>JAINUV010000261.1:0-67002 GCA_020205505.1 Panax japonicus
CTCCATCTTCATCGGCGGTTCCTCTCCATTATCTAGTTTCAGATTCTGTTCCTGCAGCTTTTCCTTCTAGAAATGCTCCAATTGGTGCAACACCGGTAGCAGGTGTTAGCGGGGAACTTTCAGCTTCAAGTAGACCTTTCTCTCCTCCCACTAATCCAGCATGGAGTGAAATGTCTGGGCATCATGAATTATTAGACAATGGTTATGTTCCTGGAGTCTGGGTCTGCTAATCCAGCTGATCGTAGCTATATGCTCATTTGCTGCTGCTGGTAAATGTCCACGTGGAGAGAAATGCCCTCATATTCCATGGGGATTTATGTCCTACCTGTGGGAAACATTGCTTGCATCCTTTCAGACCTGAGGAGAGAGAGGAGCATATAAGAACATGCGAGAAAAAGAAAATTCATATTGAGGCATTGAAACGTAGTCAAGAAATAGAATGCAGTGTGTGCCTTGAACGTGTTCTTTTGAAACCTACAGCCGCTGAACGAAAATTTGGGTTGCTGTCTGAATGTGGATCATCCATTCTGTGTATCATGTATCAGGAATTGGCGCAGCAGTTCCCCAACCTCTGGAATGGATGTCAATTTTGCGTTGAGGAGCCTGCCCAATATGTCGAAAGCGCTCATACTTTGTGATTCCTAGGTCCTATGGTATTCCACAAAAGAGGAAAAGCAGGAAATTGTAGACAGCTATAAAGAAAAACTCAGGTATAACTACGTGAGCTCGTGCTTTATTTTAGGTGGTTAAAACTTCATTGGTATTTGAGTTGGAGTAATTAATCTCTCTCTTTTCTTTCTTTTTTTGTTGATAAGTTGATAATAACTAACATTTAGATGTGAAGAGTGTTCACGACTTCATGTACTAGTTTTTTTTCCTTTTTCTTTTTTACAGTTATTAGATGTGAGATTTGGACACCCTGGGACATCAGCTATCCAGTAAGAAGTCAAATAGTAGACATAATTGAAAAGAAAACATGATAGTCTTCTAACGGAATCAAATATTCACAAGACATCCTATTAGATTTTTCTAGAGGGGTTTGGGTAGCCTTATTTTTTTTACCCTCTGGGTATGACCTCTGCTGAATATTCATATACACCCACTCTATATGTGTTTATTTCTTAAATTTGTGTTGCACAGATGCACATGCTTTTAAACTAAATTTTTGTAAGTGCTGCCAAGCAGGGTGGTTGATTTTTTTCATTAAGAGGCTTGTGTGCTTTACAGAAATTTATCATATTTTACTTGTGCAGGTCTATGACTGCAAGCATTTCGATTTTGGAGATGGTACTTGCCCATTTGGAACAAGTTGTTTTTACAAGGTAGGTTTTTTGTGGTTCTAGTTATGTGTCTGTTAAATGTTCATATTTTTCTCAGTGCAAGAAGTTGTGCTAGTGCAGTTGCACCTATTTTAAATTGGTTACTTCTATTAATTTTGTTATCTGTTACTATAGAATTCAATCATTTTGCCAACAATGTTTGTCTAAAATTTTTTAGACTAGTTTTAAGGTAGTTTTACTTGTGCTCCATTCTGCTATGTAGATATGAAATTACTAAGCAATATTTCATGATAATTTAGTAATATTATGCGTTGATTTAATGGAATTCAAGCTGTTAAAATTTTCTCCTTTTCAAAGAAACCCTATAACATAGCTATAATAGGTCATACCTATAATGCCACTTTGACATGCACTTGTACAGTTGCCCATATGTCTTGCGTGGAGCTTTAAAATTGACCAACTCAAATAATTTGCTATTGACATAGTTGTCACAGCGTGTCACGACGAGTCATGACGGTAGCCGACTGCCTGATTGTCTAGGCGACAAGGCGACCGCCATGGCGTCCGTATGACGACAAGTTGTTTACAATGTGCAATTTATATATTATTTATTTTACTTAACAAGTATATTGGCAATAAAATTTCATATACATTAAAACTCAAAACATAACACTATGAAATAACATTAAAGGCATAATTATATAAATACTTAGCAATAACAATCCAAAAACAAAACACTTGATATAAAAAATTAGTAAAAAAAATGAAGAATTCAACAAACACCACATAGAAAATAAAGTTGTAACCAACCATCACAAATATGTAGTCTAATAACTAATAAAACACCACATAACAAGCTAAAATAATGTCTAGACTCTCTACATTAGTCTAGAAACATCGTTCAAGCAAAATCATCAAGGAAAAGGTCATCTGTGACGCCCCAAAATCCGGGTATCTTCCAACCCGACAGATGGTACTACACGGTACTCATAATCATACATTCATTCCATTGAAACAACAACACAATGAGTGTATTAACTACATTATTATTACATTCATAATAAATCCTTTCCCAGGTTCATCAACTGAATACATTATTCTTTGTTCATAAGTATAATACATACAAATATACTAGTCTATTACAAGATAACTAACTATCCATCTTAGTCTTGCCTTTATCTTTCTTAGAATTCTCAGTTCGTTCGGTCTTAGCTGCAATCATATAATTCAAGCAAGAAGTGAGCATAACTAGCTCAGCAAGTCTATTAAAGGATAATACAAATATCACGTCGAGAATTATATGATTATCTTCTATAACTGAACAAATAACTATGAAGTACTATGAAACATTGACTAGCATTTCTCATTTCATAACAACAATCCCAAAGTATATATAATAGCTTAGGAATTCTGAACCGGTCGAAATACCATGAACATACTCTTTTCGTTTTCATACATGAAAATGACATCCCGACACTAAGACCGTACATCCGATATTTCTTACGAGCACTTCTAGCTGATCAGCCTATAGTACTCCATGTTGATCAACATTTATCCGTTAGACGTATTTACGTTTAAGTTTTGGCAACCTCACGTGCCCATCGAATAATCGATGAAAATACATTTGTTTGTTTATATATAAACTTACCTTGAATCCGTACCAAATACTTAGCATATGATAGCGTTAATAGTTCTATATCGAAAGACTTGTAAAACAAATCAATCCAACTCTTAAGAATAGTCTGGTCGAGTTAAAACTAGAATTGACCCTTTCATAAAACATTTCATGCATCTTAGAACATGAATCACAGAAAACTTGGCTAACACGAAGGTTAGACAAGCGTTAAGAAAACTTGCCTTAAAGCGTCTTTGAATACAATATTCAACAGTTCTCAGTCTTTACAGAATCTACATGATATATTCACATAACACTGTAATTAGCTACCAAACAATCTCATCATATTGTTATTACCAACTTCTTTCTCTTCTATGTCTTACATGAACTTATTTCATTAATAATGTCAATTCGACTTACTATCCTTCATTATGGCTTGTTAACGTTCTTACGTTATTAATCGAGACTCGATCATCATTGGTGAAGTACCAACGTTAAATACAATTCTACTTTCTTACTCTTTACGTTCTTTGTTTAATTACTAGTTAAACAACAATAAATTTCTAAGGTCATCACTATATACGTGATATAGAAATGGTCTTAACATGCATATGAAGTATATACACTTGACCCATAATTGCCTTGCAATAACTGGGTTCAAAAATAACTAAGTTGGTCTTTTCCTCTATCTCGGCGATGCGGCGCCATCTCCTAGTTCAACATTGGCGTTGCGGTGCCATTCTGCAGTAGCAAATCCCCCGTCTCGGCGCTGCGGCGCGAGACTTCTATATAGGAATGGCGCTGCGGCGCCATTCTTCAGTGACCAATCTTCCTATTCAAGGCGCTGTGGCGCGGCCATTAACACTGGGGTTGGCGCTAGGCTTTGACAGTTTGGTTTTTCTACGAAATTTCCGGGCTCATAACTTATTTGTTTTACATCTGAATTGGCTCGTTCAAAAACCATTAACTCCTAAATCATGTGCACTATGATTTCATCAGAAAATATTTCATTTCCGAATCTTTTAACAGAATTCACCGATAAGTTCATTATCGAGCGTTCGTTTATCGCTCGTGAGCGTTCATAGCTCGTTTTCTTCGTTCTAAGTCGGAATTCGACGATTCTTGAGTCCACGACTCTTGAATACCTTATCTCACGTGATGCCATCGAAAACCAAAGTTTCCAAGTTAAACGGCAACTTTTGACTAATTCGAGATTTCTACGTTTTCGACGTTTAACGTCTAATTTCATAAAATTCGCCATAACTTCGTTACTCGTGTTCTATATGCCAAATCAAATGGAACAACTCCATTGATTCATCATCCTAACCAAGCAATATGCACATACCCTAACAATGATGGTTTTCAATTTGTCCATCAACAACCAAGTTAACGTTCAAAGGTTTCTTCGGTTTAAACTTACGTAACTACTTATGATTTCTACTTAAATATGACTTATCAATGTTTTACCAAGTGGCCGGCCCACATGGTCCATGGGTCTCCCACATGGGTTGCCCCATTGGTTTTACCCATTCGGTGACCTGTCGGTTTGATCTGTGGTTCAGTTTCTTGGATCGGGCTTGATTAAACCTAACATTGGGCCTTAACTTGGGCTTGATTACACCATTCATTAGGCTTGATATAATCCAAGTCCAATTGGATTTACAAAGTCCTTAAACTCAAAGTCCATTAAGACTAATCATATTCTACGCGTTCAATTCTCGTATTCTCTTCGTTTAGTATTCATACGATATTCGTATTATACGTCGTAATATTCTTCATACTATACTCGTATTCTAACTAATATCATACTCGTATATCATACGTATAATAACCCTAATCATTATACACACTTCATTTCCTTCTCGGAAATCATTTTTTCTAACCCTTAGGTTTTAAGTCCGTAGGCGAAAATTTCGTTTGCCATAACTGAAATATTATTGGATATTCCATCTCGTCTTCGTATTCTATCATTACGCATTTTTTGGAAATTCAAACTTAATTCCGAGCAGAAACGGATGAATAGTATTTTTACGAAAATTTCTCGGAAAACTTTTATTTCGTCTTGGAAATTCAAAACAATTAATCCTAGAACATAGCCAAAATCCTAACCACATCCGCACATTCTAGATCATATAACGACCTCCAAATAGCTTACTCACATAAATAATCAATTAAATCCATTTAATCCACATAATCAAATAAAATTTTAATTGATTTAAAAATACGATTTTCTCGGGCGTTACATCATCTCCATCTCTTCCACGAGAACTACTCTCATTCAAAGGCGTAGGTGGTTTTTCTCAAAATTATCCTCCACATCTTCATCATTTGGATTTCTCTCTTCATCAGCTTTATTATCGGAGTCGAAATCCATCAACCTTGATTCCTTTGAAGTTGAACCACCACCACGTCGAGAGTACGTCATGAGATTATCACTAAAATTAGCACGAGCCCTCCTTGAAAGATTGCAACCCTCAAGCGTGTTGGATGCACCGGTTGCTCGATCTACATCATTCCATGTAAGATTGTCCCCAGGATGAACAACATCGGTCTCATTATTAATCCATTCATTACCCCATTCAAAGTCATCAATGGCTAATGGATCAAAATTATTTTTAAGTTCATGCCTCTTTTGGAACCTTGAGACGATCTTTCGATTGTATTGGACATACACCAAATCACTCAATCGTTTGTGTTCCAATCTATTCCTCTTCGTATAAATTTAAAATAAATAGAACAAAAAATAATAATATTAATAATAAACTTTTAATTATATAAAAAATAGTTAGTATTAGTAATTATATAAAAAATAGGCGAAGTGGCGTACGAGGTAGCTCTACCTCCTGAACTGGAACATATTCATAATGTGTTTCATGTGTCAGTGCTACGACCATATAAGCCTGATTATAAGCACGTGATATCGTACGAGCCAATTCAGGTCGAAAGGGATTTGTCGTACGAGGAAATTCCGGTCGAAATTTTAGATAGAAAGGAACAGAAATTGCGAAATAAGGTTATACATTCTGTAAAAGTTCTTTGGAGGAACCACAATGCTGAAGAAACTACGTGGGAACTTGAAGAAAAGATAAGAGAAAATTATCCACACTTTTTTTAGTAACCTTATATGTAATTCCGGGGACGAAATTCTTATAAGGGGGATATGATGTAATAACCGTAAATTTTAAGTCACCATATATGTATGTACAATTTTTTTTTTACTTTGTGTTATATATGGATTTAATATGTGACCACATATGTGATGTGGTGCAAGGGTCAATTAACATATATATTATAGTTATGGACACATACATTTATAGACTTCATTAAAAGTGAAAGCCTTGTGACCTAATTATACATTAGGTAAGAATATTAAATAACCTAAGGGTTATGGTAATACGAAAAAGTTAGTATTTTATTTGCATACTAACTTAAGTGGGTAAACTTAGTATTTTAAGTGACTAATAATTTTAAACCTAATTCTTGAAAATCTAATTAGGTTATGAGATAAAATCATATGTATAAGTAATTAAACTTCATATGATTGGAAATAAAAGTCCTAAATTATCAAATTGGGTAACATTATTAAAATTGCTAGACTATGTTTATTATCTAGCCCAAATCAATTAAAGGAAAAGCCCAAAGGAAATAAAATACAATCCAATACTTAGCCCACTTGATTAGGGTTATTCTAGACATTTGATTAATCAAAATTGGGCATTTAAAATTTAAGCTAAATGGAGGATATTATGAGGATCCTAAGTAGAATAATTAAGCTAACTTGTCCATTAGTAGACATTATTAAACACAAGGACAATGTTGTCAAGCTCCCATTGGTTGCCATTCCATTATGCATATTTAATCATGTTTAGCCTAATTGAAGTAATAATACAAAGTTTTTACCAATGGGTAACTAAATAGTTATGGGAGAATTATTAGTGAATTGACCATTTCATTTTGTTTTCATTCTTCCAACATCTCATTCTCTCTTCATCTTTTTCTTCTATCTTTTGCTCCCAAGCTAGCCAACATCAAAGAGAGAAAAGAAAGAGAGAATTTCAGCCATAGAAAGAAAAATTATAGGAGTGCTAGTTGTTTATGCCTCCTAAGCTTAGTATTTACTTGAAAAATCAAGAAAGGTAGCAACTAAGTCAAGGTATAATGTACCTTCATCTTCTTCTTTTAATTTGTTTTGCTAGCTTGAGTTTTGATGGGGTTGTGTACAACTACTCAAGATACACTAGTTCTGCATATCATCATGTATGAAATTAAGTATCTTGAGTGTTAGATCAAAGACTTAGAGGAAGAAAATGAGCATATGTTCTCCAAGGGTGAAAACTTTTATTTTTTTTCCCACTAAATATTGTGTAACTCAAGTTTTACAACTTGGAATTGTGATCCGTAAAAGGGGGGTGCTAGATACATGAGTTACCTAGTAAACCCAAGTGGTAGGACACAAATCTAGCAAGTCTTGAAACCTTTGAGACTATTTTTCCCAAAACAATACACTTTATATGCTAAAGCTTTGAAACTCTAAATCAGATACTGACTAGTTTTTCATGAGGCTGTTTCGGTCAGTTCCTTGTCTTGTAAAAATCTGGAAAAATATTACAGAGGTACCTTATGAAGTTATCTACGCGTAGGAAAAAGAACGGCCGCGTTTTGACTTATAGGTTGTGAATAATAGCCATTTCCGTAAATGACTCCGAAATATTAAAATTCGAATATCTCACTGTGTATACACTGAAACATTCTGAAATTTTTACAGAGGCTTCATATATTTTAGGAGAACATACCCTGAAAATTTCAGATTTTTCTGAGCAAAACTCAATTTTTTAAAAATAGAGCAAGATCCGAGTGTTTTGAGCACTTTAAAAATAGTAAATCATTTTCTAAAATTCCAGAAAAATTAAAATCTCATTGTTAATTCATAATCTGTAGAAATCCAGAAGTTTAGAATTTTTGAAGTCAGTTTGCTATTTTTCCTAAAAATGGTTGAGTAATGAATAAAAGGAAATAAATAGTTAAATGAAGTATGTAATGAGACAAATATGATTTTTATGCTTGAATGCTCATAATATGTTATATCATGACTATCTTAGGGTATGTTGGTAATTTATAACAATAAATATTATTTATGACCTTTTATGGATATTAAATAAGAGGTTAATAAAGGATGAACAATTAGAATAAATTGTTTATTAATTTAATAAATCATTGGAATATTATTATAATATTAATAATATTATGATATGATGTTTTTATATAAATAAAAATATTAAGATTAAAATTTCATTAAAATATTATTAAATAATTAATAATATTAGATTAAAGTATTATTATTAAATAATTAAAATATTATTAAATAATAATATTCGAGATTAAATAAAATGTTATTAAATATAATAACATTAGTAATGGAAATAAAATATTATTAAATGATTAATAATATTAGTAAGTGAATAAAATATTAGTAAATGATTGAAAGTATTATTAGGGAACCAATAATACTAGAAAGTGAATTAAATATTATCTAAGTTAATAATATTATGTGAATTAAAGGTAGTCGTTAATTAATAGTAACACTATCTAGACATGATAATGTTTATAAGAACTAAATGTAATGTATAATATCTATGTGATTACATAATCTGATGTTATACATTGACTAATTGAAAGACTAATTATAGGTCTCTCAAAGGAAGATAATTTAACTGCATAGTGGATAGAAATTAATTTCGTAGCCGTAACCTACGACCGAGGCAAGTTTCCTAACTCAAACTTGAGTTATTATTTTTCAAAGCATGTTAGTGAATAATTATTGATGATTATTCACGTCTTTATTGATTATTGAAATTCGCACTTTGTGCAATTGAATTCCGTTCTACTGCCATTGAACTGTGAATTAAATTAAAGTTCTTCATTTATGAACTGTTTATGGGATAGATCTATGCTAATTGTATCAGCTAGATCAAGCATGTCTAAATTTGTTAAATCAAATGGGTTTTAAATAACTGTTCTTATTAATTGATATGGTAAGAACTCTTGACTGAGAAAAGGACGAATTTGATTAAGGCATGATATCAATGTCGGATTATTAAGTGTTTATGCATAAATCACGGGGTATGAAAGGCTGATCCCCTTGAATACTAAAACTTATTAAAATGTCCAGTTTAAATCACTGAGCACCTTGGCAAATGTTCATGGTTATTCAAAACCACTCAGTTCATGTTATTCAATTATCGAATATTCAATTGTTGATTATTAATTCATGTTCCTTCACAATCTTATATTATTGTTGAACATTGAAGGCAATATTTCTTTCTAAGTCATGATATATCTTCCTTATCTATATAAACTTGTGAAGCAAATTAGTTGCTTACTCTTGCAATATCATGACATCTATTTCAGCTAAGCCCGAAGGATCTAACGCGAAGGACAAGGGCAAGAGCAAGATCCAGGAGTAATTTAGAATGAATGTCAATTAAATTATTATCTGATGGATTTCCTTAAGTAAACTATTTGTATTATAAATGGTGTATTTAAAGTTAAGGTTATGGAGACCTTGGGACCATGTTATGAGACTTTATTATAATGAACAATGTATGTTTATTATTTCGAAATAGTTATAGAATGCTTATGATGATGATAGGATCGTGAGCACTGAATCTGAGGTTCGAGAACCTGGATTTGGGGGCGTCACAGGTTGGTATCAAAGCTGTAGATTATAAACATTAGGAATGCAAAACCTAGGTTATAACCTTAGTAGAAAACTCTTATGGAGTATGTTAGGAGATGGATTATGGAAATTCATCGAGTTTGTGTTGTACTTAATAAAATATTATTTCATTTCATCAATGGATATATTTTATTGTAGTACTGATGTTGTATTCTTGTTTTATAGGATGTCAGGTGATAGTCAGGGGAGCCATTCTGTAGACCAGGAGGAGGTCGTCCCAGAGGAGGTGTCGGACACCTCGAAGGATGTGATGATTAGTAACCTGTTAGGAAAAAACCATGCTCAGGAGCAAAGGATTTTGCAGTTGGAGGCGGAGAATATGAATCATCAGCACATGGAGCAGCAGTATAAGGATGCTGCTTATCAGGCACAGATGGAGCTAGCAGAGATACGAGTCCAGCTAGAGCAGGAGAAGGCAAAGTTCACAGCATTGAGAGTAGAGCATCTGGCGATGCAGAGTGAGTTTGACGTAGAGATTGCAGACAAGATACGGGTGGAAGAAGCATTTGATAAGTCAGCCAAACAAGTGGACCTATTAGAGATGGCACTGGATGCCATGAAGGTCAGGGTAGAGACTTTAGGATTGACATTAGACGCTGTGTATGAGGGCCAGCGCAGTGGGGCTAGGAGGGTCCACTCTGAGATAGGAGAGTCTAGTCGATCCGTTCGACGTAGAATTCTGGAGTAGTTGCTTCCCTAGGAGCCTGTGCAGGTAACCTGGCAGGGCCACCAGTGGTGATGATGTGATGGCCCAGTTGTAGATAGATGCATTAGTACCTTGTTGTGTAATAAGGTTTTATGTTAATGTAAACCTCAACAGGTGTGAGGTAGTAAGTGGTTAGGTACTTTCCCTAATTGTGTTTGTAGGGAGGTATCATTATGAGTTAATCCCATCTTTTGTGTTAAAATGGGATAGTAACATTTATAAAATATACCTGTATTAATCATATAAATCACTGAAGATTGGTGTATGAATATAAATGCAGTATTGTTATGATATGTGTTGGAAAATTTTAAATAATAAATTGTCTATTTAATGTTTATGTGAATCCAGTAGACTGATTTGGAAAATGTTCTTTAAAAACAAACTTAACCCATTAAGCAGGGAGAAAGACTTCCAAATCTTGATAATGGCGCGCAGACGTGGATTGAGGAACCAAGATATTGAAGAGTCAGTTAATAATGCAGCGGGATCTCAACAAAACCCAATGCAAGATTTTATCAACATGATGGCTGAAGCCATGAGGAATCACACTCAACCTGTAGGAAATCAGGCAGACACCCAACTAGTCAACTTTAAAGACTTCAAGGCAGTAGGACCGCCGGAGTTCAGAGGAACAACAGACCCGATAGAAGCCCAAACGTGGGTAAAGGAGATTGAGAAGGCCTTCGTTATTGCTAGAGTAGCAGAAGAGCAGAAGACAATTTTTGCTACCTACTTAATGAAGGGTGAGGCTAACTATTGGTGGAATGCCAACCAGAACAAAGCCGGAGTGACTTGGGAAGCATTCAAGAAGTTGTTCTTTGAGAACTACTTCCCTGAGAGTGTTCAAGCAAGAATGGAGATCAAGTTTTTGGAACTGAAACAGGAGAATATGTCAGTATCAGAGTATGCTGCGAAATTCAATGAATTGGCCAGATTCGCTCCACATCAGGTGGACACAGAGGTGAGGAAAGCGAGAAGGTTTGAAAATGGACTAAAGCCGTGGATTTATAGTAAGGTAGCAGTTTTACAAATCACATCATTCTCAACTCTGTTGGAAAAAGCTCTTATAGCGGAAGGAGGAAGCGAAGCGGTCTCAAGATACAATCGGGAGAAGAATAAGAAGAAAGCAGAAGGTGCGAATCAAAATGTTAGCAGTGGCGGTAGCAACAACAATAAGCGGAAATGGAGCAGTATGGGTAGTAATTTGGAGATGCAGCACGGAAGTTGCAGGTGTGTGGAAACTGTGGAAGGAGTCACCCGGGGGAGTGCTTGAAAGGAAAAATAGTATGTTATACATGTGGGCAAGAAGGTCATACCACACCCAATTGTCCTAAGGTGAAGAAAGGAGGTTGCTTTAACTGTGGTGAAGTGGGACATCGGAGCAAGGAGTGCCCAAAGAAGAAAAACACGGATGGCGGATATGGCAACAGGGGCAATAACACTAAGACAATCAGTGGAGGACCAGCCCAGCCAAACAGGCCGACAACACGGACCTTCAATATGACAGTGCAAGATGTTGTGGCATCCAAGGAGGTGGTGTCAGGTATAATTTCGATCAATGATATAAATGCCTATGTGTTATTCGATTCGGGAGCTTCATGTTCTTTCGTATCTGATGAATTTGCTCAAAGATTAAGTTTATCTCGCGAACAATTAGAAAACCCAATGAATGTAGAAGTAGCAAACAAAGAAATTATCCCTGTAGACAACATCTATAGGAACTGTTGTGCTAATGTAAGAGGATTTAAGCTTAACGTGGATTTGATACCGATTCGTCTTGGAGAGTTTGATGTAATCCTCGGGATGGATTGGTTATCAAGTCACGGAGCGGTCATTGATTGTAAGAAAAAGTGTGTACACCTGAAGACTCCGAATAAGTCAAAGGTGGTATTTCATGGTAGTAAATCGCCAAGACAATCTTGTTGTCTGACGATGATGCAAGCAAGGAAGTTGCTTAGGAAGGGTTGTATAGGTTATTTGGCTCACGTTGTGGATACCCGCAGAATCGAGGGTGAACTGGGTCAAATACCTATTGTAAGGGAATTCGTTGATGTTTTCCCAGATGAGATTCCAGGATTGCCGCCAGATAGAGAGATAGAGTTTGTTATCGATTTGGCACCAGGGACATCACCGGTATCCAAAGCGCCGTATCGCATGGCTCCGGTAGAAATGAAGGAACTGATGATTCAACTACAAGAGTTGTTAGATAAGGGATACATTCGACCAAGCGTATCACCATGGGGAGCACCAGTCTTATTCGTAAAGAAGGATGGGTCATTAAGGCTTTGTATCGACTACCGGGAGTTGAACAAGGTCACCATTAAGAATAAGTACCCGTTGCCCAGGATCGACGATTTATTTGATTAGTTGAAGGGGGCAAAATACTTTTCAAAAATTGACTTGAGGACTAGTTATCACCAACTGAAGGTGAGACATGAGGATGTTCCAAAGACGGCATTCAGAACTCGGTATGGACCCTTTGAGTTTCTGGTAATGTCTTTTGGGCTAACTAATGCACCAGCATCATTCATGGATTTGATGAACAGAGTGTTTAAGCAGTATTTGGATAAGTTTGGTGTCGTGTTCATCGATGACATTCTGGTATATTCAGAGACAGAGGAAGATCACGCTGAACATCTAAGGAAAGTGTTGGAGACGTTAAGGAGGGAGAAGTTGTATGCAAAGTTCTCCAAGTGTGAGTTTTGGTTGCGGAGAGTGCAGTTTTTGGGTCACGTTATCGACAAAGATGGTGTTTCGGTAGATCCAGCAAAAGTAGAAGCGGTTATTAACTGGGAACAGCCAAAGACACCGACAGAGATTAGAAGTTTCTTGGGATTAGCAGGATACTATCGAAGATTCATCCAAGATTTTTCAAAGATAGCATCGCCGTTAACCAACCTTACTAGAAAGACAGTGAAGTTCGTTTGGACAGAAAAATGTGAACAGAGTTTCATGGAATTGAAAAAGAGGCTCAGTCAAGCACCTGTGTTGGCTTTACCGGACAACACGGGAAGATTTGTAGTGTATAGTGATGCGTCACACAAGGGTCTTAGCTGTGTACTGATGCAGCATGGCAAGGTCATTGCGTACGCTTCACGTCAGCTAAAGGACTATGAGAAGGGTTATCCGACTCATGACCTGGAGT
This sequence comes from Panax japonicus, assembly GCA_020205505.1. Classification (NCBI taxonomy): domain Eukaryota; kingdom Viridiplantae; phylum Streptophyta; class Magnoliopsida; order Apiales; family Araliaceae; genus Panax; species Panax japonicus. The sequence goes on from JAINUV010000261.1 coordinate 13,483, forward strand.
TAGCAGCAGTAGTTTTTGCCTTGAAAATTTGGAGGCACTATTTGTATGGTGAGAAGTGTGAGATATATACGGATCATAAGAGTCTGAAGTATATCTTCACGCAGAAAGAACTAAATATGAGGCAGCGCCGATGGCTAGAATTGATCAAGGATTATGATTGTGAGATTCTGTACCATCCAGGCAAAGCAAATGTAGTAGCAGATGCCCTGAGCAGAAAGGGAAGAGAGAAGTTACTGAAGTTGACCATTCAAGAGGAATTGGTGAAGGATCTCAAACGACTTGACTTAGAAGTTAAGTATCCGATGAAGATCGATGAGAAATTATTTACAGTGGCAGCGAGCCCTACTTTATTAGATAAGGTTAAAGAGGGTCAAGAGATGGACGAAGATTGCGACAGCATCAAGAAGCGGTTAGCTGAAGGGGATGAATTGAAATACAAGATTGATGGCACCGGACTGCTAAGGTTTGAATGACGAATTTGGGTACCGTTAGTACCAGAACTAAGAGAAGAGATTCTGCAAGAAGCGCACAATACGAGGTACTCGATACACCCAGGAAGCACAAAGATGTATCAAGACTTACGTCAACACTTTTGGTGGCCAAACATGAAGAGAGGTTGCAGAATGTGTCAGCAGATGTCTAACTTGTCAGAGAGTCAAGGCAGAACATCAACGACCGAGTGGACTATTACAACCTTTAGAGATTCCAGAGTGGAAATGGGAGCACATCACGATGGATTTTGTGGTGGGACTTCCAGCTACGCAAAAGGGACACGATGCCATATGGGTGATCGTAGATCGTCTTACGAAGTCGGCTCACTTTTTGCCGATCAAGATCAGGTATAGTCTGGACCAGCTAGCCAAGGAAATTATATCGAGGCATGGCGTACCAGTATCTATTGTGTCGGATAGGGATCCGCGATTCACGTCAAACTTCTGGAAGAGTCTTCAAGAAAGAATGGGGACGCAGCTACGGATGAGCACCGCGTATCATCCGCAGACCGATGGGCAAAGCGAGAGAACGATTCAAACACTTGAAGACATGCTCAGAGCTTGTGTGATGGACTTCAAGGGTAGTTGGGAGGATCATCTTCCATTGGTAGAGTTCGCATACAACAATAGCTACCACGCCAGCATCGGAATGCCGCCGTACGAAGCACTGTATGGGAGGAAATGTAGAACGCCCTTATGCTGGGATGAAGTGGGTGAACGTCGACTGTTGGGACCAGAACTGGTGCTGCAAACCGTAGAGACCATTAAGGTGATTAGAGCCCAACTGGTAGCAGCTCAAGATCGCCAGAAGAAGTATGCAGACTTACATCGCCAGAAGCGAGATTTTGAGGTGGGAAGCTATGCATTTTTGAAAGTATCTCCTTGGAAAGGGAATATAAGGTTTGGAAAGAAAGGTAAACTGAGTCCGAGATTTATTGGACCTTTTGAGATCCTGAAGAAGATAGGCGAAGTGGCGTACGAGGTAGCTCTACCTCCTGAACTGGAACATATTCATAATGTGTTTCATGTGTCAGTGCTACGACCATATAAACCTGATATTAAGCACGTGATATCGTACGAGCCAATTCAGGTCGAAAGGGATTTGTCGTACGAGGAAATTCCGGTCGAAATTTTAGATAGAAAGGAACAGAAATTGCGAAATAAGGTTATACATTCTGTAAAAGTTCTTTGGAGGAACCACAATGCTGAAGAAGCTACGTGGGAACTTGAAGAAAAGATAAGAGAAAATTATCCACACTTTTTTTAGTAACCTTATATGTAATTCCGGGGACGGAATTCTTATAAGGGGGGAATGATGTAATAACCGTAAATTTTAAGTCGCCATATATGTATGTACAATTTTTTTTTACTTTGTGTTATATATGGATTTAATATGTGACCACATATGTGATGTGGTGCAAGGGTCAATTAACATATATATTATAGTTTTGGACTCATACATTTATAGACTTCATTAAAAGTGAAAGCCTTGTGACCTAATTATACATTAGGTAAGAATATTAAATAACCTAAGGGTTATGGTAATACGAAAAAGTTAGTATTTTATTTGCATACTAACTTAAGTGGGTAAACTTAGTATTTTAAGTGACTAATAATTTTAAACCTAATTCTTGTAAATCTAATTAGGTTATGAGATAAAATCATATGTATAAGTAATTAAACTTCATATGATTGGAAATAAAAGTCCTAAATTATCAAATTGGGTAACATTATTAAAATTGCTAGACTATGTTTATTATCTAGCCCAAATCAATTAAAGAAAAAGCCCAAAGGAAATAAAATACAATCCAATACTTGGCCCACTTGATTGGGGGTATTCTAGACATTTGATTAATCAAAATTGGGCATTTAAAATAAAAGCTAAATAGAGGATATTATGAGGATCCTAAGTAGAATAATTAAGCTAACTTGTCCATTAGTAGACATTATTAAACACAAGGACAATGTTGTCAAGCTCCCATTGGTTGCCACTCCATTATGCATATTTAATCATGTTTAGCCTAATGGAAGTAATAATACAAAGTTTTTACCAATGGGTAACTAAATAGTTATGGGAGAATTATTAGTGAATTGGCCATTTCATTTTGTTTTCATTCTTCCAACATCTCATTCTCTCTTCATCTTTTTCTTCTATCTTTTGCTCCCAAACTAGCCAACTTCAAAGAGAGAAAAGAAAGAGAGAATTTCAGCCATAGAAAGAAAAATTATAGGAGTGTTAGTTGTTTATGCCTCCTAAGCTTAGTATTTACTTGGAAAATCAAGAAAGGTAGCAACTAAGTCAAGGTATAATGTACCTTCATCTTCTTCTTTTAATTTGTTTTGCTAGCTTGAGTTTTGATGGGGTTGTGTACAACTACTCAAGATACACTAGTTCTATCTTGAGTGTTAGATCAAAGACTTGGAGGAAGAAAATGAGCATATGTTCTCCAAGGGTGAAAACTCTTGTTTTTTTTTCCACTAAATCTTGTGTAACTCAAGTTTTACAACTTGGAATTGTGATCCGTAAAAGGGGGTGCTAGATAATGAGTTACCTAGTAAACCCAAGTGGTAGGACACAAATCTAGCAAGTCTTGAAACCTTTGAGACTATTTTTCCCAAAACAGTACACTTTATATGCTAAAGCTTTGAAACTCTAAATCAGCTACTGACTTGTTTTTCATGAGGCTGTTTCGGTCAGTTCCTTGTCTTGTAAAAATCTGGAAAAATATTACAGAGGTACCTTATGAAGTTATCTACGCGTAGGAAAAAGAACGACCGCGTTTTGACTTATAGGTTGTGAGTAATAGCCATTTCCGTAAATGACTCCGAAATATTAAAATTCGAATATCTCACTGTGTATACACTGAAACATTCTGAAATTTTTACAGAGGCTTCATATATGTTAGGAGAACATACCCTGAAAATTTCAGATTTTTCTGAGCAAAACTCAATTTTTTAAAAATAGAGCAAGATCCGAGTGTTTTGAGCACTTTAAAAATAGTAAATCATTTTCTAAAATTCCAGAAAAATTAAAATCTCATTGTTAATTCATAATCTGTAGAAATCCAGAAGTTTAGAATTTTTGAAGTCAGTTTGCTATTTTTCCTAAAAATGGTTGAGTTATGAATAAAAGGAAATAAATAGTTAAATGAAGTATGTAATGAGAAAAATATGATTTTTATGCTTGAATGCTCATAATATGTTATATCATGACTATCTTAGGGTATGTTGGTAATTTATAACAATAAATATTATTTATGACCTTTTATGGATATTAAATAAGAGGTTAATAAAGGATGAACAATTAGAATAAATTGTTTATTAATTTAATAAATCATTGGAATATTATTATAATATTAATAATATTATGATATGATGTTTTTATATAAATAAAAATATTAAGATTAAAATTTCATTAAAATATTATTAAATAATTAATAATATTAGATTAAAGTATTATTATTAAATAATTAAAATATTATTAAATAATAATATTTGAGATTAAATAAAATGTTATTAAATATAATAACATTAGTAAAGGAAATAAAATATTATTAAATGATTAATAATATTAGTAAGTGAATAAAATATTAGTAAATGATTGAAAGTATTATTAGGGATCCAATAATACTAGAAGGTAAGGCATGATATCAATGTCGGATTATTAAGTGTTTATGCATAAATCACGGGGTATGAAAGGCTGATCCCCTTGAATACCAAAACTTATTAAAAGGTCCAGTTTAAATCACTGAGCACCTTGGCAAATGTTCATGGTTATTCAAAACCACTCAGTTCATGTTATTCAATTATCGAATATTCAATTGTTGATTATTAATTCATGTTCCTTCACAATCTTATATTATTGTTGAACATTGAAGACAATATTTCTTTCTAAGTCATGATATATCTTCCTTATCTATATAAACTTGTGAAGCAAATTAGTTGCTTACTCTTGCTATATCATGACATCTATTTCAGCTAAGCCCGAAGGATCTAACGCGAAGGACAAGGGCAAGGGCAAGATCCAGGAGTAATTTAGAATGAATGTCAATTAAATTATTATCTGATGGATTTCCTTAAGCAAACTATTTGTATTATGAATGGTGTATTTAAAGTTAAGGTTATGGAGACCTTGGGACCATGTTATGAGACTTTATTATAATGAACAATGTATGTTTATTATTTCGAAATAGTTATAGAATGCTTATGATGATGATAGGATCGTGAGCACTGAATCTGAGGTTCGAGAATCTGGATTTGGGGGCGTAACAATTATTACACTTCCTTTTAAGTCTTTAGAGTATCTACAATACATAACCACATAACATACCACATTAGGTCATAATCAGATATGTATGGTACCTAACGTATCTTACCCTCCTTCTCAATCTAATCATTTATTAGATTTGTTATTTATTGGTTCCGGCTTGTCGTTATAATTTACATTCACATTTGAGTACGTTATCTTCAACCGTTAGCTATCATACTTAAGGTTTATAACACTTTAAACAATGTTACATTAAGTTAATTAATGTTGTACTTCATCATTAACCAACTGTCTTTCTTTTTATCTTCATAAACTTTCTTTATTGTGCAAAATCTAGTGCTGGCGCTGCGGCGCCAGCTTCCCTTGAACTCGCGCTGCGGTGCGGGTTTCCAGTGTCTCACGTTCAGTCTTGGTGCTGTGGCGCCACTTTCAGGGAGTCACGCTGCAGCGCCGACCACAGCTTTCTTGGTCGCGCCACGACGCAGACCCTGAGGCTCAGACAATTACCACAGTTCATTTGTTCTGTGAACTTTCTGGGGCCATAACTTATTCATTTTAAGTCCGAATTGGCTCGTTCAAAAGCTATTAGCTCACAAATCACATACTCTACGTGTTCATGTATGAATTTTATATTTTCGAATCCGTTAACTCGAAATTCACATGTGAGTTCATTTTTAACGAAAACGATAAACGTTCGTGAACGTTCAACGCTCGTTTCTTCGTTCTAAGTCGGAATTCGGTCATTTTCGAGTCCGCAACTCTATAATGCCAAATAAGACATATTTCCATCGAAAACCAACGTTTCCGAGCTCAATGCCAAAATTCGACTTCCATTTCGAGAATTTCACGATTTCGACGATTATCGTCCAAACTCGTGAATTTTGCCATAACTTCGCTACTTATGATTTGTTCATCATTTCAAATGGATTATTTCCATCATACCAACATCTTAACATACATATTTCATTAACTATATACATGATAAGTTCTTACTTGTTCTTCATGAGTTTATAACTTATATAATTATAAATTGCTTATTCATGACTTATTAAAGCTCAAGTCCATTAGCCATTCCTACTTCTTCTTAGCATACAAGTTCTACCACTACTCACTTCTCTAACAATTGAAGAGAGGGAGAATAATGGTTTAGATCATTACCTATGAAGATCAAGCTTTGTTCTTCTTCTTTTCTACTATGAAAGACTAGCTTTTTCTTACTTTTTCTCTCTAACAAATAAGTTATAAGTTGTTGGTGGAATTTAACAAGTAACAAATGAATAATCTAGCTCTCTATTTATAGGACTTCTAAGGTGAGGGCATAATGGCCATTTAGGCCATCCCACCTCCACAACTCCACCCCTTAAAATTCCTAGCTTAACCACCAAGTAAAAACCACTTGGCCTCCACAACTCTTATCTTTTGCTTGGCCACCAAGATCACCCATGGGATCATGGGGCCCACATGGGTTGCCCCATGGGTCATCCTTAACCATTGGATTCTTAGTTTGGGCTTTAAGTTCAATTAGCTTAACTTGTACTTTGGGCTTGCATTAAACCAACATTGGCTTGTTCATTAATTCACATTAGACTTGACCATTCCTACCATTGGGCTCGCATAATTCCAATTGGACTTTACAATTTCCTCCATCCTACAAGTCCATTACGTATGGCTTAAAGCCTTAGAACGTATTGTGTACGTATTAATCTCGTATCCTAACTCGTATACTTATTCAACATATACGACATACCATCATTCATACATACTCGTATAATACTTCGTATCATAGTCGTATTCATTACCTCGTACAATACTTACGTATCATACGATTATCGTTTAACTCCTTAACGTTTTACTTTTCCTAACGTTCTCAAATTAAGTCCGCAGGCGAAAAACTACGTTTGCCATACATGAATTATTATTACATAATCCATATCACCTCGATATTCTATCGTTACGTATTTCTCAAAAGTTCAAAAATAATTCCCGAGCAGAAATCAGTGAATAGTGTTTTTCGGAAAATTTCTCGGATTATTTTTATTTTCGTCTTCGAAATTCAAACACTTTAATTCCTTCACGTAGTCAAAATACTACGACATTCCGATAGAATTAGGTTATAGAACGACATTCATCTTACTAATACATAATAATAACAAATAATATAGTTTTATTCATTGTTTAATTAAATAAAATTATTTTATAATAAATCCGAATTTCTCGGTTGTTACATTCTTTCCCCCTTATAAAGATTCTGTCCCTAGAATCTCGTCTTACATTATACAAATAACTGAGGATAATCCTATCTTTTCTTTCAATTCCCACGTTGCTTCTTCGGCATCGTGGTTCTTCAATAACACATTTACTGAAGGTATAACTTTGTTCCGCAGAACTTGCTCTTTTCTATCGATGATTTGAATCAGCATTTCTTCGTACGTTAAGTCCTTCTCAATATGAATAGGCTCATACTCAATTACATGCTTATAATTCGGCTTAAAAGGACGTAAAACAAATACGTGAAACACGTTATGTATTCGTTCTAGGTCTGGAGGTAATGCTACCATGTAAGCTACCTCTCCTACCCGTTTTAATACCTCAAAAGGTCCTATAAACCTTGGACTTAACTTTCCCTTCTTTCCAAAGCATATCTTTCCTTTCCAGGGAGATACCTTTAGAAATACGTACGAGCCTACTTCAAACTCCCTATTTACTCGATGCGAGTCCGCATACTTTTTCTGTCTATCTTGAGCTGCTACGAGACGCATCCGTATCAATTTCACTACATCTGCTGTTTGCTGCACCAATTCTGCTCCTAGCATTCGGCGTGCTCCCACTTCATCCCAACACAATGGTGTTCTGCACTTCCTTCCGTATAAGGCTTCGTAAGGCGGCATGCCTATGCTTGCATGATAACTATTGTTATACGCAAACTTTACTAATGGTAGTTGATCATCCCAACTACCCTTAAAATCCATGACGCAAGATCTTAGCATATTTTCTAACGTCTGAATTGTCCTCTCGCTCTGTCCATCGGTTTGTGGATGATACGCTGTACTCAGCTTCAACTGCGTTCCCAACTGCTCTTGCAGACTCCTTCAAAAGTTCGATGTGAATCGTGGATCACGATCTGATACAATCGAAACTGGTACTCCATGTCTGGAAATAACTTCCTTAACATAAAGTTTAGCTAACTGGTCTAAGTTATACTTAACCCTTATTGGCAAAAAGTGAGCCGACTTAGTCAACTGGTCCACTATTATCCAAATCGCATCATACCCCTTTTGAGTAATTGGAAGTCCCGCCACAAAGTCCATCATGATATGCTTCCACTTCCACTCCGGAATCTCCAATGACTGTAACAAGCCACTTGATCGTTGATGTCCGGCCTTAACTTTTTGACAAGTCAAGCACCTACTCACATACTCGGCTATCTCTCTCTTCATGTTCGGCCACCAAAAACTCTGTCGAAGGTCTTGATACATCTTAGTACTACCAGGATGAATCGAATATCTCGAACTATGAGCTTCTTGTAACACTTGCTCCTTTAATTCCGTCTCATTCGAAATCCAAATTCTTCATTCAAATCTTAATAATCCCTCATTATCAAGACTGTACTTTAAATCTTTTTCATTGGTTAACCGCTCTTTTATCCGGTCACACTCATCAGTTTTGAGCTGCACCTCCTTGACTCTCTACAATGGTAGATTGAATCTCTGTTGTAAACACTCTGTCCCGATTCACTCGGCAAATTCACCTCTATCTCCATCCTAGCCATCTCTGTTATTAACTCAGTTTAAGCCGTTAACATAGACAACTTTTCCCGACCCTTCTTACTTAAAGGCATCGACAACTACACTGGCTTTTCTAGGGTGATACAAGATTTCACAGTCGTAATCCTTTATCAACTCCAGCCATCTCTTTTGTCTCATATTCAACTCCTGTGTGAAGATATATTTTAGACTCTTATGGTCCGTGTATATCTCATATTTCTCTCCGTAAAGATAATGTCTTCATATCTTTAAGGACCCGCGGCCAGTTCCAGTTCCAGTTCATGAGTAGCAATGACCTTGCCATGCTGCATGAGCACGCAACTAAGTCCTCTATGCGAAGCATCGCTATAAACTACAAAATTTTCTGTGTCATTTGACAATGACAAAACAAGTGCTTCACTTAACCTTTTCTTCAGTTCTTGAAAACTGTCTCCACATTTCTCAGTCTACACGTATTTCACCGTCTTCCTTGTCAAATTAGTCAACGGAGTAGCTATCTTCGAAAAATCTTGGATGAATCTCCGATAGTATCCCGCTATCCTGAGGAAACTCCGCACCTCAGTCGGTGTTTTTGGTTGTTCCCAATTTATCACAGCTTCCACCTTCGATGGATCTTTTGAAATCCCCTCATGGTCAATAACATGACCTAAAAACTATACCCTTTCTAGCTAAAATTCATACTTAGTGAACTTCGCACACAACTTCTCCTTAGTGTTTCCAACACTATTCTTAAGCGTTCAGCATGATCTTCTGGCGTCTTAGAATAGACTAAAATATCATTGATAAACACCACGACAAACTTGTCTAAATATTGTTTGAACACTCTGTTCATCATATCCATAAATGCAGCTGGTGCATTAGCCAACCCAAATGACATTACCAGAAACTCGTAATGACCATAACGAGTCCTGAATGCTGTCTTTGGTACATTCTTCTTCCTAACCTTCAACTGATGATACCCCGTCCTCAAATTTATTTTAGAAAAATACTTTGCCCCTTTCAACTGATCAAAAAGATCATCGATCCTGGGCAATGAGTATTTATTCTTTATCGTTAACTTGTTCAACTCTCGATAGTCGATACAAAGTCTTAGCGATCCGTCTTTCTTCTTTACAAACAGTACTGGTGTTCCTCATGGCGAAATACTCGATTGAATGTATTTTCTGTCCAACAATTCTTGTAACTGAACCATTAGCTTCTTCATGTGACGCCCCCAAATCCAGGTTCTCTAACCTCAGATTCAGTGCTCACGATCCTATCATCATCATCATCATTCTATAACTATTTCGAAATAATAAACATACATTGTTCATTATAATAAAGTCTCATAACATGGTCCCAAGGTCTCCATAACCTTAACTTTAAATACACCATTTATAATACAAATAGTTTACTTAAGAAATTCCATTAGATAATAACTAATTTAACATTCATTCTAAATTACTCCTGGATCTTGCCCTTGCCCTTGTCCTTCGTGTTGACATATATGAAGCCTCTGTAAAAATTTCAGAATGTTTCAGTGTATACACAGTGAGATATTCGAATTTTAAAATTTCGGAGTCCTTTACGGAAATGGCTATTACTCACAACCTAAAGTCAAAACGCGGCCGTTCTTTTTCCTACGCGTAGATAACTTCATAAGGTACCTCTGTAATATTTTTCCAGATTTTTACAAGACAAGGAACTGACCGAAACAGCCTCATGAAAAACAAGTCAGTAGCTGATTTAGAGTTTCAAAGCTTTAGCATATAAAGTGGACTGTTTTGGGAAAAATAGTCTCAAAGGTTTCAAGACTTGCTAGATTTGTGTCCTACCACTTGGGTTTACTAGGTAACTCATGTATCTAGTACCCCTTTTTACGGATCACAATTCCAAGTTGTAAAACTTGAGTTACACAAGATTTAGTGGAAAAAAAAACAAGAGTTTTCACCCTTGGAGAACATATGCTCATTTTCTTCCTCTAAGTCTTTGATCTAACACTCAAGATACTTAATTTCATGCATGATGATATGTAGAACTAGTGTATCTTGAGTAGTTGTACACAACCCCATCAAAACTCAAGCTAGCAAAACAAAGTAAAAGAAGAAGATGAATGTACATTATACCTTGACTTAGTTGCTACCTTTCTTGATTTCCAAAGTAAATACTAAGCTTAGGAGGCATAAACAACTAGCACTCCTATAATTTTTCTTTCTATGGCTGAAATTCTCTCTTTCTTTTCTCTCTTTGAAGTTGGCTAGCTTGGGAGCAAAAGATAGAAGAAAAAGATGAAGAGAGAATGAGATGTTGGAAGAATGAAAACAAAATGAAATGGCCAATTCACTAATAATTCTCCCATAACTATTTAGTTACCCATTAGTAAAAACTTTGTATTAGTACTTCCATTAGGCTAAACATGATTAAATATGCATAATAGAGTGGCAACCAATGGGGACAACATTGTCCTTGTGTTTAATAATGTCTACTAATGGACAAGTTAGCTTAATTATTCTACTTAGGATCCTCATAATATCCTCCACTTAGCTTTTATTTTAAATGCCCAATTTTGATTAATCAAATGTCTAGAATACCCATAATCAAGTGGGCTAAGTATTGGATTGTATTTTATTTCCTTTGGGCTTTTCCTTTAATTGATTTGGGCTAGATAATAAACATAGTCTAGCAATTTTAATAATGTTACCCAATTTGATAATTTAGGGCTTTTATTTCCAATCATATGAAGTTTAATTACTTATACATATGATTTTATCTCATAACCTAATTAGATTTACAAGAATTAGGTTTAAAATTATTAGTCACTTAAAATACTAAGTTTACCCACTTAAGTTAGTATGCAAATAAAATACTAACTTTTTCGTATTACCATAACCCTTAGGTGTCTGCATACTTCTTCTGGCGATCTTGAGCTGCTACCAGTCGGGCTCTAATGACCTTAATGGTCTCTACGGTCTGCTGCACCAGTTCTGGTCCCAACAGTCGACGTTCACCCACTTCATCCCAGCATAAGGGCGTTCTACATTTCCTCCCATACAGTGCTTCGTACGGCGACATTCCGATGCTGGCGTGGTAGCTATTGTTGTATGCGAACTCTACCAATGGAAGATGATCCTCCCAACTACCCTTGAAGTCCATCACACAAGCTCTGAGCATGTCTTCAAGTGTTTGAATCGTTCTCTCGCTTTGCCCATCGGTCTGCGGATGATACGCGGTGCTCATCCGTAGCTGCGTCCCCATTCTTTCTTGAAGACTCTTCCAGAAGTTTGACGTGAATCGCGGATCCCTATCCGACACAATAGATACTGGTACGCCATGTCTCGATATAATTTCCTTGATATATAACTTGGCTAGCTGGTCCAGACTATACCTGATCTTGATCGGCAAAAAGTGAGCCGACTTCGTAAGACGATCTACGTTCACCCATATGGCATCGTGTCTCTTTTGCGTACCTGGAAGTCCCACCACAAAATCCATCGTGATGTGCTCCCATTTCCACTCTGGAATCTCTAAAGGCTGTAATAGTCCACTCGGTCGTTGATGTTCTGCCTTGACTCTCTGACAAGTTAGACATCTGCTGACACATTCTGCAACCTCTCTCTTCATGTTTGGCCACCAAAAGTGTTGACGTAAGTCTTTGATACATCTTTGTGCTTCCTGGGTGTATCGAGTACCTCGTATTGTGCGCTTCTTGCAGAATCTCTTCTCTTAGTTCTGGTACTAACGGTACCCAAATTCGTCCTTCAAATCTTAGCAGTCCGGTGCCATCAATCTTGTATTTCAATTCATCCCCTTCAGCTAACCGCTTCTTGATGCTGTCGTAATCTTCGTCCTTCTCTTGACCCTCTTTAACCTTGTCTAATAAAGTAGGGCTCGCTGCCACTGTAAATAATTTCTCATCGATCTTCATCGGATACTTAACCTCTAAATCAAGTCGTTCGAGATCCTTCACCAATTCCTCTTGAATGGTCAACTTCAGTAACTTCTCTCTTCCCTTTCTGCTCAGGGCATCTGCTACTACATTTGCTTTGCCTGGATGGTACAGAATCTCACAATCATAATCCTTGATCAATTCTAGCCATCGGCGCTGCCTCATATTTAGTTCTTTCTGCGTGAAGATATACTTCAGACTCTTATGATCCGTATATATCTCACACTTCTCACCATACAAATAGTGCCTCCAAATTTTCAAGGCAAAAACTACTGCTGCTAACTCCAGGTCATGAGTCGGATAACCCTTCTCATAGTCCTTTAGCTGACGTGAAGCGTACGCAATGACCTTGCCATGCTGCATCAGTACACAGCCAAGACCCTTGTGTGACGCATCACTATACATTACAAATCCTCCCGTGTTGTCCGGTAAAGCCAACACAGGTGCTTGACTGAGCCTCTTTTTCAATTCCATGAAACTCTGTTCACATTTTTCTGTCCAAACGAACTTCACTGTCTTTCTAGTAAGGTTGGTCAACGGCGATGCTATCTTTGAAAAATCTTGGATGAATCTTCGATAGTATCCTGCTAATCCCAAGAAACTTCTAATCTCTGTCGGTGTCTTTGGCTGTTCCCAGTTGATAACCGCTTCTACTTTTGCTGGATCTACCGAAACACCATCTTTGTCGATAACGTGACCCAAAAACTCCACTCTCCGCAACCAAAACTCACACTTAGAGAACTTTGCATACAACTTCTCCCTCCTTAACGTCTCCAACACTTTCCTTAGATGTTCAGCGTGATCTTTCTCTGTCTCTGAATATACCAGAATCTCATCGATGAACACGACAACAAACTTATCCACATACTGCTTAAACACTCTGTTCATCAAATCCATGAATGCTGCTGGTGCATTAGTTAGCCCAAAAGACATTACCAGAAACTCAAAGTGTCCATACCGAGTTCTGAAAGCCGTTTTTGGAACATCCTCATGTCTCACCTTCAGTTGGTGATAACCAGTACTCAAGTCAATTTTTGAAAAGTATTTTGCCCCCTTCAACTGATCAAATAAATCGTCGATCCTGGGCAACGGGTACTTATTCTTAATGGTGACCTTGTTCAACTCTCGGTAGTCGATACAAAGCCTTAATGACCCATCCTTCTTCTTTACGAATAAGACTGGTGCTCCCCATGGTGATACGCTTGGTCGAATGTATCCCTTATCTAACAACTCTTGTAGTTGAATCATCAGTTCTTTCATTTCTACCGGAGCCATGCGATACGGCGCTTTGGATACCGGTGATGTCCCTGGTGCCAAATCGATAACAAACTCTATCTCTCTATCTGGCGGCAATCCTGGAATCTCATCTGGGAAAACATCAACGAATTCCCTTACAATAGGTATTTGACCCAGTTCACCCTCGATTCTGCGGGTATCCACAACGTGAGCCAAATAACCTATACAACCCTTCCTAAGCAACTTCCTTGCTTGCATCATCGTCAGACAACAAGATTGTCTTGGCGATTTACTACCATGAAATACCACCTTTTACTTATTCGGAGTCTTCAGGTGTACACACTTTTTCTTACAGTCAATGACCGCTCCGTGACTTGATAACCAATCCATCCCGAGGATTACATCAAACTCTCCAAGACGAATCGGTATCAAATCCACGTTAAGCTTAAATCCTCTTACATTAGCACAACAGTTCCTATAGATGTTGTCTACAGGGATAATTTCTTTGTTTGCTACTTCTACATTCATTGGGTTTTCTAATTGTTCGCGAGATAAACTTAATCTTTGAGCAAATTCATCAGATACGAAAGAACATGAAGCTTCCGAATCGAATAACACATAGGCATTTATATCATTGATCGAAATTATACCTGACACCACCTCCTTGGATGCCACAACATCTTGCACTGTCATATTGAAGGTCCGTGTTGTCGGCCTGTTTGGCTGGGCTGGTCCTCCACTGATTGTCTTAGTGTTATTGCCCCTGTTGCCATATCCGCCATCCGTGTTTTTCTTCTTTGGGCACTCCTTGCTCCGATGTCCCACTTGACCACAGTTAAAGCAACCTCATTTCTTCACCTTAGGACAATTGGGTGTGGTATGACCTTCTTGCCCACATGTATAACATACTATTTTTCCTTTCAAGCACTCCCCCGGGTGACTCCTTCCACAGTTTCCACACACCGACTTCTTTTGTTGCACACTTCCGTGCTGCATCTCCAAATTACTACCCATACTGCTCCATTTCCGCTTATTGTTGTTGCTACCGCCACTGCTAACATTTTGATTCCCACCTTCTGCTTTCTTCTTATTCTTCTCCCGATTGTATCTTGAGACCGCTTCGCTTCCTCCTTCCGCTATAAGAGCTTTTTCCAACAGAGTTGAGAATGATGTGATTTGTAAAACTGCTACCTTACTATAAATCCACGGCTTTAGTCCATTTTCAAACCTTCTCGCTTTCATCACCTCTGTGTCCACATGATGTAGAGCGAATCTGGCCAATTCATTGAATTTCGCAGCATACTCTGATACTGACATATTCTCCTGTTTCAGTTCCAAAAACTTGATCTCCATTCTTGCTTGAACACTCTCAGGGAAGTAGTTCTCAAAGAACAACTTCTTGAATGCTTCCCAAGTCACGATTCCAGTTCCGGCTTTGTTCTGGTTGGCATCCCACCAATAGTTAGCCTCACCCTTCATTAAGTAGGTAGCAAAAATTGTCTTCTGCTCTTCTGCTACTCTAGCAATAACGAAGGCCTTCTCAATCTCCTTTACCCACGTTTGGGCTTCTATCGGGTCTGCTGTTCCTCTGAACTCCGACGGTCCTACTGCCTTGAAGTCTTTAAAGTTGACAAGTTGGGTGCCTGCCTGATTTCCTGCATGTTGAGTGTGATTCCTCATGGCTTCAGCCATCAAGTTGATAAAATCTTGCATTGGGTTTTGTTGAGATCCCGCTGCATTATTAACTGACTCTTCAATATCTTGGTTCCTCAGTCCACGTCTGCGCTCCATTATCAAGATTTGGAAGTCTTTCTCCCTGCTTAATGGGTTAAGTTTGTTTTTAAAGAACATTTTCCAAATCAGTCTACTAGATTCACATAAACATTAAATAGACCATTTAATATTTAAAATTTTCCAACAAATATCATAACAATACTGCATTTATATTCATACACCAATCTTCAGTGACTTGTATGATTAATACAAGTATATTTTATAAATGCTACTATCCCATTTTAACATAAAAGATGGGATTAACTTATAATGATACCTCCCTACAAACACAATTAGGGAAAGTACCTAACCACTTACTACCTCACACCTGTTGAGGTTTACATTAACATAAAACCTTATTACACAACAAGAAAGGTACTAATGCATCTATCTACAACTGGGCCATCACATCATCACCACTGGTGGCCCTGCCAGGTCACCTGCACAGGCTCCTAGGGAAGCAACTACTCCAGAATTCTACGTCGAACGGATCGACTAGACTCTCCTATCTCAGAGTGGACCCTCCTAGCCCCACTGCGCTGGCCCTCATACGCAGCGTCTAATGCCAATCCTAAAGTCTCTACCCTGACCTTCATGGCATCCAGTGCCATCTCTAATAGATCCACCTGTTTGGCTGACTTATGAAATGCTTCTTCCACCCGTATCTTGTCTGCAATCTCTACGTCAAACTCACTCTGCATCGCCAGATGCTCTACTCTCAATGCTGTGAACTTTGCCTTCTCCTGCTCTAGCTGGACTCGTATCTCTGCTAGCTCCATCTGTGCCTGATAAGCAACATCCTTATACTGCTGCTCCGTGTGCTGATAGTTCATATTCTCCGCCTCCAACTGCAAAATCCTTTGCTCCTGAGCATGGTTTTTTCCTAACAGGTTACTAATCATCACATCCTTTGAGGTGTCCAACACCTCCTCTGGGACGACCTCCTCCTGGTCTACAGAATGGCTCCCCTGACTATCACCTGACATCCTATAAAATAAGGATACAACATCAGTACTAAAATAAAATATATCCATTGATGAAATGAAATAATATTTTATTAAGTACAACACAAACTCGATGAATTTCCATAATCCATCTCCTAACATACTCCATAAGAGTTTTCTACTAAGGTTATAACCTAGGTTTTGCATTCCTAATGTTTATAACCTACAACTTTGATACCAACCTGTGACGCCCCCAAATCCAGGTTCTCTAACCTCAGATTCAATGCTCACGATCCTATCATCATCATCATTCTATAATTATTTCGAAATAATAAACATACATTGTTCATTATAATAAAGTCTCATAACATGGTCCCAAGGTCTCCATAACCTTAACTTTAAATACACCATTTATAATACAAATAGTTTACTTAAGAAATTCCATTAGATAATAACTAATTTAACATTCATTTTACATTACTCCTGGATCTTGCCCTTGCCCTTGTCCTTCGTGTTGGATCCTTCGGGCTTAACTGAAATAGATGTCATGATATAGCAAGAGTAAGCAACTAATTTGCTTCACAAGTTTATATAGATAAGGAAGATATATCATGACTTAGAAAAAAATATTGCCTTCAATGTTCAACAATAATATAAGATTGTGAAGGAACATGAATTAATAATCAACAATTGAATATTCGATAATTGAATAACATGAACTGAGTGGTTTTGAATAACCATGAACATTTGCCAAGGTGCTCAGTGATTTAAACTGGACCTTTTAATAAGTTTTGGTATTCAAGGGGATCAGCCTTTCATACCCCGTGATTTACGCATAAACACTTAATAATCCAACATTGATATCATGCCTTAATCAAATTCGTCCTTTTCTCAGTCAAGAGTTCTTACCATATCAATTAATAAGAACAGTTATTTAAAACCCATTTGATTTAACAAATTTAGACATGCTTGATCTAGGTGATACAATTAGCATAGATCTATCCCATAAACAGTTCATAAATGAAGAACTTTAATTTAATTCACAGTTCAATGGCAGTAGAACGGAATTCAATTGCACAAAATGCGAATTTCAATAATCAATAAAGACGTGAATAATCATCAATAATTATTCACTAACATGCTTTGAAAAATAATAACGGAATTCAATTGCACAAAGTGCGAATTTCAATAATCAATAAAGACGTGAATAATCATCAATAATTATTCACTAACATGGTTTGAAAAATAATAACTCAAGTTTGAGTTAGGAAACTTGCCTCGATCGTAGGTTACGGCTACGAAATTAATTTCTATCCACTATGCAGTTAAATTATCTTCCTTTGAGAGACCTATAATTAGTCTTTCAATTAGTCAATGTATAACATCAGATTATGTAATCACATAGATATTATATATTACATTTAGTTCTTATAAACATTATCATGTCTAGATAGTGTTACTATTAATTAACAACTACCTTTAATTCACATAATATTATTAACTTAGATAATATTTAATTCACCTTCTAGTATTATTGGTTCCCTAATAATACTTTCAATCATTTACTAATATTTTATTCACTTACTAATATTATTAATCATTTAATAATATTTTATTTCCTTTACTAATGTTATTATATTTAATAACATTTTATTTAATCTCGAATATTATTATTTAATAATATTTTAATTATTTAATAATAATACTTTAATCTAATATTATTAATTATTTAATAATATTTTAATGAAATTTTAATCTTAATATTTTTATTTACATAACAACATCATCTCATAATATTATTAATATTATAATAATATTCTAATGATTTATTAAATTAATAAACAATTTATTCTAATTGTTCATCATTTAATAACCTCTTATTTAATATCCATAAAAGGTCATAAATAATATTTATTGTTATAAATTACCAACATGCCCTAAGATAGTCATGATATAACATATTATGAGCATTCAAGCATAAAAATCATATTTTTCTCATTACATACTTCATTTAACTATTTATTTCCTTTTATTCATAACTCAACCATTTTTAGGAAAAATAGCAAACTGACTTCAAAAATTCTAAACTTCTGGATTTCTACAGATTATGAATTAACAATGAGATTTTAATTTTTTCTGGAATTTTAGAAAATAATTTACTATTTTTAAAGTGCTCAAAACACTCGGATCTTGCGCTATTTTTAAAAAATTGAGTTTTGCTCAGAAAAATCTTAAATTTTCAGGGTATGTTCTCCTAACATATATGAAGCCTCTGTAAAAATTTCAGAATGTTTCAGTGTATACACAGTGAGATATTCGAATTTTAATATTTCGGAGTCCTTTACGGAAATGGCTATTACTCACAACCTATAAGTCAAAACGCGGCCGTTCTTTTTCCTATGCGTAGATAACTTCATAAGGTACCTCTGTGATATTTTTCCAGATTTTTACAAGACAAGGAACTGACCGAAACAGCCTCATGAAAAAAAAGTCAGTAGCTGATTTAGAGTTTCAAAGCTTTAGCATATAAAGTGGACTGTTTTGGGAAAAATAGTCTCAAAGGTTTCAAGACTTGCTAGATTTGTGTCCTACCACTTGGGTTTACTAGGTAACTCATGTATCTAGTACCCCTTTTTACGGATCACAATTCCAAGTTGTAAAACTTGAGTTACACAAGATTGAGTGGAAAAAAAAACAAGAGTTTTCACCCTTGGAGAACATATGCTCATTTTCTTCCTCTAAGTCTTTGATCTAACACTCAAGATACTTAATTTCATGCATGATGATATGTAGAACTAGTGTATCTTGAGTAGTTGTACACAACCCCATCAAAACTCAAGCTAGCAAAACAAAGTAAAAGAAGAAGATGAAGGTACATTATACCTTGACTTAGTTGCTACCTTTCTTGATTTCCAAAGTAAATACTAAGCTTAGGAGGCATAAACAACTAGCACTCCTATAATTTTTCTTTCTATGGCTGAAATTCTCTCTTTCTTTTCTCTCTTTGAAGTTGGCTAGCTTGGGAGCAAAAGATAGAAGAAAAAGATGAAAGAGAGAATGAGATGTTGGAAGAATGAAAACAAAATGAAATGGCCAATTCACTAATAATTCTCCCATAACTATTTAGTTACCCATTGGTAAAAACTTTGTATTATTACTTCAATTAGGCTAAACATGATTAAATATGCATAATGGAGTGGCAACCAATGGGGACAACATTGTCCTTGTGTTTAATAATGTCTACTAATGGACAAGTTAACTTAATTATTCTACTTAGGATCCTCATAATATCCTCCATTTAGCTTTTATTTTAAATGCCCAATTTTGATTAATCAAATGTCTAGAATACCCCTAATCAAGTGGGCTAAGTATTGGATTGTATTTTATTTCCTTTGGGCTTTTCCTTTAATTGATTTGGGCTAGATAATAAACATAGTCTAGCAATTTTAATAATGTTACCCAATTTGATAATTTAGGGCTTTTATTTCCAATCATATGAAGTTTAATTACTTATACATATGATTTTATCTCATAACCTAATTAGATTTACAAGAATTAGGTTTAAAATTATTAGTCACTTAAAATACTAAGTTTACCCACTTAAGTTAGTATGCAAATAAAATACTAACTTTTTCGTATTACCATAACCCTTTGGTTATTTAATATTCTTACCTAATGTATAATTAGGTCACAAGACTTTCACTTTTAATGAAGTCTATAAATGTATGTGTCCATAACTATAATATATATGTTAATTGACCCTTGCACCACATCACATATGTGGTCACATATTAAATCCATATATAACACAAAGTAAAAAAAAAATTGTACATACATATATGGTGACTTAAAATTTACGGTTATTACACTTCATCTTTACTAGCGCCATACGATACGGTGCTCTGAAAACTGGTGCCGCTCCTGGCACAATGTCTATTACAAACTCGGTCTCCCTATCCGGTGGAAGACCCGACAATTCACTTGAAAATACATCCGTGAATTCTTTAACTATAGGTATTTGTTCCATGGTCGCTTCGACTCTCTGGGTATCAACAACATAGCACAAATAACCTTCTTGGGACAATCTCTTGCCAGATGGTCCTTCGAACCATAAGTAAAACAAGCACCCTTCTTTGGGTTTGGACAGTTTGGTGCTATGTGGCATTCCTGTCCACAATTGTAGCACACTCTTTTTCCTTTCAGACAAACTCCCAGATGGACTTTCCCGCAAGTCGGGCATGCTTCGATTCTTTTCTTCTAACTACCTTGCTGATTCCCCGATGATGAGCTGTCGTTCCACCTTTTCTTCTGATTAAAATTTCCACTTCCTGTGCCACTTCCACTGGCCTTGTTATTAATTTCACCTTCACTCTTCTTCTTCTGATCTTGGTTGTACTTGGTCACTGCATCGCTTCCTCCTTCGGCGAGGATGGCCTTTCCAGTACTCCAGCAAATGTGTTTAGTTGAAACATTGATACCTTGCTATACACCCAAGGCTTTAGTCCTTGCTCTAACCGTCTCGCCTTCCTCTCATCCGTGTGAACTTGATACGGGGCGAACCTTGCCAACTCGTTGAATTTAGCCGCATAGTCAGGCACACTCATATTTCCTTGTTTCAACTCTAGAAATTGAACCCCCATCTGGTTCTGTGAACTAGTTGGGAAATACATTTCGAAAAACATCTTTTTAAGTCTCTCCCACGTAATTACACCTTCACCTCCTCGCACTTTGTTTGCTTGCCACCAGTAGCTAGCCTCAGACTTCAGCATAAACGTTGCAAAAGCGGTCTTCTGGTCTTCTCTAACCCTAGCAACATCAAAAACTTTCAATAAAGTTCACTAGTCTAATAAGGTTCAACAATAATGATATTCAATTCGAATAATAATCTCAAGAAGTATACAATAGGACAATTATTGTATAACTGAATCATGCTTTGAAAAGATAATAAATCTTTAATATAACATTCGAACTTGAATAATAGTAATGATAATTCACTTGAGATAAATAATAAACTTGAACAATAATGACAAGTAGGGTTAAGAAACTTGCCTCGTGCGTAGGCTAAACGATTACTACTTCCGTTCACCACAAATCCTACACACATACCATATGTATTTACGACATTCATTAGTTACATTTTCACTTAATTATTTAGTATAAACTCTACTTTATTTAACAAATCATTACCCTTCTAATTTAATTATTTAATTAAATTAAAATATTTTCATTCTCTTACTATTATTACACTCGAATAAATTATTTCATAATAATTTCCATCGAATATTTATTTTATTTCATAAATATCTCAATTAAAATATTTAATTTATTTTATAAATATTTTAATAATAATTTTTATCAAATATTTATTTTATTTCATAATATCTCAATTAAAATATTTAATTTATTTTATAAATATTTTAATAATAATTTTCATCTAATATTTATTTTATTCCATAAATATCTCAATTAAAATATTTAATTTATTTTATAAATATTTTAATAATAATTTTCATCTAATATTTATTTATTTATTTTTTATTTTTTTTGACCGCCGGGGCGGGGTAATGTAGTTTGGTAACGCCCGCCGGGGGCGGGGTTACCGAGGCTCATTTATGGCCATAACTTCCAATTAGTTATTTTTACACGAATTTAGACTTACCCAATCATTGTAATACATATATAATCATTACTTAACCCATCTAGCATGATTTTTAACAAGTTACAACACATAATTTGCAAAATCAACACATTTACTTCCACTGTTCTTGATGTTCTTGAAGGTTTTAAAAATAAAACATGAAAATTGTCACTAAGAATTCGTTATAACACCGAATCCGTTTATTTAAATTTTGGTCTCTTCGTATCAACATGCATAACAACATACAAGTGTAAAATTTAGGGATAATATACGATCAATACATAAAATACCACGTATAAGGCCATATGGCCAAAACCCAAACTCTGTAAATTTTGAAATAGCAAGTCATCGTATTATGAAACTTATGATATGGTTTACAAAGTATATATAATTAAATACGATGTGATGTGCCATAACACATACAAAACCCATAATCATTACTCCTATCTCAATTACAGAGGCTTTACAGTATGAATGAAAGCCATTTTAATAAAACTCAAATAACGTAAAAATAGAATTTGGTTTGGAGAAATTACCCAGAGTATAGATTAAGAAGAGGTGATCCAAGATGATCCTTTCACAATTACCTGATGATTACACACTCACAATATCTCTAATTCTCATAAATTTTCTCTGATAAATTCTCAATCTCTCTCCCTCTCTACTCTTCCAGACTTAGAATAATAAAAGAAAAGAAAAGAGAACGTCGTATTATAAGAACTCGACTGACGCGCAATAATGGTCAGTTAACCCAGTCACGGGTAACTGCTAGTAACCCCCACTAAGGCCATGTTTGGCTAACATAATAGATTTCAAAACTCCTTTAATTTAATAAAGCTTTATCATATAGTTTAATTATGTCACACCCACTTGCACAATAATTCATATATCTTATTTAATATAAATAAAATATAATAACTTCTCATAAATTCACAGTCATATATTTAATTTTCTCATTAATTAATTATATTAAATTATTAAATCTCTAATTAATAAATAAATTAATTAGAATAAAATCATGCTTAATTAAATAATTCATTTAATTCAATAAGCTGACATAATTACATACTTGAATAATAAATATTCTCCATATTAATTTAATAAATGTAACACATATAATTAAATTAATCTACCACAATTGCGTCAATTAATTATTTAATCTAATAATTAAATCATCGAAAAATATTTATTTAATTCAATAAATATTAAAATTAATTACAAAATTCTCGTTCGTCACAGTTTTGGGTTTTGAAAGAGGAATTAATGAAATGGAATAATGTCAATCCCAAGATGGAATTAGGGTCAGTTACATTGGGATGGAGATAGTACTAAATATTAATTTATTTTTAAAAAATGTAATTTTGGTTTTGTTCTGTTTTTTTTCTTTCATTTATTGCAACTAATTCTCAAACAATGAGTGATGTAGGAAGTTGAGTGTTGGGCGGCCAAGAAGCAACATGTGCATAAGATAGAAGTTGCTAAAATGAGAATATTAAGGTGCATGTGTCATACATGGTTGGATAGGATCAGAAATGATGGTATATAAGAGAAGGTTAATGTAACACCAATTGCAGATAGGGTAACATTATTTCTAACGTCGCCTATAGGTGCATCTGTGAGAAGGGAAGGTGAGAATGAAAGTCTTGTATCAGGGAGGAAGATATAAGAAGTGAAAGGGTCTGATAATTACTTGAGAGTTGCAAAGGGACTTATAGGAACAAAATATAACTGAGGACATGACCTGTGATAGGAACGAGTGGAGGAATGTAATACACTTATTGGAAAGCATATTAGGGTGAATGGGTGATACATCGTTTTGTTTTGTTTTATTTCGTCAATCTTTTCCTTCCCTTGCTTTCTATTGTTTTCTTTTTAACTTTATATGTATGTATATATATATATATATATATATATATATATATATATATATATATATATATATATGATATGATATGATATGCATGTATGCGTTTTATATATGTGGGTAGCTTTGGATTTTTATTTATTTTCTTACATTTTATTCATTTAATTATATTTCATGTTCAACTGTTTTATATTTTATTTTTCTCTTTTTACTTTCTTGTTTTTGTATGGAATCTTTTCTACCCACTAGTTTGGGATAGGTGTTGTGGAGTTGAGTGTAGTTGAGCTGTATGACATAATTAGATTGTGATTTGATAGAGAGTTTAGCCTATGATATTTGTATTGTTGGATATGCTTTTATGTGAAAACGAGGTACTGGAAGAGGTGGATGCCACACCACCGATATTTGTGTGCCCCTTTTGAAGAGGGTGAATTGGATTCCTTTTTGAGGGATTTGAAGGTTGGGCACGCATGATTAAATCTTTGTTGATTTGCATTTCTTAGTGTTAATCGGATGTATCCAAGGTCAGCAAACTTTGGTTCTTTTGTGGAATTTTACGATGAGTGTTTGGCTTCATTGTGCTTCAATTTTTCTTCCTTAACTTTAGACTGTAATGTCTAGTTAGAGTTATTTAAAAAGAAAATTTATAGAGCTTAAATCTCTCCAGATGTCCCAAAGAAAGAAAAATACAAAAGTGACAAGTGATGCAGGACAGATTTGAGATAAAAAAATTAATGGAAAACTATGAAAAAATAAACTAGAATTTAAACTCCACATTTAATCACTAGGGTCTCTCAAGTGTATCAACTCCATGTCCACAAATCAACACTAAGATGGATAAAATACCTCTACTGTGGGAATGATAATAATGAACCTCAATATCAATCTTTTAATAATCAAGTGGGGATTATATCACTATTTGAATAGGCTCAAAACCCTAATATTTCTTGGGGAATAATAAAAGTACCAAACAACTAAAATATCCTTAACAAATATTAATAATTTATAATCACTAATTAATATCCTAAATCCCTATTAATAAATAAAATACATAAATCACACCAATTACTTTTACATAAAACATAATAAACACTCCAAATAAAAAATCTGTTCTTTGTTTATGACTTGGAGTCCCCATCAATAAGTAATTCTGAATCCTATGGTATATATCCCTGCCAACTCTTAAGAGGGAGAAAGAAGAATACTACCGCCAATATACAAATTATATACCCTGGAGGAGCTAAATTGTTTGGATTCCCTAAAATAGAACTTAAGACAGTCCTTTGTCAGCATAGCTGTTAAAACCTGCTTTCTTCTTTATTAAAGCAAGAAGGCACAACACTGATAACCTTCTAATATGTTAAATCTTTCTGTCTTTGTCCTTTTCTTTTTCTTCCTTGGCTGTAAAAAGAAAAATAAATGTGCTCGGTTACATTTCTGCCAAGAACATTTAGACGCGTGCTCTTATCATGCCTTAACATTCCAACACACGTGCGTTCAAAGTTTTTAGTTTCATCTCTCTTTGAAGCTCTCCTGTGATAGTATTTTAGCAAAATTTGTTTCTTCTAGTAGATAGAGCACATTTTGTTGATTCTCTCGAGGTGGGATGAGTTTGTGGAATGTTGAGGAGATGCTTTCATGTGTTACCATCTTAATACTGTTTAAAATGTACCGTTATTCCGTTTAGTTTTAGCCGGAGTTAGTTTGTGACTCTTTAATGGGTGCTGTGTTTTCACACAGTCAAGCCAGGCTCACACATGGAACTCCAGTCTTGGATTTGATACTTGTGTCCCCAGCTTCCTGGATATGGATGAGACAGACACAGTATATGGCTCTGATGGTTGAGATATGGATGGTTTGCTTTTTTTGTTTGAGTACTTATTCTGTCCACACACATCAGTAGGAGAAGAATTGGGGAATCATAATGCTGAAGTTTTAGAAAACGAGATTTCAATAGCCGAGGAATATTGATTATAAACTATCCGATGCGGTGGTTTGTAACAATGGAGTTTGTTTTGAGACTCCTTTCCTCCTTGTTAAAAATATGGCCCAGTCTGCCATCTTGGGTACACCTTTTATTAGTCTACTTTTTCCAATTGCTATTGATCAGAAGGGAATAAGTACTAATAAAAGGGGGGATAGATGTAAGGTTTAACTTTATATCTGAACCTCGGTTTCAAGGTGTTAACCATTTGCTTAAACGCAAAGAAGATTTTCTGTTCTTTCTTAAACAAGAGTTAGAAATTAAGAAAATTGAGAGACATCTTAAAAATGACAAGTTTAAAATCAAGCTTAAAGCTTATCAGGAGGATCTTTGTAAAGGAATATGTTCTACAGATCCTACAGCTTTTTGGAAAAGGAAACAACATGTCATTTCGTTGCCTTACATTGAAGGATTTAATGAAAAGCTTATTCCTACCAAAGCAAGACCTATTCAAATGAATGATAGGTTTTTAAAACTGTGTCAAGATGAAATCAACGATCTCTTAAAAAAGGGATTGATCAGGAAAAGTTACTCTCCTTGGTCCTGCTCTGCTTTCTATGTAGAAAACGCTGCTGAAATTGAGAGAGGAGTTCCCAGGCTGGTGATCAACTATAAACCGCTTAATAAAGTCTTAAAATGGATCAGGTATCCTATCCCTAATAAAAGGGATCTTTTGAATCGTTTGCTTAAAGCAAATATCTTTTCTAAATTCGACAAGAAGAGCGGTTACTGGCAAATCCAGATTAAAGAAGAAGATAAATACAAGACAGCATTCACAGTTCCATTTGGACATTATGAATGGAATGTTTTGGGATTTGGTCTTAAAAATGCGCCCTCGGAGTTTCAAAATATTATGAACGAGATTTTTAATCCATTTATGGATTTCATGATCGTTTATATTGATGATGTCCTTGTTTTCTCTAAGGATATTGATCAACATTGGAAACACTTAAATGTGTTTAAAGCAGCTATTAAAAGAGAAGGACTTGTAGTCTCGGCTAGCAAATTACAGTTATTTCAAACTACCATAAGGTTTCTTGGGTTTGAAATATCTCAAGGGAGATATTTTCCGATTGATAGAGCTATTGCCTTCGCCGACAAGTTTCCTAACAAGATCTTAGATAAGAATCAGCTTCAAAGATTCTTAGGAAGTGCAAACTATGTTAGAGACTTCTATAAAGACTTGGCTGTTGATGCTGCCGCTTTATACAAAAGGCTTAATAAGAAGCCTTCGCCTTGGACAGATGAGTGTACTCAGGCTGTCATTAACATTAAATCTAGGGTCAAATCCCTACCTTGTCTACATTTCTCTGATCCTGATGCTCCTAAAATTGTCGTGACTGATGCCTCAGACAAAGGTTATGGTGGTATCCTTAAACAAATTAAGAATTCCAATGAAGTCTTGGTTTGTTTTGTTTCAGGAAAATGGAATGATGCACAGAGAAACTATTCCACTATTAAAAAGGAGATATGCTCTATAGTTCTGTGTATTGATAAATTTCAAGGAGATCTCTTAAATCAGAGATTCCTTCTTAGAGTTGATTGTAAATCAGCTAAAGAGGTTTTAGAGAAGGATGTTAAGAACATCGCTTCTAAACAGATTTTTGCTCGTTGGCAAGCTTTATTATCTGCATTCGATTTTGATATTGAATTTATTAAAGGAGATACTAACTCTTTGCCTGATTTCTTAACCAGAGAATTCTTACAGGATATTCCTTTGGCTACTCATAACATTTTCATGTTAAATATTGTCAGGTCTCCTAGACGTTCTGCCAAACCAGCAATGGAAAGACCTTCTCATGAATACCTTAAAGGGCAATCGTCCGGGTCTCAAAAACAGGCCAATAAAGGAAAAGCTCCTGAGCTTAAAGTTCAGGTTGATTCCCAGTATATTGAAACCTTAATTAAAGAGGTTGTTGATGTTGAAGATGTTGACGCAGTAAGATCTCCAGAACAAATAGCAGATCTGTATTTATCTTACTCTCATGATCTTACTGTTTTCCTTCTTAAAACTAGGGAATTCTTTGAGAAAATTCTGGTTGAGACGGGGTCAGTTAAAATTTCGCATAAGCCTAGGGATAGGTACAATCTGGCTTTATCAACGGTCAAGATCTTAAAGGTCTTGCGTCCGAATGAATGGGTAGGTGATCTTAGGTCTCATAAATATTTTGAGAATAAATCCATGATTCCAAAATATTTTAATTATTTCGACTATACTCTGGCATGGGAAAAGTTTTTACTTTATCAAAATGAACATTATACCCATAGCTGGTTTCTTCACCCTAAGTTCCCAAAAGGTACTAAAGCGCAGGATTTCCCTGCATGGTTTCAGTCCTGGTTTTATTTTTGGGGACCTGTTCCACAAATCTTTCCTCCCAAGGTTGAAGATATGTTTGATAAATACTATCAAACTTCTGTCAATCTCAATGACAATCAGGCTTTGCTTAACTTCTGTTGTGCGAATGATATCCCTTGGATCTTTAAATGGTCTTATACTCTCACTCAGCATGTGGGAACAGGGGTTCATAGGCTATGTCGACAGTTGGCTGTTAAATGGTGGAATAAATTCGATGAAGATAAAATTATGGATGTTCCTCCAAATACTGTTGACTATGACAATGATAAATATGATGCCACTCAGCAACAGTTGAAATCTCTCCTTAAAGGAATTCCTAAAGATGAAATTTTAGATTTTCTAAGGAATCATAATGACACTGTGACCATGCTGGACAGTGATTGATGAAAACACTTCATCTAATAATCCTTTCGGTGGTCTGTGTTCTCAGCCTAAATAATTGAGGCATCCGCTCTTTGGTGGTCCTTTTGTTTGCCTTAATAATGCAGGCTTTCGGTGGGTGGTCCCTTTGTTTTATCTGCTGTCCGTTCGACTCCATCCTTATCCAGGACACGCGTCAGCAGCTTTATTAAAGTTTTCCTCTTCGTTTATTAAAGTAGTTTTCTTTTTTAAAGTTGTTTGTCTGTTGTAATAATTTCGCTTTGCTTTTTTAAAGTTGTTTGTCGATTGTAATAAGTTTGCTTGCCCTCAGTTCTATAAGAGCAGCATCTGGTGTTCAGTAGTAGCATCCGAAGTTTGTATTCAGTATAAGTCATATAAGTTTTAAGAGTTCAAAAGAGTTTGAGAAGCTCATCTCTTCCATGTAAGTTTATGAAGTTTTAATAATATTCCGCTTATTTTTGTATTATCATCTCTATATGATCTTGGTTGAATTTGGTATCAAAGCCATTATAGAGTTTGATCTTGTTGATGATATTTAGTTTCTTATTCTGAATTAAATTGTTGAATCTGCTCATTTTGTTTTAAACACCATTTAAATACTGTTATAGATTAAGCTTTAAGTTTTGCTTAGGGTATGTTGGTTGTCGTTTAAGGCTATTCTGTTGTTTTGAGCCGTGTTGACATAAATCCTATAGTGGACATCCCTTTTATCAAAACTTGCCTGCTTATCTTGTTAAGTTTTAAATATCGTTTAAACGTCTAATGACAAATCTATTCAGAAATTTATCCAGATCTAGAAACTCTTCATCTTCTTCATCTTCTTCCTCTTTGGATTCATCTACTAAACAAGTGGTTTCTATCAGAAACATTGAGACCCATTTACAAAATTGGTCTATTCCAAAAACTCCTACTTCACAAATCTATAATAAAGGCAGTTTTTTGTTTAAGTCTGATTACATTATTAAATCTGTTAAACAGTCCCTTCCTATAACTCAAGGTCATATAACTGTTGAGATGCTTCCCAAGAGATTGTTAGAAGAAGCCGTCGAGAGAGGCTATAAATACCTTCATATTGGTTTAGTTCAGGTGGCGGTTAAACCGTTAACCAGAATCGGTCTTCCTACCTCTTTGCTTTTATGTTTAAGGGATAAAAGACATTTAAAGTTTAACGATTCTCTGCTTGGATGTGTTACTTCATCTCTTTCAGAAGGACCGGTCTACTTTAATAGTTTTCCTAACTTTTCGGTCTCTTTGTTAGATCCTACCATACTTAAAACCTTAACGTTGAACTTACAAACATCAGGTTTTGATATGGATCCTTTATCCTCTAACATGGCTTTAATATATCGTATTTATATTAAGGTTATGAATACTATTACTCCTGATATTAATCTTAAGAGTAATTTTATTAAAGATTGTAGAGGAGAAACTACAGTGTTTCAAATCAATCCTTTGAAAGCTAATATTTCAGTCCCGAGAACCCTAAAATGGGATGAAATAGCTATTCCTCAGAATTGGACACTGCAAGAAGCTGTACCTAAAAAGGTACAAGGATCTAATCACCAATTATAAGATGTTACAGAAAATCCTGACGGATCTGTAAACATCAAATTTGGTAATAGTAATTCCATTCGTCTTAATTTAGACGAGCCCAGACGAAATAGTACTTCTAGTATTTCACAGAAGGTATGTGAAGAACCATCGAGAAGATCTACATCGTCTATTCAAGGAGTTTTTAATCGACCCAATGATCCTATCAGTCGACCAACTTACATGGTTGAAACTCCCTCTGAATTTCCAAAAGCTCAGAGCCCGACAGCATCTGATTTTGGATACTCAGAAAGTATTTATACCCTTAATAATCAGGGTGTAGAAATACAAAAATCATTGTTAAAAGCAATGTTTAATTCCGATAAAAATAAAGAAAAAAGAGAATGGTTTTTTACCTATTATTCTCAGGAACATCAAGATTTAATCAGAAATATTTACTATGATTTCTTAAAAGAATCTGGAAAAAATGTTGATTTCTTTATTTTTCTGAAAACTTGGAGTCATGTAAAAGGGTATGACTTCCCTTTTAGGAG
This sequence comes from Panax japonicus, assembly GCA_020205505.1. Classification (NCBI taxonomy): domain Eukaryota; kingdom Viridiplantae; phylum Streptophyta; class Magnoliopsida; order Apiales; family Araliaceae; genus Panax; species Panax japonicus. The sequence goes on from JAINUV010000261.1 coordinate 44,190, forward strand.
GGATTGCAGAGTCGTTTCTTCTAAATTTGGTTCTGTTAATACTATTGAAAATTCTGACAGACCTTTTAGATTGGCTAATGATAAAGACGACAATGATGTTATTTCATCCATTCATCCTCCTTCTGTCCCAATATTTGTGGGAACGGGTAAAACTCGAGCTGTTCCTTATAAGAAGGTGTTTGACAAAGAAGCTGAAAGAAAGTCTGAAGAAGTTCAAGGGATTAATCAAGTTTTAGAACAAAATAATTATACTAATTTGTTTCTTCAATCCCTGGGAACACAGTTGACAAGAATAGAAAAGGTAGTTACTTCAAAAGTAAAACCTTTGTCTATTAGTCCTTCTCACGCAGAGATCATTGTTAGTTCCTCAAAGGATAGCAAGCTCTCATCAAAAGAAAAACCTGGAGTTGTTCTCTTCAAACCTCCGCCCGAGCTTTCCAAAGATTTTAAGCTTGGATCTGCTTCTACTGAAATGTTTGAAGAATTAAAGAACAGACTTGAAAAGATGTCAATCAAGAAAACATCTACAGGGTCTACATCTCAAGGTCCTTCTATTTCAGTTCTTAAAAATGATGGGTTAGATCTTGATGAGATCTTAAGTAAAATCCAAGAAGAACAAGGTGATCCGCAGTTGAATAGGCTAAAATGGGGAAAGATTAAAAATCAGTCCTATTATCATCGTCCTTCGCCTATTGACGCCCAGTTTGAAAACAGAGCATTCAATGACGGAATACAGTTCAATGGAGAATATATTTGTGAATGGAACTTAGATGGTCTTACTGACTATCAAATCATTGTTCTCCTCAAGAAAATGACAATGTTTGCTCAAGCAGCTAGAATTAAAGCTAATTCGGAGAAAAGGATTGCTCAAGCTTTAGCATCCGGTTTCGTTGGACAGCTTGGTCTTTGGTGGGATAATCTCCTAACAAGCGAAGTTAAAGAAAGTATCTTTAATTTCCAAGTGCAAAAGGGGGTCGATGAAAGAAACGAACCTACCTTTGGAGAAGATGCCGTCAATACATTATTATATACTATTATGCGCCACTTTGTGGGCAACAACCAGTTAATAGTATCAAGGACGTACGAGCAATTAAGCAACTTAAAGTGCAAATCGCTCTCTGAATTTAAATTCTATCGTGACACGTTCTTCTCTAAAGTTTTCAATAGAGGAGATTGCAACAGTGACTACTGGAAAGAGAAATTCATAGAAGGTTTACCTATTTTGTTCTCTCAAAGAGTCAAAACTAGGTTAAAAAATAAGAATGATGGAGTTATTCCTTGGGAAGAATATACTTATGGTGAGCTAGCTTCTGAAGTTATAGCTGAAGGTGCTGATTTATGCAATATTTTAAAGATTCAGAAGCAAATTGCCGAGGAAAGAGCAAGAGGTAAAAAAGCTCTAGGCGATTTCTGTGAACAATATGGCCTGGCCGAGATCCCTAAGGATAAGCGGAAAAGAAAGTCTTCTAAAGAATCTTCTAGTCATAAAGATAACAAGAGGTTCAAGAAGAGAGATCATCGTAGGAAGTCTAAATCTCAGACTGATAATATTTTGCCTAAAAGGAGAAAGTCATCTAAAAAGAAGACTACTTCCAAACCTCTAACGTGCTATAAATGTGGAAAGATAGGTCATAAAAGCCCTGAATGCACAACTAAAAAGAAGATTAACCAGCTGGTTAAAGATGAAGGTCTAAAGAGACAACTACTTGCGGTCTTTATAAATTCTGATGAAGAAGAAGTTTCTTCTGCAGAAGAATCAAGTCCTAGAAGTAGCTGTTCTAGCTCAGATACTAATGATGAAGAAGTATCTTGTGATGAGTTAGAAGACTGTCAATGTAACGAAGGTGAAGCCTGTTTATGTGCCTTAAATGGACTTTCTATAAATGTTCTATCTAAAGAAGATAGTCTCATTTTAGATATTATCGATCAGTTAGAGGATTCTGGAAAGAAGAGGCAAATGATTGAAAAATATATCACTTTGGCTAAAAGCAAGTCTAAATCTTCTGAGGATGATGAAAGATTTGATCCAGGTCAATATTCTCTACAAAAGATCTTTGATAAGGTCAATGATCGTCATAAAGAGCCTACTTTGAAAGAGTTACAAGTATTGATAACTAATCTACAAGCTAATAGCGCTGCTAGAGAAGTTGACATAACTGATCTAAAGAAAGAGATCAAGCAAGTCAAGAAAGATATCCGCTGGCTTAAAAGCAGGGATGATAAAGGCAAGGAAAAAATAGAAAATTCTAATTCTCCTTCCCTAATTAATGATGAGAGTGAAGATTTTGATAATGAAGTCCTAAACTTCGCTACTCAAGATAGACGCATGGTTATACCAGGAGAATCTAGTTCAAAGGGTCTAAAAATCAATTTAATTGATAGAATTATTACGCAAAAATGGTATGTTCTAATTACTATCATTATTGAAGACGAGTTTTCAGTCAACCAAGATCATATAGAGATGATAATACAAAAATAAGCAGAATATTATTAAAACTTCATAAACTTACATGGAAGAGATGAACTTCTCAAACTCTTTTGAACTCTTAAAACTTATATGACTTATACTGAATACAAACTTCGGATGCTACTACTGAACACCAGATGCTCCTCTTATAGTTTGAGGGCAAGCAAACTTATTACAATCGACAAACAACTTTAAAAAAGCAAAGCGAAATTATTACAACAGACAAACAACTTTAAAAAAGAAAACTACTTTAATAGACGAAGGGGAAAACTTTAATAAAGCTGCTGACGCGTGTCCTGGATAAGGATGGAGTCAAACGGACAGCAGATAAAACAAAGGGACAACCCACCGAAAGCCTGCATTATTAAGGCAAACAAAAGGACCACCCACCGAAAGCCTGTATTATTAAGGCTAAGAACCACAAAAGAGCGGATGCCTCAATTATTTAGGCTGAGAACACGGACCACCGAAAGGATTATTAGATGCAGTGTTTTCATCATCACTGTCCAGCATGGTCACAGTGTCATTATGATTCCTTAGAAAATCTAAAATTTCATCTTTAGGAATTCCTTTGAGAGATTTCAACTGTTGCTGAGTGGCATCATATTTATCATTGTCATAGTCAACAGTATTTGGAGGAACATCCATAATTTTATCTTCATCGAATTTATTCCACCATTTAACAGCCAACTGTCGACATAGCCTATGAACCCCTGTTCCCACATGCTGAGTGAGAGTATAAGACCATTTAAAGATCCAAGGGATATCATTCGCACAACAGAAGTTAAGCAAAGCCTGATTGTCATTGAGATTGACAGAAGTTTGATAGTATTTATCAAACATATCTTCAACCTTGGGAGGAAAGATTTGTGGAACAGGTCCCCAAAAATAAAACCAGGACTGAAACCATGCAGGGAAATCCTGCGCTTTAGTACCTTTTGGGAACTTAGGGTGAAGAAACCAGCTATGGGTATAATGTTCATTTTGATAAAGTAAAAACTTTTCCCATGCCAGAGTATAGTCGAAATAATTAAAATATTTTGGAATCATGGATTTATTCTCAAAATATTTATGAGACCTAAGATCACCTACCCATTCATTCGGACGCAAGACCTTTAAGATCTTGACCGTTGATAAAGCCAGATTGTACCTATCCCTAGGCTTATGCGAAATTTTAACTGACCCCGTCTCAACCAGAATTTTCTCAAAGAATTCCCTAGTTTTAAGAAGGAAAACAGTAAGATCATGAGAGTAAGATAAATACAGATCTGCTATTTGTTCTGGAGATCTTACTGCGTCAACATCTTCAACATCAACAACCTCTTTAATTAAGGTTTCAATATACTGGGAATCAACCTGAACTTTAAGCTCAGGAGCTTTTCCTTTATTGGCCTGTTTTTGAGACCCGGACGATTGCCCTTTAAGGTATTCATGAGAAGGTCTTTCCATTGCTGGTTTGGCAGAACGTCTAGGAGACCTGACAATATTTAACATGAAAATGTTATGAGTAGCCAAAGGAATATCCTGTAAGAATTCTCTGGTTAAGAAATCAGGCAAAGAGTTAGTATCTCCTTTAATAAATTCAATATCAAAATCGAATGCAGATAATAAAGCTTGCCAACGAGCAAAAATCTGTTTAGAAGCGATGTTCTTAACATCCTTCTCTAAAACCTCTTTAGCTGATTTACAATCAACTCTAAGAAGGAATCTCTGATTTAAGAGATCTCCTTAAAATTTATCAATACACAGAACTATAGAGCATATCTCCTTTTTAATAGTGGAATAGTTTCTCTGTGCATCAATCCATTTTCCTGAAACAAAACAAACCAAGACTTCATTGGAATTCTTAATTTGTTTAAGGATACCACCATAACCTTTGTCTGAGGCATCAGTCACGACAATTTTAGGAGCATCAGGATCAGAGAAATGTAGACAAGGTAGGGATTTGACCCTAGATTTAATGTTAATGACAGCCTGAGTACACTCATCTGTCCAAGGCGAAGGCTTCTTATTAAGCCTTTTGTATAAAGCGGCAGCATCAACAGCCAAGTCTTTATAGAAGCCTCTAACATAGTTTGCACTTCCTAAGAATCTTTGAAGCTGATTCTTATCTAAGATCTTGTTAGGAAACTTGTCGGCGAAGGCAATAGCTCTATCAATCGGAAAATATCTCCCTTGAGATATTTCAAACCCAAGAAACCTTATGGTAGTTTGAAATAACTGTAATTTGCTAGCCGAGACTACAAGTCCTTCTCTTTTAATAGCTGCTTTAAACACATTTAAGTGTTTCCAATGTTGATCAATATCCTTAGAGAAAACAAGGACATCATCAATATAAACGATCATGAAATCCATAAATGGATTAAAAATCTCGTTCATAATATTTTGAAACTCCGAGGGCGCATTTTTAAGACCAAATCCCAAAACATTCCATTCATAATGTCCAAATGGAACTGTGAATGCTGTCTTGGTATTTATCTTCTTCTTTAATCTGGATTTGCCAGTAACCGCTCTTCATGTCGAATTTAGAAAAGATATTTGCTTTAAGCAAACGATATAAAAGATCCCTTTTATTAGGGATAGGATACCTGATCCATTTTAAGACTTTATTAAGCGGTTTATAGTTGATCACCAGCCTGGGAACTCCTCTCTCAATTTCAGCAGCGTTTTCTACATAGAAAGCAGAGCAGGACCAAGGAGAGTAACTTTTCCTGATCAATCCCTTTTTTAAGAGATCATTGATTTCATCTTGACACAGTTTTAAAAATCTATCATTCATTTGAATAGGTCTTGCTTTGGTAGGAATAAGCTTTTCATTAAATCCTTCAATGTAAGGCAACGAAATGACATGTTGTTTCCTTTTCCAAAAAGCTGTAGGATCTGTAGAACATATTCCTTTACAAAGATCCTCCTGATAAGCTTTAAGCTTGATTTTAAACTTGTCATCTTTAAGATGTCTCGATTTTCTTAATTTCTAACTCTTGTTTAAGAAAGAACAGAAAATCTTCTTTGCGTTTAAGCAAATGGTTAACACCTTGAAACCGAGGTTCAGATATAAAGTTAAACCTTACATCTATCCCCCCTTTATTAGTACTTATTCCCTTCTGATCAATAGCAATTGGGAAAAGTAGACTAATAAAAGGTGTACCCAAGATGGCAGACTGGGCCATATTTTTAACAAGGAGGAAAGGAGACTCAAAACAAACTCCATTGTTACAAACCACCGCATCGGATAGTTTATAATCAATATTCAAATGGCTACCATTAGCAGTACTCAGCATTTGAGCTGTTTTAGAGTAGTACTTTGAAGGAACCAGACCTTCAGCTAGACAATTTAAGTCTGCACCAGAATCAATCAAAGCTTCAGTAGTGACTGAAAACTCGTCTTCAATAATGATAGTAATTAGAACATACATTTTTGCGTAATAATTCTATCAATTAAATTGATTTTTAGACCCTTTGAACTAGATTCTCCTGGTATAACCATGCATCTATCTCGAGTAGCGAAGTTTAGGACTTCATCATCAAAATCTTCACTCTCATCATTAATTAGGGAAGGAGAATTAGAATTTACTATTTTTTTCATTGCCTTTATCATCCCTGCTTTTAAGCCAGCGGATATCTTTCTTGACTTGCTTGATCTCTTTCTTTAGATCAGTTATGTCAACTTCTCTAGCAGCGCTATTAGCTTGTAGATTAGTTATCAATACTTGTAACTCTTTCAAAGTAGGCTCTTTATGACGATCATTGACCTTATCAAAGATCTTTTGTAGAGAATATTGACCTGGATCAAATCTTTCATCATCCTCAGAAGATTTAGACTTGCTTTTAGCCAAAGTGATATATTTTTCAATCATTTGCCTCTTCTTTCCAGAATCCTCTAACTGATCGATAATATCTAAAATGAGACTATCTTCTTTAGATAGAACATTTATAGAAAGTCCATTTAAGGCACATAAACAGGCTTCACCTTCGTTACATTGACAGTCTTCTAACTCATCACAAGATACTTCTTCATCATTAGTATCTGAGCTTAAACAGCTACTTCTAGGACTTGATTCTTCTGCAGAAGAAACTTCTTCATCAGAATTTATAAAGACCGCAAGTAGTTGTCTCTTTAGACCTTCATCTTTAACCAGCTGGTTAATCTTCTTTTTAGTTGTGCATTCAGGGCTTTTATGACCTATCTTTCCACATTTATAGCACGTTGGAGGTTTGGAAGTAGTCGTTTTCTTTTTAGATGACTTTCTCCTTTTAGGCAAAATATTATCAGTCTGAGATTTAGACTTCCTACGATGATCTCTCTTCTTGAACCTCTTGTTATCTTTATGACTAGAAGATTCTTTAGAAAACTTTCTTTTCCGCTTATCCTTGGGGATCTCGGCCAGGCCATATTGTTCACAGAAATCGCCTAGAGCTTTTTTACCTCTTGCTCTTTCCTCGGCAATTTGCTTCTGAATCTTTAAAATATTGCATAAATCAGCACCTTCAGCTATAACTTCAGAAGCTAGCTCACCATAAGTATATTCTTCCCAAGGAATAACTCCATCATTCTTATTTTTTAACCTAGTTTTGACTCTTTGAGAGAACAAAATAGGTAAACCTTCTATGAATTTCTCTTTCCAGTAGTCACTGTTGCAATCTCCTCTATTGAAAATTTTAGAGAAGAACGTGTCACGATAGAATTTAAATTCAGAGAGCGATTTGCACTTTAAGTTGCTTAATTGCTCGTACGTCCTTGATACTATTAACTGGTTGTTGCCCACAAAGTGGCGCATAATAGTATATAATAATGTATTGACGGCATCTTCTCCAAAGGTAGGTTCGTTTCTTTCATCGACCCCCTTTTGCACTTGGAAATTAAAGATACTTTCTTTAACTTCGCTTGTTAGGAGATTATCCCACCAAAGACCAAGCTGTCCAACGAAACCGGATGCTAAAGCTTGAGCAATCCTTTTCTCCGAATTAGCTTTAATTCTAGCTGCTTGAGCAAACATTGTCATTTTCTTGAGGAGAACAATGATTTGATAGTCAGTAAGACCATCTAAGTTCCATTCACAAATATATTCTCCATTGAACTGTATTCCGTCATTGAATGCTCTGTTTTCAAACTGGGCGTCAATAGGCGAAGGACGATGATAATAGGGCTGATTTTTAATCTTTCCCCATTTTAGCCTATTCAACTGCGGATCACCTTGTTCTTCTTGGATTTTACTTAAGATCTCATCAAGATCTAACCCATCATTTTTAAGAACTGAAATAGAAGGACCTTGAGATGTAGACCGTGTAGATGTTTTCTTGATTGACATCTTTTCAAGTCTGTTCTTTAATTCTTCAAACATTTCAGTAGAAGCAGATCCAAGCTTAAAATCTTTGGAAAGCTCGGGCGGAGGTTTGAAGAGAACAACTCCAGGTTTTTCTTTTGATGAGAGCTTGCTATCCTTTGAGGAACTAACAAGGATCTCTGCGGGAGAAGGACTAATAGACAAAGGTTTTACTTTTGAAGTAACTACCTTTTCTATTCTTGTCAACTGTGTTCCCAGGGATTGAAGAAACAAATTAGTATAATTATTTTGTTCTAAAACTTGATTAATCCCTTGAACTTCTTCAGACTTTCTTTCAGCTTCTTTGTCAAAAACCTTCTTATAAGGAACAACTCGAGTTTTACCCGTTCCCACAAATATTGGGACAGAAGGAGGATGAATGGATGAAATAACATCATTGTCGTCTTTATCATTAGCCAATCTAAAAGGTCTGTCAGAATTTTCAATAGTATTAACAGAACCAAATTTAGAAGAAACGACTCTGCAATCCCTCCTAAAAGGGAAGTCATACCCTTTTACATGACTCCAAGTTTTCAGAAAAATAAAGAAATCAACATTTTTTCCAGATTCTTTTAAGAAATCATAGTAAATATTTCTGATAAAATCTTGATGTTCCTGAGAATAATAGGTAAAAAACCATTCTCTTTTTTCTTTATTTTTATCGGAATTAAACATTGCTTTTAACAATGATTTTTGTATTTCTACACCCTGATTATTAAGGGTATAAATACTTTCTGAGTATCCAAAATCAGATGCTGTCGGGCTCTGAGCTTTTGGAAATTCAGAGGGAGTTTCAACCATGTAAGTTGGTCGACTGATAGGATCATTGGGTCGATTAAAAACTCCTTGAATAGACGATGTAGATCTTCTCAATAGTTCTTCACATACCTTCTGTGAAATACTAGAAGTACTATTTCGTCTGGGCTCGTCTAAATTAAGACGAATGGAATTACTATTACCAAATCTGATGTTTACAGATCCGTCAGGATTTTCTGTAACATCTTATAATTGGTGATTAGATCCTTGTACCTTTTTAGGTACAGCTTCTTGCAGTGTCCAATTCTGAGGAATAGCTATTTCATCCCATTTTAAGGTTCTCGGGACTGAAATATTAGCTTTCAAAGGATTGATTTGAAACACTGTAGTTTCTCCTCTACAATCTTTAATAAAATTACTCTTAAGATTAATATCAGGAGTAATAGTATTCATAATCTTAATATAAATACGATATATTAAAGCCATGTTAGAGGATAAAGGATCCATATCAAAACCTGATGTTTGTAAGTTCAACGTTAAGGTTTTAAGTATGGTAGGATCTAACAAAGAGACCGAAAAGTTAGGAAAACTATTAAAGTAGACCGGTCCTTCTGAAAGAGATGAAGTAACACATCCAAGCAGAGAATCGTTTAAACTTTAAATGTCCTTTTATCCCTTAAACATAAAAGCAAAGAGGTAGGAAGACCGATTCTGGTTAACGGTTTAACCGCCACCTGAACTAAACCAATATGAAGGTATTTATAGCCTCTCTCGACGGCTTCTTCTAAAAATCTCTTGGGAAGCATCTCAACAGTCATATGACCTTGAGTTATAGGAAGGGACTGTTCAACAGATTTAATAATGTAATCAGACTTAAACAAAAAACTGCCTTTATTATAGATTTGTGAAGTAGGAGTTTTTGGAATAGACCAATTTTGTAAATGGGTCTCAATGTTTCTGATAGAAACCACTTGTTTAGTAGATGAATCCAAAGAGGAAGAAGATGAAGAAGATGAAGAGTTCTAGATCTGGATAAATTTCTGAATAGATTTGCCATTAGACATTAGATTAAGCTTTAATGTTTTGGCCTCAGGGGAGGTTGGGTGTCGTTTAGGGCTATTCTGTTGTTTTGAGACGTGAGTTTTATCGACCCAATATCCTATCAGTCGACCAACTTACATGGGTGAAACTCCTCTAAAATTTCCAAAAGCTCAAGAGCCCGACAACATCTGATTTGGATACTCAGAAATTATTTATACCCTTGATATCAGGGTGTTGAAATACAAAAATCATTGTTAAAAGCAATGTTTAATTCCGATAAAAATAAAGAAAAAAGAGAATTGGTTTTGATTGGATGTTAGACTTAAAATCCGGAAAATTTGCAAAAGTAGCTCAGTTAGTTAGAAAATTGTGTTCATAGTTTGGTTTAAAAACTATTTCAGCCAAGTAGTTTGGGAGTTGTGTAGAACTGGTCCATAAGGTCTGAATAGATGGGTTATATTTTATAAAAATACATTGCATAACCCTCCTCTATATCATGTTTAAGTTTAGTTCAAGAAGGCAATTGAGTTGTAATCTGGAAATATGGTGAGTGGGCTGCTAGGCTAGGCCAGGGCAGTGTGGGCAGCTGCTGCAGGCGGCAACAGCAGTCGCGTGCTGTGCTGCACTGCAGCGGCTGATCTGGACGATTTGTCAAAACTACTTAATTTCTTTAATGTCTAACTTATGCCAAGTAACTTATGCCAAGTATAAATAAGTTAGAAAAGTGTATATAATTTGAGATGATAATTATAACCAGTATATTATATGGAAAATAAATTGGATCACTATGATAGATTAAGAAAGAGTTATTTAAGTATGAAAATACTAGTTTAGTTGCAATTTTTACTTTTGGAAGCAGTTGTGACGCCCCCAAATTCGGGTATCTTCCAACCCCGACAGATAGATGGTGCTACACGGTACTCATAACTATACAATCATTCCATTGAAATCACAACATATGAATGTATTAACTATCTTCTTATTACAATAATAGTGAAATCCTTCCCAGTTCATAAACCGATTACATTATTTATTGTTCGTAAGTATAATACATACAATCATACTAATCTATTACAAGATGTTTAACGATCCATCTTAGCCTTGCCTTTATCTCTCTTAGAATTTTAGTACGCTCGTCTTTAACTACAAACATATAATTCACTCAAGAAGTGAGCATAACTAGTTCAGCAAGTTTAACAAAGGATAATATCAATACCACATTCGTGAATTACATGATAATCTTCCATACTTGAACAAATAGTCATGAAGTATTACGAAACATTGAATAATGCTTAACAATTCATAACATCAATTCCCAAAGTATAATAGTTTAGGAATTCTGAACCGGTCAAAAGATCAGGAACAGTCTCTTTCTGTTTTCATACTTGAAAAGGACATCACATCACTAAGGTTGTACATCCGACATTTCTTACGAGCACTTCTAGATGATCAGCCTATAGTACTCTATGTTGATCAACATTCATCCGTTAAACGTATTTACGTTTAAGATTTGGCAAACTCGCGTGCCCGTCGAATAAACCGATGAAAAATACTTTTGTTTGTTCATATACAAACTTACCTTAGAATCCGTACCAAATACTTGGCATAGGATATCGTTATCATTTTTATATAGAAAGACATGTATACAAATCAATCTATCTTTTACGAATAGTCTAGTCGAGTTAAAACTGGCATTGACCCTTTCTTTAAAATCATTCATGCAACTCATTACAATGAATCACAGAAAACTCGACTAACACGAAGGTTAGACAAGCGTTAAGAAAACTTGCCTTCAAGCGTCTTCGAATAATTTATTCAACAGTTCTCGGTCTTTACAGTATCTACATGATATATTCACATAGCACACTGTAATTAGCTACCAAACAATCAATTATATTGTTTCTACCAACTTCTTTCTCTTCTATGTTTTAATTGACTTTATTTCGCTAATACTGTCAATTCAACTTACTACCCTTCATCACGGCTTGTTAACGTTCTTTCTTATTAACCGAACTCGATCATCATTGGTGAAGTACCTATGTTGAATACCGTTCACGGTTTAATTATTAACCTTCACGTTCTTCGTTTACACACTAACAACTTGTGTTCAATTCTCATCACAATATACACTAGTATATGTAACATAGGAATGGTTTTAGTATGTTTATTAAGTATATAATCTTATAATGGTTATAAAACATTGGAGTTCAAACCAAACTCATCTAACAAATCCCTGACTCGGCGCCGCGACGTGGCCCCTATAAGCAACACTGGCGCTGCGGCGCCAGTTTACAGTACCCAAGCTTCCGTCCCAGCGCTGCGGCGCGGATCTGATACAGGTGAATGGCGCTGCGGCGCCACTCTTCAGTATCTCTTTACACTGTGCATGGCGCTGCGGCGCCAGACCTTAGACTCAGAAAATTTTGCAGACAATTTTTTATGAACTTTTCGGCTTCATAACTTCTTCATTATAAGCTCGAATTGGTCCATTCAAAAGCCTACAACTCATAAATTACATACTCTACGCATTCATGTAAGAATTTACAATTCTGAATCCGTTAACTCAAAATTCACTTCTAAGTTCATTATTAAGCGTTCGTTAACGTTTTTGATCGTTCAATACTCGTTTTCTTTGTTCTAAGTCAGAATTTGACGATTCTTGAGTCCACGACTCTTAAATACCCTATCTCACATGTTGACATTGAAAACTAACGTTTCCAAGTCACCGACAACTTTCGACTACTAATCCGAATTTTTACGTTTTCGACGTTTAACGTCTATTTCCGTAAATTCGTCATAACTTCGTTACTAGTGTTCTATATGCCAAATCAAATGGAACAAACTCCATTGATTTCATATCTACATCCTAACCAAGCAAGATGCTCATATCCAGCGATGTTTCAATTTGTCCATCAACGACCATATTCATCATTCAATATTTTCTACGGTTTAAACTTACGTAAACGCTTACGATTCCTACTTAAACATGACTTATAAATGTTTTACTCATTACAAGTCATTCTTATTCCTCCATAAGAGGCATGCTCCACTAATCTATGATTCTTTATAATCAAAGAAATCAAATAGGATGGAAACTAATATTAATGGAATATTACCTTTCCGTTCTTTACGTTCTTGCTAAAACTTCTAATGAATTGCTTCAAAGTAGGATAATTACTTGTTTCTAGCTCTTTCTCTCTCTTAATATAAGTTGGACAATCTTGGTAAAACCACAAATGACCAACATAAGCCTTCTATTTATAGCCAACTCAAATGGAGGGTATTTTGGTCTTTCTCCCCACCTCCTTACTATTCACTTCTTCTCACCAAGTAATTTACTTGGTCATCAAGTAGATTACTTTACTTGACCACCAAGTGGCCGACCCACATGCTCCATGGATCATCTCCATGGGTTGCCTCATGGGTTTTACCCATTCGGTGACACATCGGTTCGATCCGCGGTTCTGTTTCTTAGATCGGGCTTAATTTAACCTAACATTGGGCCTTGACTTGACTTAAATACATAATTCATTGGGCTTGATTACTCAATTACTTGGGTTTGATATAATTCAAATCCAATTGGATCATATTAAGTCCTTAAACTCTAAATCCAATAACACCAATCGTATTCTACACGTATAATTCACGCATTCTCTTCGTATATTACTCGTACAATATTCGTATTATACGTCGTATTAAATTCTCATACTATACTCGTATACTAATTAGTATCATATTTGTATATCGTACGCATAATCATTGTAATTCATTATACGTATCTCATTTCCTTTTCGGAAAATCATTTTTCCTAACTCTTGGGTTTTAAGTCCGCAGGCGAAAATTTCGATTGCCATAAATGAAATATTATTATATATTCCATCTCGTCTTCATATTCTATCATTACGTGTTTCTCGGAATTTCAAACTAAATTTCCGAGCAGAAATGGATGAATAGTGTTTTTACAGAAATTTCTCGGAAAACTTTTATTTTCGTTTTGAAAATTCAAAACAATTAATTCTAGCACATAGCCAGAATACTAACACATCCGCACATTCTAGGTCATAGAACGACCTTCACATAACTTACTCACATAAATAATTAATTAAATTCATTTAATTCACATAATCAAATAAAAATTTAATTCTCATATAAATCAGATTTTCTCGGGCGTTACAACAGTAACCTAAATAGTAAACTTTATAAATAAAGTATGTAGTAGATAAGACAAGTTAAGTGCAATAAATGTAAGGGATATTTGTAAGTATGTACCAAGCTATTGAAGTAATAAAAATCGATAGAAGATATATTAGATATATACAATAATTCATGAATAATACTCAAATGGGATCGGTAAGCTTGAAAAATTCAAGATTACATAAAATTTATAGAGTGCTAATATTAAGTGTGGTAATGACTTTGTGTTGCATAGGTGCTTTGCAGGAGCATAACAATTTGAGTGTGTGTAATCGTATAGAATAAATATCTTCGCAACAAGAATCTAAATTTAAAAATAGTTAAACTAAAACAGAACAACACAAATATCAAAATCTGGAATTTCAAACAAGTAATGGAGAATTAGACTTATGATTTCACCCTAAGATTCACTCTGATTTTAACACCTTTATTCCAATTCAATGCACTATCCCAGTTTATTAATCAAGAACACGAACGTAGTATTAACCACCTCTCGATGCACTAATACCATATTAACGTCAATCCACAATTAAGATAGAAATCCGTTAAACACCTTAATCAACTAATTCACTATATCTCTATGTGAATTACAATTGAAGAAGGTTTAAGAATTAGTTCTCTATCCGATTACATGCGATGTCAAGCATATCTCTACCTTAACATTCATCAAGATTAAGTTATTCACAAAATCATGAACACATGTCATATCAACTAGGTCTAGATTTGAATATCCTCCCTCGATTCCATCCAATTCCACAAAGAATTGTTGATCAGGCAATTCATAGATTCATGCTCAAATCAATATAGATAAATTGGAAATAGCTTATTAAATTGAAAATCAAAGTTTACAAAATCAGTGATTCACTCAAGGATCCATCACAAGCCTAAAAAGTGAATTAGTTCATATCCAACGAAATAAACACTGAATAAATCATAGAAATCATTCTTAAATTACAATAATAGTCTAAGACGAAGAATATTGAAAAACACCTTTCACATAGCCTAGAATTGCAATCCTCTCGAAAATCCCTTCGAAATACTCCTCCACACTTGCTATCAAAACTAAGCTTAGATCTTCGTAATTTGTCTTGTCTGTTGTTGAAGTTGTTATTCCTTGAGTATATCATGTCTAACACATAAGTCTCAGCCATTCTATTCAATTAGAGATACAATACCATGCAAATAGCTAAAATTCGTGCCCAAAAAGAATTACAAACATAACAGGACACTTCAGCAACAACACCCCCCCCCCCGGCTGGGGTTCATGTACTATATAGGCCCACCCCGGCGGGCATCCTTTATGTCAAACTCAAATGAAGACCCCTCGCCCCGGCGGGGGTGTATAGTGTAAATTGGCCCGCCCCGGCGGGCTACCTTCCTGCTAACTGAAGATTGAGACCCCCCGCCCCGGCGGAGGGTAAAGGCTAATAAAGCCCACCCCGGCGGGCTTGTCTTCTGTCAACTGACTTTGCTGAACTGCTAACTTTCTTCCAATTATGCTCCAATTGACTCCAAATCACACCGAATAGCTCCAAATGTACGTTGAATGCTACAACCACCATTCTACACATGAAATAACATAAAACAAGTAAAAATGAACATGATCACAAGGATTTAGCTACAAATAAGCATGGAACGGACATTGAATCGCGTATATAAAATCCACATATCAAGTATACCAACCTTTCTTCTTTAATTAACTTTTATTCCAAGTTCTTACAATAGTTTTTGAATGTGATATTGAAATTTGCCGATATGTGTTAGATAATGGAATTCAATTCTATGTGTGAAATTGGTGATATGTTATATGGAATTCATGTATTAAATGTTTAAGAAGAAAATTAATGCAATGAATGTAATCTGAGAAATGTGTACTTAGCTTGAAACACAACATGAAATATAGAATTGCATATTTATATAAATGCATTACATGAGCTTTATGTTGCATTTATGAAATGCATAAAATGAAATGAATGTCATTGAATAGATTACAGAGCATAATTGATATGTGAAACATGAAATGTATAAACTGTTGGGACTTGTTGAGCCGTCGCGCTCGTACTTGCAAATAATTGTATTTGCAGATTAACGCTCGTACTTGCAAATAATTGTATTTGCAGATTAAAGATGAATTGCTCTAGTAAAGATGGCGATAAAGACTTCAAGCATGATACGAAGCATATTTATTATTATTATTTTCATTGGTTAGATATACATAAGAAAAAAATGATTCTTGTAATGTACCTAAGCAAAGATGTATAACATTTGAGTTGAAAAAAAATGAATATTTGTCTTGGGATATGATATAAAGTTGTGTAGTTACTGGGAAACTAATTTAATGACAGCAATGTAAAAGAAACACTATATATGAAATATATGATTTGTTAAATTTTAGTTATAAAGGTATAAAAGAATGGTGTACATATTTAAGGTCGAATTTTTTAAATACTTCTTTAATGTATGAAAGATAAGCATAGTATATATTTGATTTTGAAATAAGTTAAATTGTAAAGGTTACAATTCATGTAATAAGAAAGAAAATCATAAGAATTTTAAATTTATCCTCATTTTATCAATTATAATATTGATTAATGATGTAAAGCTAGAATGAGATTATATTATAACGCACAAGATCAGGAGCGGGAATTGTTCTGATTTTAGGGGTCGTTACATTCGCCATTTCAGAGGACCTCGCGATCTCAGTATCAGGTAATTTTCCCTCTATATGTGTGTATGTGTTTTAACCATATCTATATCTCTATAATTTGTGAGAACTAGTGGGTAGATATGAAATTGCACCTCCAATGAACTCAATTTTTTTTATTATGCTTCCTCTCTTAAATTGTTCATTATGTCTCTTCTTTTTCCTGTCTATTTAAATGTAACATATTGTATGGGTTATTTTTTTGAGAAGGTAGACTTAGGATGATAAAAAAGAATAAATGAGTCTTTTTCTAATGAGCCCGATTTGCTAAATGTTGTATGTAATGTACGTGCCATTAATGTTGGCTGGTTGTTTCAGTACTGGAGTAGTAATTACAAAACATGCCATTAATGTTGGCTGGTTGTTTCAGTACTGGAGTAGTAATTACAAAAACACCATACAATATTTTGAATAATTGTATGAGAAAAAGGAGGAGGAGGAGCTATGGGACACTGACTTTGATTTCCTAAATGGTAGTAATTTTGTCCCTGGCACATTGTCAAAAAGTTTATCAATACATTTATTGTTTTGTTTTAAACTAGATGATATTGTCTTCTTTGCGTGCGAAAAATAATTGACAATTAGTTGTAATATGTACCATACCTAGAAATGCATTTAATTTTATTAATGTGTACAATAATTTCTTAGAAACTTTGTCGTTGATTATGAAATTGTCCCATACTTTTTTGCAGACCAGGATACCTTCAAGGAAATCGCAAGGAGCTCTACGCACACCATTTAGCTGCAAATGGGCGTGAGCACAGGGAGAACAAAGTTTACCATGTGCAACGACCCTTAACCTTTAACCATATAGAAAGACTCTCAGGTACGCAAGTGAGTTTAAGTGAAGGTTGTTGCTCGCCTTGTTTTTGTTGCTAGCTGGGCTATTTGTGGTTGGTTCTGCAGGTGGTTTGGCTGTGTTGGGCAGTTAGTGCAGTTCTGCAGATGGTTTCAATGTGCTACTGCTGCCTCACTGTGCTGCGTTTGTTTGGGTAGTCCTTATACAACTGCTGCAGTGTTATTATTGCGTTTGTTTGTTGTTCTGCTGCTGGTCTATTTTTTCTGCAGCTGTCTTCTGCTGTTGCTGTTCTCTAGTTTGATTTGGTTATGGTCTGGGGTTGGGGGGTTTGTTTTTTCTCTGACCTTTTCTTTTGTTCTGGTATGTGTTTATGGGCATGGGTATGGGTTGCAGCTTTATTTTGGATGGTGCTGCTGCAGGTATGCTGTTGCTGCAGTTGTGGCTATTGGCTTGCTGTGTTTTGCTGTTGTTACTTCTGCTATTATCTGTTTATGTTGCTTTTTGGTTTGCTCTTGTTTTCTGGGCTGAGTCTCTCGTGGATGCTTCTTCTGCAACTGCTGCTGGTCCTCCTGTAATTTGTTTTGGTTTTGTGTGGTGTTGGCTTGCACCCTAGCTACTTCTCTTGGTTTTGTGCTGCTGTTCCTTGGTGGCTGAGCTGCTCTCGTTTCTGACACTTCCTGTTTGGCCTATTGTGGCTGGTTTCATGAAATGTTAGAATGTTATTGTAAAAAATGAAAAAATTCTTAACAATATTGTCATGCGATGTTGTTTCTCATGATGTCGGTATCTTTTATAGTCATGACATCATAGGGTATGTTATATTCTAATTGGGTTTCTCATGATGTTTGTACAGGTTTTATCTTTTAATACAGTTTAAATTTAACAAAAAAAAAAGAGAATTATTTGACTTACCATTCTTTTTATCCATCGGCTATATAAGAGGATGTGACATTTTTATTGTTGTTGGTTATATATGTTAATCTTTTTCTTTCAGATAAAAGCGAATTTCATGTTTAATGAAAAATACTGACATAATATTTTTATCATTGGTTATTTTTTTATGGTCAGACAAAATAATTAGTATGTTGTTGATTGTATGCTGGTATCCATTTTGTACAAGATATTTTAAGTTTATTTAAGAATATTGTCAAGATCTTTTTAAACAGAAAAATAAAAGATATTTTTTACGATATGGGTATATAGTGATTGGAATTTTAAGAGTCAATTCAATCCAATTAAGATCATATATTCATATTTATTTTTATATTGTAAATACATGGCAACATAAATGTCTTTATTTGAAGCAATGGAACCTTGCTTGAATTATATATGAATAAATAACAATTATAATTTTCAAAAGTAGCATGGTACATGTTTTGGAACAAAATAAAAGAAAATGCTAATTAAAACCTAATCATCAAAACAAAAATGTAAAAAGAGAGGCCGAATAATTTTGGGCAACAATTTATTAGTTGCAAAAAAAAATGTATAAAATAAACAATGAAAATAAATTGTTGACAATGAATATGGTCCATATTAGACAACAACAACAAAAAAGTTTTTGTTGCCAACGATAAAGAGAAATCTCTTCGGCAACAAAAAGGTAAATTAACGGGGTTTTTTTTTTCCTCCAACGATTTTGCAATAAAATTTTGCAACGACCTATGAATTGCGTTTTCACAAACTGCAATGAATGACAGTTTTTGTTGCTAAACATGTATTTTTGGCAATGACTTTTTAAGTCGTTGCCTGAAAAATCGTTGCCAAATGACCATTTTTTTGTAGTGAAAGAGAAGTGGTCCGCTCGTTCATCTAGTTAGAGGGTTTGCTGAACCTGAAACTTTATTCAACAACTTAGTGGTCATCCTCTGCTTACACAGAAGCTCACCACATAAAAGTCCTAAACTTTTATTTGATCTTAAACTATATATCTGCTATTTGAGAAATATATTTTAAAACTTTTATATAATATGTACTGAATTTTATCTGTTTACTGTAGAAGCAAAGTCAAACCAACTTTTTTTGTAAAACGGAAAAAGGGTAGATTTAATTTATTTGTGTATCTGTGAGAAAGACAAAAATTCTTTAACCAAGACTAGAGTCTTAGAGAGATCAGCTCAGAGTTGAGTCTCTATTGTACTTGTGAGATAAGGAAGAGATTGTTATTTCAAGACCAGATCATATAATAGTTCTGAACTCAAAGGAAGTTACAACTAAGTTTGAGGAAGTAGCTGGGAGTTCGTTGTCCAAGATAAGTTAGTTGTGGATAGTTGTAAGTTAATCTTTAAAACTTTGTAAAGGTTTCTCCGCCTATTAAGTAGTTTTTATTACTGGAATAATAAGATCTCAAGTTCTGGAGAGGAACTTGAGAGTAGATGTGGCAATATACCCGAGATGTATATTGTGAACCAGATAAATTTATGTTCATTCTGTGATTGATTTTTCTTATCTTGCTTATTAATTTCTGACACTATAAATTGATTTGCTAAAAATTTAAAAAGGCGTAAGATAATTTTTTAAACGGTGATAATCTATTCAACCCCCTTCTAGATTATTATTTGACTTTCAATTAGTATCAAAACAGTGCTCTTTAACTTGTTTGCTAAGTGAATACAAACATATTTAAGAGTAGATCCATCTATGGCCTACAGTGCTACTGGTTGCGGAGAAAGATTGTCAATGTACAAACCTCCACTATTTGATGGCACAAACTTTGCCACCTGGAAGAATAGATTCAAATCTATGTCAAAGTCGCAAGGAATCAAAATTTAGTTGGCAATAGAATGAGGTGTAAAAATTCCACAAAAATTGAAGTTGAAAAAAATCGTTGAGAAAGCTGCTGATTAATTCACCACCGAAGGATGAGGAAACTATGAATATAGCCTCTAGAGCCGAACAAGTGTTGACTAGTGCTCTCATAGAAAAACGAATACAAGAGATTTAGCAACTGCAAGAATGCTAAAGAAATATGGGAAAATTGATTATAACCTATAACTAAACTTCTAATTCTTATTTCATACGATTCTAACCATATGAAATCATTCGTAATATTATTTTACCTCTTATTCTCATTAAGCTATGTTTTAACATATAAATTTAAAGAAAATTAAATTAAAGGTAGGTTTTAATACATTTCTTCTTGGATTTTATTCCATTTTTCTTCTTCTTCTTGCATAATTTTGCGATTTGCTAGCTTTTACGTTTCTTCTCTTTCTCCAATCCGAGCATCCAAGCTCTCTTTCCCTCTTTCTCTCTCAATTTCATGTGTTAGTTGGAAAAAAAATCTAACAAATGAATATGAATTAACCTAGCTTAGGGGAAAAATAGTCATTTCGCCCCCAAGTTACTATTCCCACCTCCTTAACATCCACCTCCTTACTATTCACGAAGCTTCCCTTGGAAGCTTCGTGCTTCCGTCTTGCGGAATTCGTCCGACAGTTCGAAAACTGCGATTCTCGGAATCCAAATATTTTTGGATATTTCGTCTTTCGTTTACTGATTAACTTTTATGCATTTTTCGGATCTTCGAAAAATTGAAAAATACTTTTCCATGATAAGCATTTTCCTTCAAGTTTTCCCTTAACGTAGTTAAACGTGAAAAGTACATAACAGTACTTTTCGTTGTTTTTATTTCGTTTGATTTTTGCACGTTTTTCGAGAAAACTTTTATCGGCTTACTTAACTTTTCACGATATATTATCGTTAAATCTTTCGACAGAATGTCATTTAGACATACCGAACTCTCAGAAAGGCTTAGGTTATTCAAACCCTAACTCGTAGGGTTTGTCGGGTGAATAGTGCTTTTTCGTCTTTTTTCCCAAAAAATTTTGTTCCCAGAAAAATTTTATTTTCGTCTTAAAAATTTCTAGTCATTCAGTCTAGCTCGTAGCCAAAATCCTCCCGATTAATAATCATCCTAGGTTATAGAACATTTAATAACACATAGCACAAAATATTATTAATAAAAATTTCTTTTATTAATAACTAATTCTTTAAATATTAAATTCTGGACAATTCAAATTTCTAGGTTGTCGCACATACTACTTTCAATCTCCCACTTGCATTAAAGACAATCTCCATGGTATCTCATACCCTTATCCTCTAAGTGACAATCATCCTGCTGCTGGATAAGTTTCAGTAAATGGATATGTAATGTTGTTCTTGAGAGTCCACTATCTCTATAGTGATTTCCATCTTTCAATGATTCCTCTAATCAAATGAAAGTTCGCAACACATGTTTAGATCCAATATGAGACTTAGGAACTATTCCTAGTTCTATAATGAACTTTTCATCCAAACAATCAACTTGTAGCTTCATTTACAGCTAATACTTTGTCTTTATCACTAAACCAACAACTTTTTGCTGTTTGGAATCTTTCCAATTCACTGCACCACCGTTCAAGGTAACACCTTACCATAAAGTGGATTTATTGTCGTCTTGTTCAGTCTAAAAAACTTGAATCTGTTAAGCCCTCTAGTTTTAATTCAGACCCACCATAAATTTGATCGCATCCTTAGTGTCGATTAAGTATTTTAAGATGTTTTCACTGTCTTACAGTGATCTTCTCTAGAATATGACTGATCAACATTCGTACGTTTCATTTCATACATGATAGTTACTCATGCGATCTCTCTTTTAGGAGTCTGTGGGGACTATTAAGAGAGATACACTTCATGGCTCATCAAAATGAGACATCTCTTGGACTTTCCCATGCTAAACGGCTTTAGCATCAAATGAATATTCGTTTCTTGGGTTAAGCTGATCATCCTTTTAAATCTATCTATATAGATTTGAATTCCCAATTACGATACTCTTCCCAAATCATTCACGTAGGAATGTTTAGACAACTTTATCTTTAATAATTTTAGCATTGGTATGTAATTCCTTATCCATAGTATTTCAACATATAATATTAGGAATGTCACGGTGCTCCCATTGATTCTTTTTTACATACTAGGTTCATTCTTATTTTGATAAAATCAAACTCTTTTGATTATCTCATCAAAACGAATGTTCTATTTTTGAGAAGCTTGCTTCAATTAATTTCTCTGAGTGTCTACAACTCTTACTCATCGTATGTAATTGGATCATCATCTTCTATTATGCGTACCTCATCATCATCATCTATGATAAATCCATACCTCCCAGGTATCTTCGGTACTATTCCATATTTACGATTCGGTTGTGGTACAATAGGTCTATCTACAGTTTCCTCATATTTGACTTATAGTGCTTTGTGGTTCTTGAACTTTTCAAGATCTATTATCCTCCCACTAGACCCTTCAATGATAAACACCTTTATCTTAGAAGGTAGCTTATATCACCACAAACACCTTTCCTAAGTAGGATTATAGAACATATACCCTAAACTTACTTTAGGATGTCCCACAAATCTGCATTAGTTAAATCTTGTCCCAAGCTTATCCTTTAAAACCTTTTCACATAAGCTAGACAACCCCTTATCTTAACATACTTAAGATTAGGAATCCTCCCTATCCATAACTCTATAAAGTCTTGGGATCGGATA
>JAINUV010000262.1:0-35075 GCA_020205505.1 Panax japonicus
CGTAGAATAATTTACAAGCTGCTTATAGCTGAAAAATGTACATCACGGGAACTGAATCTAGATCCAATGGGATGAATCTATGATCACATGATTCCTAGGCTCATAGGATATTGCAATTTATATAAGAGCAATAAGCAGGTATATATATAAATGAGGTAAATATATATATATATATACGGACATGATCACCAACCACGAAGCACCTCCATGGGGGATCAAAAATATAAATAAAGCTGTTAAAAGCTATCAACCACCACGGAGGAAACTCCAGACGGGACAAAACATAAATAAAGCTGTAAAGCGATCAACTGCCACGAAGAAAACTCCAGGCAGGACGAATATATATATATATAAAAGCAGTAAATGCACCAGATGTAAAATCCAGGCTCATCGAACAGAGTTCGACCACAGTTCATATATAAGTATATATATAAATAAAAGCGAGTAAACGCACTGCATATAAAATCCAGGCTCATCGAATAGAGTCTGACACACAGTTAATATATAAATGTACATATATATATATATATATATATATATATATATATATATATATATATATAATATATATATATAATAAATGCTCCAGACCAACGTCTAGGCTCATCGAACAAAGTTCGACACACAGTTCATATATAAATATATATATAGAAAAGCAAGTAAACGCTCCAAACCGAAGTCTAGGCTCAATCGAGGCATAAATCGAAAATGTTAGTCAATATATATATATATATATATATATACACCACGGATCCAGTCCGTCTCCCGGACTGGACTTAAAATACGGACCCCAAATTTTTTTTTTTTTTTGCTTTTTTTTTTTTTGAAACAACTAAAAAAAAAAAAAAAATTTATGGAACTGAAATTTTTCCATATAAAGTGTTTTGGGCGTGTTTTTAACACCTACCCCAACCAATTATGTACAGTCTGCCCAGACTGTACAGACATATTTCGTTATAGGCATCCAAATCACGCCCAAAACACTGTATTATGGAAAAATTTCAGTTCCATAATTTTTTTTTAGTTGTTTTCAAAAAAAAAAAGCAAAAAAAAAAAAAAAAAAAAAAGGTCCGGATTTTATAAAATCCGGGAGTCCGGACCTGATCCGGACTCTATATATAAATATATATATATATAAGTATATGTATATATAATATACAAACTGGAATGAAACCATGGACCGAAGTCCGAGCCAAAGCAAGCAAAACGACTCTCAACGTATAGAAGGGTGTGTGCAAAGATGAAGAGAAAGACTCTAAAGTGTATATGAGAAGGCTTATAGCTGACTGATAAAAAAGGCTTTTATATCTTTCGAGTGGGTAACACTAGCTTTTGTGGGTACAAAGGGGCTATATATGAGCTCACAGATGTTTAAAAGTGGGAAATACAATGTATGGCGAGTTGCAGAGCAAATTATGCAGGGTTTCCCCGTCTTTTTTTCTTACAAATGGCCACCCCAAGCCCTCTATATATAGAGGGGGGAGCCGCAGGTCTACCTGCGGAACATAGTAGCAGGTGTTACCTACTGCTGCCCGGGGTGCCTTGGGCAGTGTGGGGTCCCGACGTGTCGAAGTACGTACGCGCTGTTCGCTCGGTCGCTCATAACTTTCAATCCGGGAGTCCGATGGAAGCGTGACATATCATTCCAGAAAGAACTTTCCGAGGGCTACAAAATGACATATGATTTGACATTTTTTGATTCCAGGAAGATGGGTACATGACCAAAATGGAATTCCCGGGTTTTCCTCAGGCAATTCGGGAGCCGTTTTGTGTAGTTTACGCCACGGAGTTAAGATATCACTCTTGTGGGACTTCCTTTGAAGTATTTGATTTGAAATGAGTTTATTTGATTTGAAGTGAAGTTGACTTGGGAAAATGACATTTTGCCCCTCCCGGGGTTATCTCCGATTTTTGCGTAAAGCAGTCATTTCTCAAGGTTATCTCTGAGGTTGAGTTGATGTTGACTTTGACTGTCCTCAGGATTATCTTTTGAGGTTGGCTTGACCTCTTGGGGCTATCTCCAGGCTTTGATCTTGATCCTCCGGGGTTATCTCCGAGGTTGAAACTGACTTTTCCGGGATTATCTCCAGGGTTGAACCTGATTTCCCGGGGCTATCTCCGGGGTTGGAAACTGGATCTCCCAGGGTGTCTCCGGGGTTTGAAGTTGATGTCGTATTCCTACAGGGTTAACTTTGGAGTGTGAAAAAGACCCTTTTGCCCTCCTCCATGGTTAGTAACAGGAGAAGAAATTTCGAGTGTCTACAGATGCCCCTCTTTATCAATGTTCATGCAATGCAATGGAATGGACATGATAAAGATTAGTAGACACTTGAAACATGACAAGGTATTTTCAATGATGCAAATCGCAATATAGTGAATGTTTATGATGAATGTGACAATGTTTTCATAAATCGCAGTTCGTAAATCGCACATCGCATTTCGCACATCACACATTGCTTTTCGTATTGGCCAAATCACACTTCGCAACTCGCACCATCGCATTTCGCATATTGCATCGTAAATCGCATATCTCAAATCACATATTGCAAATCGCATATCGCAAAATCGTAAATCGCAATGTAATGAATGTTATGATGAATGTTAAATGTTTTTACAAATCGCTTTACCTTTATCAATCATTGCTGATGCCTATGCTGGTGTTGACTCCAATGGTTTGGCATTTAATCACTGATGATTGTTTGATGAAGATAAGTTGAGATGATTTCCACATCTCTGATGGGGATGACGTTCTGAAATCACCAGACCCTCCCGATGTATTCGCTGGTAGTTACAACGGTGACTATCCTGCTGATCGCCAAACTTTTTCGGTCCCCACTCGAACGGTGGTATACAAAGCTTTCATCGCTGAAATGTGTTGATGTCGCACTGTGTTGATGGCAATGGTTTAGAATACCAGATCTTCCGATACCTCCGCTGAAGTAATATTCCATGAATTACTTCACTAGACTTCGCCTGATGTTACGTTAGATTTATGACAACCACCAGATGTCTCACCCTTCTTGAGGTGATTTGGAGTTTTCTTTCGCTGTTGGGTGCTTGTGACCCATTTCCTTAAGCGTTTGATTCGTAACCCAGATGAACTGATGACTTGATTGTCTCTGAAATCCCTGGAGGGTGTAATTCATTCTTTCGCTTCCCATATTTGAACGTTGGTGTAGAGGTCTCGATTTGTGAGGACTTAATGCATGTTGATGGTGTAGATTTCATTTGCTAGGCCTTTTGTTGTTGACCTTCTGCTTCTGAGTTAAGAACTTTCTTGAGAAGTTTCCCCTTCTTTTGTAGGGGCACGCTTATGTCGCTATGATTTCTTTCAGGAGTTCACCCCTTTCTTTTGATGAGAAGCTTGATCTCGCCTTAAACTCCTTCCATTTCTTGGAATTGGAAAAATGCCCCAGTCCTTTTGCATGTTGATGCTGAGGGTTCATATGAGAAACTCTCTTTGTTGTTGAAGTCGTGAGTGAATAATATCTGAATCGTCATTGAGATAATGATGGACCGTGCTGATGGCGCTAACTAGTGCATTTTCCATTTTAGGATGATTGATAAATGCCCCAGTGTTGAGTTATCTCTACTTTCGAGATTGCCCCCAATCTTGTTGTAAGGGATCCAATATCCGGTTGTCGCCAATTTTGAAATTGCCCCAGCCTCGCTTATTGTCTGGGATAGTTGCTTTGATAGATGAGTTGATAAGACGCCGAGATCGCAAGAGGCTTTTACATCTGTACCATCTGGTGAACAGGTAGTGGATGTGGGTTTTGATGTTGACAGCTCTTTCTGGTAGGGATGTCGCTTTGTTAGAGAGATGATGCTCTAACTCATATGGATATCGTTGTTGCTGAATGGGATGACGTTATATCCACCCGAGATATCGCATGTAGCTGGCAGTGGATCTGTTGGCTTGTGTAGAAACCCTTGGGTAGGAGATCACAGTGTTACCTCCTTCTTTTGAGAGGGAATCCATGTTGGACTTGATAGCCTGCATATACACTAATTTTTAGATGAGCTTGTATTTCCATGTACAGACTAGCTTAGCCATTTTATCATGTATTGTACACATTGTATATATCAAACAACATTATATATGGCAGGGAAATATATGTTGGTTCACTTCCCTTTTAGTTGTGGCTTGCTACTTGCTTGATATTTGCTTATTTCTCCAAGACTTGTAATCTGGATATATTCTGAATTCCTCCTTGATGGATGGACAATGAGATGTCTCAGGATTTTCAGAATGGATCGTCGATCTGTGTGTATTCCCTACCATCTTTGGTGTCTTGGGACTTGTTTCTGTATGTGATTATGGATAGGAGTGTGTCTATTTTTGTTTTTTCTGTGGTGAGACCGGACCATATAACATGGCTGCCTACGTACTCCCGTCTATTAGGTAGATCAGGTTGACGTAGTTCTCCCTTCAAGGTGAGTTGAAAAACGTGATCCCATAAGCAGGTCAGACTGCGGGGAAGAGAAAATTTGATCCTAGGTTGAGGATAAACTGAAAGTGTGAAAAGTTTGATCCCATGTATGGGCAGCCAAACTACAAACGTAAGAGGTTCAATTCGTGGTGAGATGATCTAAGTGGTATGATTGTAGTGAAGCCAGGCTGATGGCTTGAAATGATGTTTCCCTGAGGGGCAAAGTGTGGAAGAGTTATATGTCGTAAAGGGTTAAAGAACCGGAATGACTGGTAGTCTGATGATCCAAAACCAAGATGTTCGCTTGATGGTAACCTTAGACATAGTACCGTTTCACGGTGTTCGATTTGATAAGCTGTGGAAATTCATCATCGTCCATTTCCTGTAATCTGATAATGCCTCCCGTCAATACTTCCTTGACAACAAACGGCCTTCCCAGTTCGGGGAGAATTTTCATTTAGACTGAGCTTGGTGGTCAATGATCTTCTTCAAAACCAAGTCGTGTTGTTTGAACTGCCGTAGTCGGACTTTTCTGTTGTAGGATCTTCTTTACAAGTAAAAGGCCGCTCATTAGTGGGCCACATACTTTCCCCTGGATTTCATCCATAGCGTCTGAGCTTGGTTCTCGTCCAAACATCTGAGGAGACATCATTTTGCATCTCTTTTTGTATAGTGCATCTCTGCCCAGGTAGAATTTTATAGCAAGTTGATGGATTTGCCTTTTCTTAGTCGGGCTCGCCTCAGCGGGTGTAGATCCATCTCGTAAGTACTTCTTGATGTGTTGATACCAAGGATGTTGGGTGGGAGGTAGGTCATCCAATACTTTTCAATGGAATTCCCATAGGTTGGAGCTTTTTATTGCGCAAATGTGAGGGTTGACATGTCTTCCTTGTCATGTATATTGATTAAGGAGGCCAAGGTTGCTAGCGCATCCGTAAAATCATTCCTATTTTGAGGAATGTGGAGGAAGAATTTCTCTTCAAACTCTAAAGCCATCTGTAGAACCTGCCGATGGTAAGGCAGCAACTGTAGAACACGTTGAAGAGATTTTTTCTTTTTCTTTTTTTTTTCTCTTTTTATTATTATTCTTTTTTTTTATTTTTTATCTATTAGATCACGGAAAAGAGCCATATGGCTCACTGATAGGTAGCTCCAGCATTGATGAGGCCGAATGACAATTGTCTGTAGCAAAGGGCTCCCCAAGGCTTGATGAATGAAGTTTTCTCATGATCATCTTCAACAACCATGATTTGATGGTACCCCGCGGAGCAATCAGCAAAGGAGTACATGTCGTATCAAGTTGTATTGTCAATGAGTATGTGGGTGAACGACACGTGAAAGCTATCTTTGAGGCAAGCTTTATTCAAATCTCTGTAATCCACTCAAACTCGCCCCTCCCTTCCCGGTTTCGGTACGAGGACTATGTTGGATAGCCATTCAGGTTATGTTGACACCATGATGATGCCGGCTTGAAATTATTTCACAATTTCTTCTTTAACTTCTAACTTCCACTCAGGTTTTAATCGCCTTAGCTTCTGCCTGAGTGGCTTGAATCCCCCTTTGATGGGAATGCGATGAATGATAATGTCCGTGTATAAACTGACCATGTCTTCGTGAGACCATGCAAACACATCCTAGAATAGGGTCAATAGAGTAACCATGTCATTCCTTTGGTTTTGAGTGAGGTCTGTACCAATTTGGATTTGTTTGGGGTTTTCTAAGGTTCCAAGGTTTAAAAGAGGTGGTTTGATCAAGATTTTGCTTGGGTTTGTCTTCGACCCATTCTTTAATCCCCTGAGGTATCTCATAGTCCTCTTGTATTTTCATCAAGTCTGAGTCCAACTTTATATCAAAGTTACAGTCCTTGTGGAGAATAGGCATCTCATCAGCAAGTACATGTACATCTAAATTCAGAGTCCTGAAACAAAATATGCTTTCACTTAGTATATAACACTGTTCAATCACACAAAGTGTTAGCCTGTAATGACAAAAGTAACTGCTAATACTGTATAAAAAAGTAAGCAGTTATTGCTATCTACAAGGCAGAGAGAGTTTCTTCCCTTTTTACCCTCATCGGCAAATGCAAGGAGTGTTGCTTCAATTGTCGAGGGCAAAGTCTTGGTGGACTGCAGTGATGGAGGGGCTATCATCAACCTCCTTCTCCCGAATGATGACCATTACGTTTGGGCAATCATCATCTGGGGTGTAAGTGTTTTAGAAGTGTTTGTTTGGGTTTGTTTGGTTGGACCACACCATTGATGGCTGCCTACGTACTCCTATTGAAGAGGAGATCAGGTCTTTCGTACTTCAGGCTTTGGTTTGAAAAGGTTCAAAGGGGTAAGTGGTGAGAAGAGTGTAGAGATGTTTTTTCTTTTTTATTTATTTACATGCATGGAAAATAAAAGGCATACTACGAAGAAAGTGATACCGTTCCAACATTTTCTGGAACTCGCAACTTCATCCCCTGGATCTACATCTTCTCGGCTAGTTGAGGCCTGATAGTCCAGTTGTCAGTGGTTATGTCGCCTTCAGGGCTCGTGATAGAGGTTACCCCTTGATTCTGAATGTCTTCGCTTGTGGCCATAACTTGATCGCTTCCTAATTCAGTACATTCCTCAGGGACGCTTGATATGGACGCATTACAAAAAGGGATGAACTCTGAATTATTTAATGGGTTGGATTCCCCGAAAATTTCACCACCTTTTTCTTCATCTATTCCTTCGCCTTCTTCATATGTTTCAAAGGATTCAACTAGGAAATCTCTCTTGAACTGTTGTTGCATTTCTTGCAAAGAACTTTCCTTTTTGGGGTTTTCTTCCTTGGAAAGGATTAGTATTTCCTCCGCATCATCCAAGGTGATAAGATCAGGAACGTGGTTGATATCTTGGAACCATAGGACGTTTGATGTTGGCGGGGGAATCTCCTTTGGGGATGCCTTTGTCTCTTCTGTCACTTCTTGTATCAGGATCAGTCCACCTTGTGCTCTGGCAGAATTATCGCTCATAGCCTTCACCTCATTGGAACTTCCTGTCTCGAATGGACATCTTAAACTTTTTATTTCCTTTTCACCTTTTTTGGTCATGGGAAATTTTATATCCAGCTCTCCATTTTCAATGAGATCCTGGATTTTATGTCGCAAAGACCAGCATTCTTCAGTTGTATGCCCAAGTGAGTTAGAATGGTAGAGACATATCTTGGTGGAATCATAACTCTTTATCTTGGGTTTTATAGTAGACATCAACTTAGTAATCCTTCCTTCGCTTATCAGAAAATGTAGCATTTCTTCATTAGATTTGCTCAGAGGGGTGAATTTTTGGACTCTTTTAGAGGTTGTTTGATCTTTCATCTTTGAGAATTCGCATTCCCTCAATTGGTTCTTCCGCTGGCGAGATCTTCTAGCAATTTTATCATCCCCATTTCTTGTATTTCCAACCTGCTTTGATCTTCTTCATTTAGCTGGCTCATCGTGGAGTCTTTTTTCTCTTAGCTTTCTGATAGTTGAGTGAAAAATTGACTTGTTTCCTGATGTTGGCGCACTATCAGCTTAGCAAGCAGGTTTACTTGATTCTGGATCGCATCCAATTTTTGCATTACTGGCATACCCTCCTCCAAGTTTTCCCACTCTAGGACATTTGTTATGCGCTTTTGGGGGTATTCCTCCATCTTTCATATGTACTTACGAATTGGATACATTTCAGCGCTTCCTGACCCGATCATGTTTACTTCTTCCGTATCATGTCGCAACGGAAGGTTGGTGTTGATATTTTGTTGGTCAGGTTGTTCGACCACAATATTGCCACTTTCAATCAGATTTTGTATCTTATGTTTTAAGGACCAATAATCCTGTGTATCGTGTCCTGGAGACCCTGAGTGGTAAGCACATCTCTGGCTTGGATTGTATCTTTTGTTCCCTGGTTCCAGAGGTGGAGCTAGTTCGGTAATTTTCTTATGATCCATTAATATCGCCAATACATGATCAAGGGAATCGCCCAACGGAGTGAATACACGATTTTCCGTTCTTTCAAATTTTCTTTTCCTATCTAGGTATTGGTTGAATGCAGTCTGTTGTTAAGATGACAGATTGTCTTGCATTTTCCAAATGGGGGGAGTGTAGTTTGGCCTCCTAGCTTGCCCTTGTACAACAAGGGATACATCTTTATTGCCTTTATCGGGTACCCCCTTAGGATCACTCGCATACTTGCTAGTCTGTATATGTTTGGCGACTGCTTCCAAGGCAGTGAAGTCTTTAATCTTTCCTGCCTTCAAGCCCATCTCTGCCATTTTGCCATGTTTGATCATTTCCGCAAATGGCTTTCCTATGCCTGCTAGGATCCTCTCATAGTAAGGACCCTCTTGGATATCAATAAATGTCATTACCATCTCAATTTCTGTCATTAATGGAATGACTTGCACTGCTAGATGTCTCCACCTTTGGGGGGCATATTCTCGGAAAGATTCAGTACTTTGCTTTTTCACTTTAGTCACTTGATATCAATCTAGTGCCATTTGTTACTGAAAACTGTACTGATTTAGAAAGGCGTGGGCCAATTATTCCCAGTTGTGGATTTTATTATTGTCAAGTCGAGCATACCAGGCTTTAGCTTCTCTAGTGAGACTCTTTTGAAAAAGTTGCATTTTAAGGCTTTCATTTTCAGCATAAGACCCCAGTTCGCCAATGTACACTTTTAGGTGCATATAGGGATCGCCTGCCCCATTGTTCTTTTCAAACTCCGGGACTTTGAATTTGATAGGATATTGAGCCCCTAGGAATATACAGTGATCTGAATAGGTGACACTCTCATAATTTCAAGTCCTTTTAATTGATCGGATGGTATACTCCATTTGTTGGACTTTCTTTCTTATATCCCCAGTTTCTTGATCAATCCTGAGATTTGTGATTTCTTTATTGGAATGAGGTTTAGGTATCTGGGTTTCCATCTTTTTACCAATGCCTTGACTGCCCCTAGTGTGAAGGACTCTGGTTGAGTAGGCATTTTCTTGCCATGCGTATTTTTACTTTGTTCTTTTAGAAAGACAACCAATTCTGCTATCTGATTCCTTAATCCTCTAAACTCCTCTCGGGAAACAAGAGTAGGATCAGGCTGGCCCGGTGTAGCCATGCCTAATAGTGGGATCAGTGCCTTCTTGGACTTTAAACGAGTAACGGGACTGATTGCTTCCCTACGAAAGACTTTCATAGTTTAGTCTTTAGGGAATGCATATAATAACATGTTATGTGACGTGTTCATTTTAGGAATTTTATCTTGCAAAACTGATGTCAGCTGTTTGTAGCATGTTAAATATGTATGTGTACACATTTCTTCATATTTCTCATTACATGGGGATAGATATGGAATGTAATTATAAATAATTGTGTTTACAAGTAATTTGAAATGAGAGCATGAATAGACTTTCCTCCGTTTTGGGTTTATCAGAGGCTGACCTATCTTAGGTTACTCTCGCGGCTTTTTGGCATGAAGTTTCCCAAATCATCGCAATCTACTAGACGGGAAGTTAATCCGGTCTTTCAACTGGAGCGAATTTGGGTGGTGCCTTTCCTGAGCCTCGGAGAATCAGGCTTCTCACGAGTCTAGTAATCAAACACCGACGGGATAGCCTCCTGGTGGAGGGACCACACAACATACATTCACATACATTGCGTCTCACCGAATGAAATGATGATATGTGCGAAGCACTAATATCATAAGCAGTTTATAGTGCGAAGCACTAACATCACACGCAGATATGATGCGAATCACTAAGTGAAATAAGGAAATGCATTCGTACACATTCATCAATTTTAAATGCAACATCCACACACAAGTAGATAATAGTTTTGAAAAGATTGTAATAGCGGCTTAAGTCCTCTTACTGGAGTCCCCAGGAGAGTCGCCACCTGTCGACGTCGGGATTTTTGGGTGTCCCTTTCCGTTACTTGTTCTTTGGTGTTCTCATTTTAGGTGAGATTTGTATGGAAAAACAAGTGAAAAAGGTTAGACGTGTATAATGTCGATGATGGGACTGTTAAGAGTCGCCATTTGGTTTTCTAAATGGTTGTACCAACACAATCGATAAAAGGTTTGAACATTGACTCAGTGAGGTGACACTAATATACGGGTCGGCAAAATCGAGATTCGTTTAGGGTCCGGGGACTTGGTTATGAGGGGGGAAGGTGTTAGGCACCCCCCGACATCCGTGTTACCACGGTGACCGCCTCTTTTCAAGAAACTATTATCTAAGTGTGTGTGTGTGTGTGGGTCAATGTGCTGTTATATGGAAGTTGTGCGAGGCCTCGTTCGAACCTATATACACAGGGTTTGAATTTATGTAAAAATTCAGTTTTAACAAGATATGGCAGTGATGTTTTATAAAAGAGGTTTTTCAAACCCTGATGCTCAATAGGAATTGAGACCTTTTACACTCCCATTTTTTATTAAGTGATCAGTTGGATTGATTTTATTTTGACGAATGCGAGGCATCCGTAAGAAAATAATATACAAAAATAATGCCGATTTCCTCGTGGGTATGGAAACCATCTAAGGAAATTCAGACATCGTAGAATAATTTACAAGCTGCTTACAGCTGAAAAATGTCCATCACGGGAACCGAATCTAGTTTCAATGGGATGAATCTGTGATCACATGATTCCTAGGCTCACAGGATGTTACAATTTATATAAGAGCAATAAGCAGGTATATATATAAAAGCGGTAAATATATATATATATATATATATATATATAGAGTCCGGATCAGGTCCGGACTCCCGAATTTTGTTAAAATCCGGACTTTTTTTTTTTTTTGCTTTTTTTTTTGAAACAACTAAAAAAAAAAAAATTTATGGAATTGGAAATTTTACATTATACAGTGTTTTGGGCGTGATTTGGATGCCTATAACAAAATATGTTTGTACAGTCTGGGCAGACTGTACATATATTGGTTGGTGTAGGTATTAAAAACACACCCAAAACACTGTATTATTGAAAAATTTCAGTTCCATAAATTTTTTTTTTTTGTTATTCTACAAAAAAAAAAAAAAAATGGGGTCCGTATTTTGATCCAGTCCGAACTCCCGGACTGGATCCGTGTCATATATATATATATATATATATATATATATATATATATATATATATATATATATATATACGGACATGATCACCAACCATGAAGCACCTCAATGGGGGATCATAAATGTAAATAAAACTGTTAAAAGCTATCAACCGACATGGAGGAAACTCTAGGCGGGACAAAACATAAATAAAGCTGTAAAGCGAATAACTGCCAAGAAGAAAACTCCAGGCAGGACGAATATATATATATATATATATATATATATATATATATATATATATATATATATATATATATATATATAAAAGCAGTAAATACACCAGATGTAAAATCAGAATCATCGAACAGAGTTCGACCGCAGTCTATATATATAAGTATATATATATAAAAGCGAGTAAATGCACCGGATATAAAATCCAGGCTCATCGAATAGAGTCCGACACACAGTAAATATATATAAATGTACATATATATATATATATATATATATATATATAGAAAAGCAAGTAAACGCTCCAAACCGAAGTCTAGGCTGAATTGAGGCATAACTCGATAATGTTAGTCAATATATATACAAGTATATATATATATATATATATATATATATATATATATATATATACATACTGGAATGAAACCACGGACCAAAGTCTGGGCCAAAGCAAGCAACACGACTCTCAACGTATAGAAGGGTATGTGCAAAGATGAAGAGAAAGACTCTAAAGTGTATGTGAGAAGGCTAACAGCTGATTGATAAAAAAGGCTTCTATATCTTTAGAGTGGGTAAACACTACCTTTTGTGGGTACAAAAGGGGCTATATATGAGCTCACAGGTGTTTAAAAGTGGAAAAATACACTTTATGGCGAGTGCAGAGCAAATTGTGCAGGGTTTCCCCGTCTTTTTTTCTTACAAAATGGCCACCCCAAGCCCTATATTTATAGAGGGGGGAGCCGAAGGTATACCTGCGGAACCTAGTTGCAGGTGTACCTGCGGCTGCCCGGGGTGCCCTGGGCAATGCGGGTTCCGCCGTGTTGAAGTACGTACGTGCTGTTCGCTCGGTCGCTCATAACTTTCAATCTGGGAGTCCGATGGAAGCGTGCCATATCATTCCGGAAAGCTATTTCCGAGGGCTACATAATGACATATTATTTGACCATTTTGATTCCAGGAAGATGGGTCCATGACCGAAATTGAATTCCTGGGTTTCCCTCAGGCAATTTGGTGAGTCGTTTTGTGTAGTTTGCGCTCCGGAGTTAAGATATCACTCTTGTGGGATTTCCTTTGAAGTATTTTGAGTTAAAATGAGTGTATTTGATTTGAAGCGAAGTTGAGTTGGCAAAATGACCATTTTACCCCTCCCGGGGTTATCTCCAGTTTTTGCGCAGTTATAGCAGTCGTTTCTCAGGGTTATCTCTAAGGTTGACTTGATGTTGACTTTGACTGTCCTCAGGATTATCTCTGAGGTTGGCTTGACCTCCTGGGGCTATCTTCAGGCTTTGATCTTGATCCTTCGGGGTTATCTCCGAGGTTGAAACTGACTTTCCCGGGATTATCTCTGGGGTTGGAACCTGATTTCCCGGGGCTCTCTCCGGGGTTGGAAACTGGATCTCCCGGGGTTATCTCCGGGGTTTGAAGTTGATGTTGTAGTCCTCCAGGGTTATCTTTGGAGTGTGAAAAGAAGTTTTTGCCCTCCTGCATGGTTAGTAACAGGAGAAGAAAATTTTGAATGTCTACATCTGGCACTGTCGTTTAGGCCATATAAATGAGAAACGCATATCCAAACTCCATAAAGATGGGTTCTTGGATTCATTTGATTTTAAATCATATAAGAAATGCGAGTCTTGTTTATTAGGCAAGATGACTAAAGCCCCTTTCACTGGACACAGTGAATGGGCTAGCGATGTATTGGGACTTATACATAGTGGTGTATGTGGACCCATGAGTTCGTTAGCAAGAGGTAGGTTTTATTACTTCATTACATTTACTGACGACTTTAGTAGATATGGATATTTGTATCTTATGAGACACAAATCCGAATCCTTTGAAAAGTTCAAGGAATTCAAGAATGAAGTTCAAAACCAATTAGGCAAAAGCATAAAAGCCCTTCGATCTGATCGAGGAGGTGAATACTTAAGCCAAGACTTTGATGACCTTCTAAAGGAGTGTGGTATTATATCACAGCTCACTCCACCTGGAACACCACAATGGAATGGTGTATCAGAGAGGAGGAATCGAACCTTGTTGGACATGGTACGATCAATAATGAGTTATGCAGATCTTCCAATAAACTTCTGGGGTCATGCCCTAGAGACAGCTGCATTCACACTTAACCTTGTTCCTACAAAGACGGTTCAGAAGACACCATATGAGATGTGGACTGGGAAACGTCCTAGTATGTCGTTCATGAAGATTTGGGGTTGCGAGGTGTTCATAAAACGTCTGGATTCTGACAAGCTCGGATCCAAATCTGACAAATTTAATTTTGTGGGATACCTAAAGTAAACAAAAGGGTATTATTTCTACAAACCTTCTGAGAACAAAGTATTTGTTGCTCGAACTGGTATTTTTCTAGAAAGAGAATTTGTCTCTAAAGGAAACAGTGGGAGGAAAGTAGAACTCGAAGAAATTCGAGAGCCACAAAATATCATTGAACCTGAGTTGGAACGTGAGAAGGATGTGACAACCCGAGAAATTAGAAAATTTATTAAAATCTTAAATGATTGATTTAAGGCCAAATAATAGACCTAGACAGAAAATAAGTGTATGCGTTTGATATTATTAGGGTGAAACTTTGATGATTTCAAAATTCTGTGAAAGATATAGGTGAATTATTCAGGATTAAGGGTATACGAGAATATGTTCTGTGAATATGATAATATTTGTGTACAAAATGTGGATAAGGATCAAATTTTGATCAAGATTACTTACATAGGTGACAAACCCTAAATTCATGATAAGAATATGGTGATTAAGTTAGAAAACCCTAACGATATGTTCAGAAACCCTAATTTTAGTATCGAGAATTTAAACCCTAATTTGGGAATCCTAATGCGAAGTATTAAACCCTAAGGGTTAAAAAGTTGTGTGTAAGGAATATAAACATTATGTGATGGTTTATATTTGTTTATTATATAAACAAACAAAAGAAACTAGTGTAACCCTAATTATATATATTAGTAATGAAGGATTTAATAACTTAAGGGTTATGGAAAAAGAGAATTGTGGTATTTACAATACTTATTAATTCTAGGAGATTTATTTTATATATCTCAAATGATTAATTTTATAACCTAATTATAGAAAGTCTAATTGGGTTAAGGAAATAAGTGTGCATGAGCAAGGATTTGTGTTATAATTGAGGGAATGAAAACCCTAATTAAATGAATTGGGTTGGATAAGAATTAAGGTATTGAACTATGTATATTTTATAGCCCAAGTGTTGGCCAATTAAATTAGTTAGAGGCCCGAGCAATACATTAATTGAGTGGCTCAAATATTTTTATTGATAAGCCCAAAAGATTTAAGGGTGGCCCAAACTTAGAGCCCAATTGAAGGAAGGACATGATGGACATTTGATATTATTAAAAGTGTTGGACTATGATTGATTTACATGGCCGATGGATAGATAAGGAAAAAGGATGAGAGATTGAGCATGTGACTAAGATTTATTTTGGTCTCTTATTTGTCTAAAGTTGGTCACCAACTCTCCACCAACTCTCCTACCAACTCTCCACCAACTCTCCACCAACTATCTACCAACTCCCACCTACTCCTCTTATGTGTCATTATTTTATTTATCCAACATCTTTGTTCATGCTTGTAAGTAAAGCTTTGATAGTTTAGTGGGAGAAAAGGAGAGAATTATATGCAAAAAACATCTCTCACTTTAAGCACCACACATGTGGTAAAAGGATAGTTCATTAATGCAAGCTAGGTGTCCAATGGTTTAAGGAGCCACATGATATACTAATCTCCCACATGTTTATGATTAAGAAAGAGAAAGATAGACGTGAGTGGGGAGATGATTATTAGATATACAATTATATCTATTCATTTTTACAAAGTCACCAAAGTTATTTCATCTCTCTCATGATATCACTTGCTTTTTGGCCAATCAATAATTTAATTAAAGCCCAAAAATTTGATCCAAGTGAGGAGGGACATTTTTGGAAAAAGAGATTTAATCAAACTTGGTAGATATTGGCCACATGGCCGGGTAATGGAAGAGGTGAAAGGAGAGGGAGATGTGCATGCACATCATCCATTTATACACTACACAATTGGCAAAAAATAATTCACCCAATTAGGCTAGGTGTCACATTTTTTTTTAATAATGTAGCTTGTATATCTAGCCTTGATATTGGTTTGGTGACCAACCCTAAAGCCTAAGGGTTTCATCAAATGGTAAATTTTAGAAATATATGGAAATGTCCAAAATGCCCTTTTTACATTTTTTTTTATTATGTAACTTGTGAATCTTGCCTTATCTTTGGTTGTTCACCAACCCTAAACCTAACCTAGCATAGCATGTGACTAAAAGCCATACAAATCAGCCACTCTTGCCATCTTGCAAACTTAGATGCATTGAATCAAAGTTTTATAACTTAAAACTTAAGTAAAGTAACTTACTTTACTTACAAAACCAACCTAGACCTTCTCTCTCTTCATGTTTCGAAATTTAGAGTGAGAGAGGAGAGGAGTATGTTTGGCAGCTCCTAGGGAGGAGAAGGAGAGAAGATTTTGATCTTTCTTTCCATTCAAGATCCATCTCATATCTTAGAAGAAGAAGAAGAAAAGGAGCATGAAAAATCAAAGGTATAAACCCTTTTTGTTCATGTAATTTTTGGTTGAAGATCAAACCTTGAATCTATAGTTCTAATCTCAAAAACCTTAGATCTATGTGTTAATAAGTGTTTCATATTTAGATCTAACCATATTGAGTGTTGATTTGGTTGAAATCAAAAGGAATTGAAAAATAGAATTTTTCCGGAAAAAGTTTAAAACTAGAAAGTATTATCTAGCTTTTGATTCTTGAAATCTATGATGGATATTTGTGATTTATGTTCTTGGGATGCTAGATCTATGTGTGTAGGATAAAACCCCTTTGGAATCTCTCAAATAGGTTTAAAAATGAGCAAGTTATGGAATTTTTCCCAAACTACTCAAAGTTAAGAAAATTGTTAGAAGGACAGTTTTGAACAGCCACTTCCGGGCTAAATTCCGGGAGCATAACCTATCCAAATATGGATTGTGATAGATGAAAATTGAAGATCGGAAAGATACAAATCCCACAAAATTGACGGATCTTTAATCGGAATTACAGATCTCATTATATTTAAGATTTAGTAAAGGAATCCAAAACTGTAACATGGCAAAAAGTTTCTGTCCAGATCTGTCCAGGGGCTGTTTTGGCAATTTAAAATGTGAAATAAATTCCGGCCTTTTGGAAAATGAAAATATCTGGTATTATGTAGCTCGTGTCCAAAAATGAGCTAATTCCGAGTTAAAACGACCAAGTTATGACCATTATAATTTTTGTGATTTTCCGACGGAAATCGCTATAAACGGAGTTCTACAACTCCGATTGCCACGAAGTTTAAAATGGAGCATCACGTTAATATATATAAGGTTATCCCAAGAGATGGGAATGTTTGGAGTTAAGCACGAGTTAGCTAATTTCTTAAGCTACACACTAGAATTAATTTTTGAAAAATATCAAAGGAAGTTGGAAAATTATGGAAAAATAATTTTTGTGGGTGAAATATGTGTATATATGTTTGGACTAAGGATAGAAAAATAATAAACTGATTTGGTATTTTCGTGATACGAATTTAAAATACAGTTTGCTAGATTATATAATTTGTGATTCCAGTTTGCTGGATTGAGAAATAGTTTACTGAATTGAAAATATGTTGAATCCAGTTTGCTGGATTGCAGTTTAGATTGCTGGATTTGGAATTCAGGTTGCTGGATTTGGAATCCAGGTTGCTGAGTTGGCAATTTAGTTGCTAGATTTAGAATCCAGGTTGCTGGACGAATATTTAATTTACTAGGTGTTAACGAACAACTTATGAAATGAAAAGGCAAATGTTAAATCATATAAATGTGATTTTATGGCATGGTAAAGTGCTTAGGCAGAGTTTAATTGAACTTAGACTCGAAATTTTGTTCGACTAGACCGTCGGGATGTTAGTTTTGTGTCGGGCTCAAGTCAGACTGAAATAGTTTGACCTGATACTGAGTCTTATGTGTGTTATAGAATGATAGGGTTATGTATTATGTGTTTAGGTTATTCAATGTATATATATATATATATATTATATTATTATATTGTGATGATATTATTCTAAAATTGGAGATCTATATTACTAATATTAGGTCTTCGGGTACTGCGATATAAATTGCCACGAAAATTGTACTCTGTACATCTTGCATGTATAAGTCAGGTATGAAAGGCTGATCACCTTCATTACCAGTTGGTTCAGAAATGTTTGTTCATGTTTAAAACTTGTTCAGTCAAAAGTTTGTTCGTGCTAGTTCTCAATTATATTGATGAATTATAGCCAGCTTATTATTCATACTCTTCAATCATGATATATCGTTATATTATTGTATTTAAACTTGCTGGGCAACTTTCATGCTCACCCTTGCTATATCATGATAAAACATTGCAGATAATGCGAATGCGTTCGGATACAGGAAAAGGTTAAGGCCAAGTTCAGCTTGGGATATAAAGTGCGGCTAGTTTATAATAGCGTATTTTGATAAATGTGTTGTATTTTAGATAGTTTATGAATTGAGTAAAAGTTAAGGTTACTCGACCTTGGGGAATAGTGTGTAATGTATTGTATAAACAATTTATGTTTATATCTTCCGCAAATAGTTATAGAATGATTAGTGTACCGAATCCGCTGTGATTTGGGGCCCGGATTCGGTGCTATCACAAAGGAACCACAAGATATTATGGAAAGTGAACCTGCTCAAATTACACAAGGCATTCGTAGATCTGGTAGGACACGCCAAGAGCTTGAGAGATATTATGGAAATCTTGTGACTCAAAACGGCGATGTGATGCTCATAGATCAAGATGAGCCTGCTTCCTACCAAGAAGCTATGAATGGACTAGATTATGAGAAATGGCTTGAAGCCATGAAATCTGAGATGGACTCCATGTATACTAACCATGTATGGTCTCTGGTTGATCCACCTGAAGGGGTAAAACCAATCAGGTGCAAGTGGATTTTCAAAAAGAAAACCGACATGGATGGTAATGTACAAACCTATAAAGACTGACTGGTAGCAAAAGGTTATAAGAAAGTTCAAGGTGTTGACTATGATCAAACCTTCTCTCCAGTGGCAATGGTTAAATCCATCAAGATCTTAATTGCTATTGCAGCTTTTTATGATTACGAAATCTGGCAGATGGATGCCAAAACTGCTTTCCTTAATGGAAATCTTCTTGTGGATGCGTACATGACACAACCTGAGGGTTTTGTCAATCCAAAGGATGCTGGAAAGGTATGTAAGCTGCAACGATCCATTTATGGATTGAAGTAAGCCTCTCGGAGTTGGAATCTTCGATTTGATGAAGTAGTCAAAGAATTTGGCTTTATTAAAAATGAAGATGAACCTTATGTATATAAGAAGGTCAGTGGGAGTCACATTGTATTCCTAGTATTATATGTTGATGACATATTAATTATTGGGAATGCCATTCCTTCCTTACAGGCTGTAAAACATGGTTAGGAAAATGTTTCTCCATGAAAGATTTGGTCGATGCTGCCTACATTTTAGGTATCAAGATCGATAGAGATAGATAGAGAAAAA
Organism: Panax japonicus; assembly: GCA_020205505.1. Classification (NCBI taxonomy): domain Eukaryota; kingdom Viridiplantae; phylum Streptophyta; class Magnoliopsida; order Apiales; family Araliaceae; genus Panax; species Panax japonicus. The sequence continues at coordinate 19,335 of JAINUV010000262.1, forward strand.
TGCTCGGCCTAAGTCAAAGTACATATATTGATAAAGTGTTGAAACGGTTCAGCATGCAAGAGGCGAAAAGAGGAAACTTATCCGTGACTCATGGTGTAAAGATCTCTAAGGCCCAATGTCCTAAATCACAAGATGATGAGGAGCGTATGAGAAAGATCCCTTATGCTTCAAAAATTGGATCTATCATGTATGCAATGATATGTACTCGTCCGGATGTCTCGTATGCTTTGAGCATGACGAGCAGATACCAGTCGAATCCAGGTGAAGGTCACTGGACAGCAGTCAAGAATATCCTCAAGTACCTGAAAAGGACTAAGGATTCATTCTTGGTATATGGAGGTGAAGATGAACTGGCAGTAAAGGGTTACACAGATGCTAGTTTCCAGATTGACAATGATGACTATAAGTCTCAGTCAGGTTTTGTGTTTTACCTTAATGGTGGTGCTGTTAGCTGGAAAAGTTCAATGCAAGAGACAGTAGCAGATTCTACAACATAGGCTGAGTATATTGCTGCTTCTAGTGCAGCCAAGGAGGTTGTTTGGATTAAAAGGTTCATCACTGAACTTTGTGTTGTTCCAATCATTGTTGATCCGGTTGCTCTATACTGTGATAATAATGGAGCCATTGCACAGGCTAAGGAACCCAGATCTCACCAACGATCCAAGCATATACTTAGGCGATACCATCTCATTCGTGAAATCATTGATAGAGGAGATGTACATATAGGAAGAGTGCGAACAGATGATAATGTTGCAGATCCACTGACCAAGTCTTTGTCGCAGCAAAAGCATGAAGGTCACACTAGTTCCATGGTTATTAGATACATGAGTGATTGACTCTAGTGCAAGTGGGAGACTGTTAGAGTTTATGCTCTAGAGGCCAATTATTTGATATAATTGCTTAACATTTTGATATTATATTTGATTGAATAAATGAATGATTTTATTGTGGTTTTATTTACCGCGTTATATAAATGTTAACATAATAAAATTCCTTAGAATAGTGATACAATTTATATAGTTTCAAGTATGTGACTTGAAAATGAGATTATATAATTACAATTAGTATCATTACACTTAAATGTCCCTAGTCGAGTACCATTGTTGATAGGACAACAATGATGCATTGATACTAGTAAGTGAATTGACTGATGAACAAATCTCATTGGTCATAAATATATGAGACATTAAGTCAATTCATAGGTATGTGTTAGAGAACGATGTACTAGACAGACCCACCATGAGAATTCTACGTGGAACATTATGCAAATTGTCATTAGCGATTCTCATAGTAACAATGATGTAATGGTCCTCCGGCCTAAAATCACTATATTACTACACGAGAATTTATGTACTTTGATATCATCAAATGTCAACTTTAATAGGGTGGACTATAAAGATGATTATTGGGTACATCATGAATCGTGTGAGGAATATGAGTTATCTAGATGGAATTTAACCCTCCTATATATTAGGGGTGATATCCATAGGCCTCTTGATTGAGTAGGACTATGAAATGCATGGCCATGCTCAAATAGTTATTTGTTTCATATAGTCTACTCATTGATCAAAAAAACTCAGATTAAATTATGAAGAGTATGACATATTCCATGACTCGAGTTTAATCTAGGATGTCAAGGTTAAAAGGATTAAATTACATTGAAACATTGGTCACGAAAAGGTTGCATCGAATCATTGATCTTATTATTACTTGGGTAGCAGTAATGCATTACTAGATGCCGCTCACTGTTTATAATTTTATAATATGATTATAAAATTATTGCCAATGTAATAATAACCTATTGGGTCACACACATAGAACGTAATTTAAAAGGGAATAAATTTAAATTTTAAGGATTTAAATATATTAATATGATTAATATTATTTAAATCACGAATTTAAATTAAAAGGATAATTTGTATATATATGTATATTAATTAAGTAAGACTTAATTAGGATATATATATATATATATATAAATTCAGATTTTAAAAATTAGGTTTTGATTTGATTAATTCCTTTTAACTACTATATATATGATATAGCAGCTACTTAGAGTTACATCATAATTGAAAAAACCCTAGCCGCTCTTTGAGAGAGACTAGAGAGAAAATAGTTTCATAATCGTTCCTTTAGTGGCTAGTACAACAATTCTCTTTTATTGCAGAATCGTTCGACGGTTCGTGCGGCGTTCGTGTGGATACCGTAGAGACGTGGTTCTAATTGGATTGCATAAAGGATTCGAAGATATTTCAAAACTTTTTCATAATCGGTATAATATCTAAACCACTGAATTAATTTCAGTTTCGCTTTGATCTTGTTTTGGGTTTCGAAATTGCTTTGATTATTTTTTAAATTTCCGCTGCGTTTTTGTGCCGAAAACCCAACAGATAGAACATCAACGAGCTAGTGGTTTGTTGCAACAGTTAGACATTTTAGTGTGGAAGTGGGAGGATATCACGATGGATTTTGTGGTTAGTTTGCCAAAGACTTTCAGGAAGAATGATGCCATTTGGGTAGTGGTGGACCGACTGATCAAATCAACACACTTTTTGGCTATCCGTGAGGGTTAATCGGTGGATAGGTTGGCACAAATCTTTCAGCAGGAGATTGTTAGACTTTACAATACTCCGATGTCTATTGTTTCAGATCGGGATCCACTGTTCACTTCACAGTTCTGGAAAGGGTTTTAACGAGCTTGGGGCACTCGGCTCAACTTTAGTACTTCTTTCTATCCATAAACTGATGGGCAATCCGAACGGACTATTCAGACATTGGAGGATATTGAGGTCTTGTGCACTTGAATGGTCAGGTAATTAGGATGATTACTTGAGCCTAGTTAAGTTTGCTTATAACAACAGCTGGCATGCAAGTATTGGGATGGCTCTTTTTGAGGCGTTGTATGGTAGGAATTATCGGGCACTAACTTGTTGGGATGAGGTTGGCGAAAAGGCCATAGAAGAGCCTGAATTAGTTCAAATAACTATGGATAATGTAGTGGTGGCTAAGGAAAAATTAAAGTAAGCTTGATCACGACAGAAGTGTTATGCTGATAAGCATATGAGGACTTTAGAGTTTGAACCTAGTGAACACATGTTTTTAAAAGTTTCTCCTTGGAAAGACATTCGAAGATTTGGCTTGAAATGGAAGCTTAGCCCGCGTTATATTGGCTCATTTGAGATTTTGGATAGGGTTGGTGAAGTTTCATATCAGAAAACTTTGCCTCCATAGCTAGCTCATGTGCACAATGTGTTCCATGTGTCAGTGTTGAGGAGTTATCATTATCATCCGTTGAACGTGGTGCAATATACATTCGATAAGATTCGGGAGGATTTATTTGTGAGGAGAAAGCCGAGGCGATTTTGGATCGTCAAGAGCGGATTATGAGGAGAAAGACTATTCTGTTTGTTAATGTTTTGTGGAGAAATCATTCGGAACGGGAGGCTACATGGGAGATAGAGGAGTCAATTCGCGCGGAGTATCCGCATCTCTTTGAAAATTAGGTGTGTTCCATTCTTTTGATTCCGGGGACGGAATCCTTTTTAAGGGGTAGGTGATGTAATACCTGGAAAATAAATAAATATTAAATAATAAAAATTATTGTGTTTTAAAACATATTAATTGGACTTTGTCATTTATTTGGGTAAAACTAGTTATTTAATTTATGTGGGCTAATAAATATTAGTGAATGATGAATAAATTAAATTGGTAAAATTGGGCTTAGATTAAGTGGGTCAAATTTATAATTGTATAATTTTAAAATCTTATTAAAATTTAGAGAGTTAATAAATTATGGGTCAAATTTATGCATGTCCTCTTGGCACCGAGGCATGACACCTTTCGTGGCGGTGTGATTAGTCCACGGCGTCTCCGATTTGTGCTCCGGTGGGAGTTGGTCATTTGGTGTTTTGTTGTGGGAGGCGTATGGGTCGACCCTAGTTTTTTGTTCTGTTCTGTTCTACGTATTGGTTATGAATGTGCTAAACACACCTTCCGATTTTATATGCATTGGATTCGCGGTCCAATGTGCGTGACTTGCATGTGTGACATTATTTGATTTGCTTGTGTGGCAAGGTATATTTATGTTTTGTTCTGAACTCAGTATGAAATAACACCCAGCCATTTGATTCAGTCTATTATTTCGTTGTGTTAGCTTTGTTCGTTTCGTTTTGTTTCAGTTCGTTTCGTTTCAGTTCAGTTCATTTAATTGAGTTAGTTATCTCATCTCAGTTCTTTATTTTGTACTCTATATCCGTACTGGGTATTTGACTCATGCTATGTTTTTCTTCCAGCAGGTAATATGTGGAATCAAGGGCAAATGTGATGAGAGCTCCCTTTTATCTTAATGATTTAGATATATTATGTTTAGGTTGTGATACATTAGTTTGTTCGGAATTATAATAATTATTTTAGATTGTGGTTTGAGCCAGTTTGACATTTTTTATGGTTGACTTGTGGTATTAATCCGATATTAAGACTATTCTTTTGTGAATTTAAGCCTTGCTATTGAATTCATTAGTTTTGTTGTGTTTTGAGTAACCTCTCTTTATATTTCGGAAAGGGGGTGTTACACGAAAACTTCCTCAAATTCCTGAATGAATAAGTATGGATCTTCTATACCAGTGAATTTTGATAAAATATTTATAAAATGAGGTTTAGGTTCAAAACTATTACCAGTTACCGATGGTAGACTTATGCATGAAGGTTGGGCAGAGTGGGAAGGATAGCATCGATCCCTTAAAGAAACAGTTGTGTGGCCTCCATTTTTCTTAAAGTGAGATCTTTTAAAGTGAAATCCAAAAAATCAAGTTTTCTCACTAATCGGGATGTTTCATTCCTAATCCACACTTTTGGCATACACTAAGCAAATAAGCAGATAAGCATCAAAAAACAAATAAGAAAAAAATAGTAATAAAAAATAAAAAAAATCACTTCTAAGGTCAAACAAAATAAAATCTAGACAGCTCCTAACTGTTCTAAGTTACACCGTCCACTAAATTTGAAATTAATCACACCATTAGCCAAGTAAGTGTAAGAAAGGTGGGAGTCTATTCGTAGATACGATGACTAATTGAATAACCACACGTTCTTTAGGCGTTTACCTTTTGAACCACTTGTCTAGACACTAGTAATTTGATTAATTTAAAATTCAGCCTCCTCTTGGAGTTTCTTGTCCTAATTGAGCTCGAGAGTCCTAAGGGCCAAAGTCTACTTGATTTTATTAGGCCAAGATTATGCAAAACATAAGTTGGGTTGTTTGTGGGCCAAGGAAGGGTGATGAAATCCCTACCATATCTTATTACAAGTTTTTGCCCCTTAAGATTTTATTAAAGATGAAAATGCACAAATAAAAAAAAACTATAAACAAATAAAGTGTCCTAAAACAATGTGAATTATGAAAGAAGGAGAAATTTTAACGTGCCTCAATCTTCCAGCAATCACCACAGTTTATATTTGACAAAAAATACAAAAATAAAATAAAAACCTAAACAGTATGTGCTCTACGTGAGTAAATTCATGAATGCGGCAACTAGAAAAAAAATAAAGAAAAATTAAACTAATATTTTCTTTTGTTTTTTTTAAAAAATTAAAAATTTAAAAAATATATGGAGATACGAATTACCAAAGAAAACGCAGCAACAAAATCTTTATCTTTTCGCTCCTTTGATCCGCTTCAATAATCCTAAAAAAAATATTAGACTTAAAAACTAATTCAAATAAATAAAAATTAAGGAATAAAAATTAATTCTAGTCCCCGGCAACGACGCCAAAAACTTGATGAGTTAAAATTATGTACTGCAAGTGCACAACGTCTATTGTAGATTTGGCAAGTACAGGTCGAACCACAAAGAATAGATCCATTCTTTAATATATCTTTAATTAATATTTTAGGAAAATTAGAAACAAAGATGGTGGAGAATATATTTATTAACTAAATTATGCAAACTAATAATTAATAAGGGAAACTATTAATGAGAAAAGATACCTAGGAGTCAGAATCCACCAAATATTAACATAATAAATAATTTCTTATTTTCTAAATTAAATCCCAAATTATTTTTCCTTCCCTTTAAAAATAATAATTCATATAATTAATATTGGCAAGCATAAGTTATGAAAAATTTACAGATTAACTATAACTTATCAAAATATCGCAATTAATATAGGAATTATATGCAATTTGTGCGAAGAAAATATGAAGGCGAAATTAATAATTAGGCATTATTATCGGAACAGAAAGAAAATACCATTATGAAATACCTAATGTCATCATCATCCTAGGTATTAGAAATTTCGTTAGCCATGGAATTAAAAATAAAAACAAATAATATTAGTACTACTATCTGCATGAAATAAGAACAATAATTAAAAAGAGAATTTTTATTATATCAATAAAACAAAATTACAAATACTCCCTGACTGTAGTATCAAACATGATTGGAAGAGAAGACAAAAGCTCTAAATATCTCACTTCTTTCTGTACAAGAGAAAAACTAAAGAAAAGAAAAATTAGAAGTGGTGCCCTTTCTCTCTAAAACAAGAGGCCTATTTATAGGGGAAAAATAAATTTGTGCTCTAATTTAGGTTCCTTGAACTTGGACACTTTTGTTCCTTTTTTTTATCTTTTTTCCTTCTTGACTTCAATCTTTATATGGTAATCCTCCAATAGCCATTTTCCATCTTTAAAAGTTGTATATAAATCCTTTATTTGCTCCCCAAGAAAATAAATATTATTTCCTACAAAGCAAAATAAAATAAGTATATAAAATAATAAATATGAAAATATTAAGTATTCAATAACTTCACACACGTACACTCACACACACACATAATATATATATATATATATATATATATATATATATATATATATATATATATACACACGCACACACACACACACAGAGAGCTTCCTATGCTGGTGGTCCGCTTGTGAACTACCATTAGCGACAGATAAAATCGTCGCCATAGTGTCTGAAACCGTTGCGATAACCCAAAAACTGTCGCTATAGCCCGGTTCAGACCCAAGGGTTTAGCGACGATTTTGTCCGTTCCTAACTTAACATCCATGCATGCATGTATGTATTGTGTTTTGATAAAATAAGGGACAATTGGATTGCACTGAAGTAAATTTTCAAGTTAGGTGTAGAAATAAGGGAAGCTTGGAGTTAAAAATAAGCTGTTAGGATGCACAATATTCAGTAACTCAGTGCTCATTTGGATGGTTTGAAGATTTTGGATAATGTTTAATTTCATTTTAATGGTTAGAAACATGTTAGGAATATTAATTATTGTTTCTATGAAGTTTATACAACTTGGGTAAGTTAGACTGGTTGTTAGAAAAGAGCTTTTAGGCCAATTTGACTTTGTTTTGTGTTCTTCGCGAACATTGTCTGCGTGTAACTATGCCGCGGCGCCGCGGCGCCGCAGTGCTAGTTCTGTAAAGAAATAGGACGCTGCAGTGCCACTAGTGCCTGTTGACGAGTACAGGCGCTGTAACGCCGGTTCTGTGAGTAAGTAGAAGCGCTACAGCGCAGATTTCCAGTACAAACTGTGGCGCTGTAGCGCCAGTTAGCAGTTTGTCCCAGAAAGTTGAATTAAAAGTGCGCCAGTTATATTGTGGTGTTGTTATAATATCAAACATGAAAATTATTATTAGTTATTAATGAGTTATGTGATAACTGAAGATTTATGATATTGCATTAAAAGTGTGGTTTAATCGTGTGGTTAAACCTAATACCAAAGGGTTGTAAATGAAATAGATATTCAGTTATGTACCATGATCATGTGGAAACTAATTATGTCATGATGACATGTGTATAGGATATTTGGGATCGTTAATTATAACTGTTTAGCTTACACGCAAGTCAAGTTCCTAAACCTTACTTCTTTACATTGAGTAAGTTCTCTAACCCTAACTTTATTTAAGCAAGTTCTTGATATCTGTTGAGCAAAGTTTTTAATCTTGATTCCTTATTGGGAATTGTAACCTTAGCTTACCATTTTGTTCGAGCAAGGTTTATAATATCTTTTCAATGCTTTGAACTATATTCTTAAAGCATGAACTTGTTGCTTTACAATATTCATTTATGGTTCATAACTACTTTATTTTACGTTGTTGTTGAACCTTTACGTTGTCATTTAACTTTTGATTCAACTAATCCTTAGTTGATGTACTTTGAACTCTAAATTACCCTTGAAAGTTATCTAAACAAAACTTCCTTTGGTGCAAAAGCGTTAAGATGTTTGTGCACAATACATGGTACGAAGGGTTGATCCCCCTAAGTACGAGAAGGAGTTCCATATAGTCTAACGACTGTTAAAGATTTAAGTAGATATACTTATAATCTGGGACATAGTTCATGGTCTTGTGACCCTTAGATGATATTTCATATCAGTTCTTGATTATCAATACTATAATATGTTATTCAATTCAGTTAAACTTATTCATTACCAGTTATTATGTTTTCATTAAGTGAGCATTTGTTTGGCTCATTCTTCCATATATATAACCATTGCAACTAAAATTGAGAAGGTTGATGATCCAACCACTACCAAAGGGAAAGGATAGATTAACAAGTGTTGAAGACTTGTTAATTTATTGAGATTTATGTTTTCAGACTTGATTTAATTATATGATGTAATTAATTAATTTTCCGTATTTGTTGAATATTTTAAGGTTAGACAACCTAAGATTTATCGGATTTAATTATGTAAACCTTTAATGGGAATATTCATTGCTTTAATTTTATTTAATTTGGGTAGTTATAAATGAATGTTTGAATAGTGAACACCAAATCAAGTGGGAATGAAGTACCCAAATTTGGGGGTGTCACAATTTCAAAGACCTGGGAATGACCCATTTGCACCCACATATAATCTAGGTTGGAGAAATCATCCTAATTTTGCATAGAACCAAGGAACCTATCCAAATAATTCTTTAAATTAGGTCAATCAGTCTTTAAATCAATCTTTTCAATCTTACCAAAAGTCGAATCCGAGTTCGTACCAAAACGCAAATTCAGTAACTCAATATCCATCAGGTTTTTCTAATGAAAGTGAGAAGAGACTTAACACTTTAAAGAGGAGAATAGAAACTTTAATGAAATCTCATAATAATTTCAATAATTTCATACAAAACACTAACCAAGCCTTATCTCGTCTAGAGATCTAACTGAGCCATTTGGCCACTCCAGTTAGTGAAAGAGAGAAAGTAGGCTTCCTAATCAACCCGAGACCAATATAAAATTTCTAGTCCCTAATCAAAATCCATATCATGCTAATTCACTTGAAAACAACCAAGTCAATCATGTGAATTCTATAATCTTTTTAAGGTCTGGAAATTATTTTAACAATCATGCTGACATTGATAATGAAGAAGAGAAAAATTTAAATGTTGAATATAACAATCTATCTTCAAAGTCAGCCCAACCTAAAATGCCCACAAACTCTAAGTAAGTAGACCCATCCACTAGGCATGATCAAACCACATCTTCTGCGTCAAATGAAAAAGTCTTTAAACCAAAGCCCCATTCCATCAAAGACTTATTTCAAACAAGTAGTCAACCCAGTTAGACAAAATTCTGGAAGAGTTCAAACAAGTGAAAATTAATATTCCCTTCTAAGTGTCATTCAACAAGTTCCCTCATATGGTAAATGTCTAAAAGATTTGTGTACAGACAAAAAAACCACTCATGTTCTTAAGAAAACTTTTTTAATATCTCATCTAAGTTCTATCTTAGCATGTCAAGTCCCTATGAAGTATAAGGACCTCGATTTTCCTACTATTTCATGCATCATAGGTGACATGTTAATTGAAAAAGATTTGCTTGATTAGGAGCTAGTGTGAACCTTTTGCCATTTTCTTTGTATCAAACCTTGGGTTGAGAGGAGCTGAAAAAGACAAGTCTCACATTCCAACTAGCTGACCGTTCAGTTAAAGTGCCAAAGGGAATAGTTGAAGATGTACTCATTAAGGTTGGAGATATTTTCTTCCCCATTGATTTTGTTGTCCTTGAAACCCAGTCCGTTTCCAATCTCAAGGGTCAAATTCTTGTCATATTAGGTAGGCCATTTCTAACAACCTCTAATACATTAATCAATTGTAGAAATGGACTAATGAAATTAACATTTGGAAACATGACAATTGAGTTAAATGTGTTTAATGTAGGAGAGCAATCTAATGATTTTTCTGACCAATCCGTTGAAGTCAACATGATTCCGGAAATGTTGGAAATGAACTTACGAGAGAAGATAAATGATTCCGAAAATGTTGGAAATCACATTGACCTTGAAATTAGACCCTTTTGTGATCATTCTAAGTCTACCTTATGTCCATCCAAAGCACTTTCCAGAATTACTAAATGTGATTTAATAAATGAACCAAAGGTTGTAAACAATGAGAATCTTCTATGTTTAAATAATGAGATCATATCTCCCATTTCAGATAATGCATGTGTCAATCCAGTGGTGCCTAAAAATCTTGGTATAACAGTTAGTCAACATGGTGAAAATATTTTGTGCGGTGAAAATATTTTGTGCCCCTTTGTAACGAATATGGATGACTGATGAGTGGGTTTCATACATACGAATTAGGTGTTGTTGAGCTTAATTATTTCTATCCCTAAGTGTTTTTAATATCATTTTATTTTTTTATGTTTATTTCCTATAGGATGGAGCTGGCCTGGAGGGTCAAATTGGTCATTTGAGAAAAAAATAATTAAAAATTAAGTTGGATGACATTTTTGTAAATCTGTGGTCCCATTCAAGCGCTTAAGCGCTTGGAAATGAACTAGGATGAGTGCCTAGGCGCTCTTGCACGCCTATAGTTGATTTTTCTGCTGCTGATTTGGATTTTGAAGCCAAATAAGAATCTTGATGAGGGTTTGGACCAATACAAATAGGAGAAGACTTCAGAAAAGACATCGATCAATTTATCTAGTCAATTGCAAAGAGAACAAAGAAGAAAGACATGAAGGAGGATTGCAAGGGCTGAAGATCAAAGAGAGAGTCTAGGAGAAAATTCAAAGTTTCTTCTTTCTCTTCTTTAGTTTTTACTCTTTGTATTTATCTAAGATGTTTGGATTACTAATCTGGATAATGTTTTTCCTTATTATTATTATCGTGAAATAAATTTTAATTAATATTGTATGTAGTTTAAATTTAAATCTTCCCATTGAATGAAAGTTGATTTTTATTTAATTATTTATTATATCTTGCATTTATTGATTAATTATTTGGACAACAATTACTGTGATAATCTATATAAAATTATAAAATAGAATATAGATTTAGAACTGGATAAATAGCACCTGTTCATAAAATCTGAATAGGGTTAATATGATTAGCATGTATGATAGGAATATACCTATGTATCTTTTGTATCCATCGGAAGAATTTGTGCGTACAACCCTAATTAACTTGATTTCACATAGGAATATAGTGAGTTGATTAACTAGGGTATTCCTTGTAATTCTGATCCTTAAAGATCGAATTTAGAAGATTGGTTCAGTGTCTTCGGAAGAAGCATGAGTACTAATTAGCATTATTGGATAACTATTCATATTAATTAACTGAATTAAAGAGGAAGTAAATTGATTTAAATAAAATACCAAAAGAAGTTGTAATCTTAATACTTAAAGGTAACAAATAATTAAGCCTGAACGAACATATAAAAATAATTATCAAGTTAAACTATTTCAGTCTGGTTTGATTTTGACATTAATTCGACATCCTGATTACGTTATCAGATAATTATCGAGTTTATTTTTCCAATAAAACTATATTTAAAAGCTTCAAAATTATTTTAGATAATTTAATTATCATTTATAATATTTTTTCAGAAGCTTATAATAAATTTTAAATAATTATATCATTTATAATGATTTTTCAAACATTAATATCATTTTAAAATAATTTAATTACTAAATAATTTCATTATCATTAATATTTAAATAATTAAAATATTAAGGAAATACTTGTCAAAATATTAAAAGTTATTTATAATAACTCAAAATATTTTTAAAATCATAATATCACCTTTAAATGATTTTAAAAATATTTAAATTTATTTTTAAATAATTATCATTAATATAAAAAATATTAATGAAATTCATTTCAAAATATTAAAAGTTATTATTAGAACTTAAAATATTTGAAAACCTTTATATCATTTTAACTAATTTATTTAACTAATTATTAAATAAATTTATTATCATTAATACTTAATTAGATTAAAATATTAATGAAATTTATGTCAAAATATTAAAATTTAATTTTATAACTTAAAATAGACTAAAGACAATTGGAACCCAAAATTTACTCTATATTCACTTTTGCACCCCAACTTAAAAAGGTATCTAAGTAAACCCCAAACCTTCATTATACGTAACAAAACGCATATTTTTTTCACTTAACCAGTCAAAAGTGACCGGCTAAGGCTGTAACACAAGTTTGGGGTACAAATTATCTTTTAATCTTAAAAATTGACAAAAATAATTAAATTTAAATAAAATAATTAATTTAAATAAAATTATTAAATTTAGAAAATACAAAATAAAAAAATTAAAATAGTAAAATAAAAATAATATTTGGAATTAATGATTAATAATTAATTTTTTAAAAATAATATTTTTTAAAAACAGAACTTGTAAAATAGAATTTTTTGTGTTCAAAAAATATGTTTTTACTAAAAATTTTAAAAATTATTTTGTTTTTACAAAAATTGTAAAATAAATTTTTGTTTTACAAAATTGTAAAATACAATTATTTTTAAAAAATTGGGTTTAAAAAAAGAATTTTTTTAAAATAAAATTCTATTTAAAAAAAATTCTATTTTTAAAAACAAAAACAATTTTTTTTTTAAAAGCAAAATATTTTTAATTTTGTTTTTAAAAATACCGAATTTTTTCTAAAAAAATTGTCTAAAAATAGAATTTAAAATCTATTTTTGTTTTTGAAAGCAGAAATTTATTTGTAGAAACAGATTTTTTTAATTTTTTTTTGTAAAACAGAATTATTTTAAAAAAAAAATTGTCTAAAAACAAAATTTAAATTCTTTTTTTGTTTTTAAGAATAGAATTTTATTTTACAAGTTTTTAAAAAATTCTGTTTTTAAACACAATTTTGTAAAAAAATTGTATTTTACAATTTTTTAAAACACAATTTTATTTTACATTTTTGTAAAAATAGAATTGTAAAAAAAAAAAATTTGTATTTTACAATTTTGTAAAACACAATTTTTTTAAAAACAGAATTTTTTAATTTTTTTTTGTAATGTAAAATATTATGTTTTACAATTCTGTTTTTTAAAAAATATTATTAAAAAAAAATAATAATAATCATTAATTCTAATATTTATTTTAATTTTATTATTTTAATTATTTATTTTTTTTATTTTATAATTAAAATTTTAAAATTTTATTTTATTTAAAATTAATTATTTTTGCCAATTTTTAAGACTAAAAGACAATTTGTACCCCAAATATTGTGTTACAGCATTAGCCGGTCATTTTTGACCGGTTAAGTGAAGAAAGTGTGCGTTTTATTACGAATAATGAATTTTGGGGTGTACCTAGATAGCTTTTTAAGTTTGGAGTGCAAAAGTGAATAAAGAGTAAAGTTTGGGGTGCAAATTGTCTTTTAGTCTTAAAATAATTTTAAAACTTAATTATGAATTAATAATGATTTTCTATTTTTTCTATTTATTATAATTAATTTAATATTTTTATTTTAAACCGTCGCTATAGGTGTCTTCTGCCCTTTAAGAACAGTTTGGTCAATACCCCTGGGGGCTACTTTGACCAACTATAATTTCCATTTCATTAAGTTTTTGGGCATGAGAGTGCTTCAATGGTGTAGTCTTGATGTAATACTACAAGTATGTAGTAAGTTTGGGGTCTAACTACATCATATCAAGAAGATATTAATGGTCAAACCACCTAACCAAGCCTGTTCTTCATTACTGGAATTTTGATTTGTAGTCAATGTTGGTCAACCATGTTTGAGCTCTAATAACTTTGGTTCTGTGTGTTATCTAAGTGAGCCAATGTCCCATCTTGTAGTATACATGTCAAGGTTCAAAAGTGTTACACTCTAGTATCTTAACAACAACAAGAATAGAAGATCTAATCCGGTCAAAGTACCTGTCAGAGCTTGTTTTTCAATTTTATGGAATTTCTAGAAAATTAGATTTTCTGTTTGGTTAACCCATATTTGACCAAGAATAACTATTATTCTGTTGATGTAATAAGTATTTCGTTGTCATGGACTTGTATTACATGTTACAGGGTACAAAAATGATACACTCTAACATCCTAACAACATCAGAAAAGGAAGATCTAAGCCTTCAAACTTCTTGTCAGACATCTACTGGGTTTTCCAGAAATGGTTTTCATGACTGGTCAACTGAGTTAACTTGAAATATAGACATGCTATGGTCATGATTCCACTTCCTATTACTCACCTCAGGACATACTATAAGAAGGATACACTTAATGTTGGGTTTCGACACATAAAACGCAGCGGAAATTAACAATTTAAAGTGTAATTTTGGAACCCTAAAACAGGATCCATGCAAAAACCAAATTAATTCAGTGGTTAGAAATTTATACCGATTATTGAAGCTAGAATCGATGTGGTTGAATCTCCAACGCAATCCAAACGAACTGCGTCTCTACGGTATCCACACGAACGCCCCATGAATCGTCGTACGATCTGCAAAAAAAGGAACCGCGGTACTAGCCACCAAAGATGAGTATTTTCGAAACTATTTTTCTCTAGTCTCTCTCTAAGAGCGGCTAGGGTTTTGGTTAATGAGTAATTCCTAAAATGGATGCTACATATCATATATATAGCAATTAAAAGGAATTAATCAAAACCTAATTTAATAAAATCTGAATTTATATATATATATAATATATATATATATATATAATCTTAATTAAGTCTTACTTAATTAATATACATATATATTAATTATCCTATTAATTTAAATTTATAATTTAAATACTATCAATCATATTGACATATTTAAATCTTTACAATTTAAATTAATTCCCTTTTAATTACGTTCTATGTGTGTGACCCTATAGGTTATTATTACGTTGACAATAATTTTAAAATCATATTATAAAATTATAAACAGTGAGCGACATGTAGTAACGCATCACTGCTACCCAAGTAATAATAATATCGAAGATTCGATGCAACCTTTTCGTGACCAATGTTTCAATGTAATTTAATCCTTGTAAACTTAATATCCTAGATTAAACTCGAGTCATGGAATGTGTCATACTCTTCATAATTTAATATGAGTTTTTCTTGATCAATGAGTAAACTATATGAAACAAATCATTATTTGAGCATGGCCATGCATTTCATAATCCTACTCCATCAAGAGGCCTATGGATATCATCCCTAATACATAGGAGGGTTAAATTCCATCTAGATGACTCATATTCCTCACACGATTCATGATGTACCCAATAATCACTTTATAGTCCACCCTATTAAATGTGACCTTTGATGATATCAAATTACATAAATTCTCGTGTAGTTATATAGTGATTTCAGGTCGGAGGATCATTACATCATTGTCACTATGAGAATCGCTAATGACACTTCGCATAATGCTCGATCCACATAGAATTCTCATGGTGGGTCTGTCCAGTACATCGTTCTCTAACACGTACCTATGCATTGACTTAATATCTCATATATTTATGACCAATGAGATTTGGT
>JAINUV010000177.1:0-43128 GCA_020205505.1 Panax japonicus
ATCTGAATGTGTTACATTTATTGTCTCAATAAACCCCCCCGGCAAGCTACCGATGGTGGGGAACTAACCGTTAGCTCTACTCTACGATACATAAATACTTATTCAAGCTGCAAAGTACTAGAAAGAAGTCAAGCCTATTGAAAAACTTAACAACACCTAAACAACTATCATTTATTGTGATTCGATTGTCTAAGTACATTCATCCAAGTCTAAGTGACTTGAAGAGGTCTAAGTGACCTGGATGACGACCAAGGGACTCGAAGGAATCTAAGTGATTCAGTTGTAATAGATCTTATTGATCTGGTCTTTGTGACCCTATCCGTAGTGGATTTCATACTTGTTGAAGTAGAAGAGTGGACTAGGAGTTATTTGTATTCCGAAACACTTAAACTCTTGTATCATTTACTTTCAGTCTTTATATTCTGTCACTAACTGCTATATATATCCGTGATTACCTAATATCCACAAATACTAAATTTAGAACTGAGATTTCATTAAATCTTTAAGGGGGTTTTAAACTAATATTCCGTTGTACTATATTAATTATCAGGTAATTGATACTTAAATATATAAGCAAAAGTTTTAAAAGATCTATTCAACCCCCGTCTATCTCTCTTTTGTGCCTCTGGAAAAATACTATTCATCTCCCTTCTAAGTGTGCACATACAAAACTTAAAGGATGAATATGACATCACCATAAGACATGTAATATATACAGAGGTAATTTATTATCATATATATATATATATATATATATATATATATATATATATATATATATATATACGGGAAGGATCAAGAGCATAATTCTTAAATAGCATAATGCCTTAAGTAGCATAATTTCATTAAAACGACGTCGTTTTCATGGGACGCAGTGGCATTTTGTAAATACGCGGTGGCATGGTATTTACAAAAATGCCACCGCGTCCCATGAAAACGACGTCGTTTTGATGAAATTATGCTACTTAAGTCATTATGCTATTTAAGAATTATGCTCTTGATCCTTTCTGTATATATATCATAGACACACGAATTATTGGCTTTTGTTTTATTTTCTAGCATGAACTTTCTTGCACATAATTTCCTTGATTTTGTTTGACATGTTGGATCGGGGTACACATCACACTCTGAAAGAAATATAATCATGGGAAATACAAGAAACAAATATTATGTTAATGGGATATTCCTTGAGAAAAACAGTATGGGAAAACATGATTTCTCAACTAAGGAAACATTTCATAAACAATAATACATTTTTTATTTATTGTTGGACAATACAGAAACAAAGTATTTTAGAATGAAAATGAAATTACATATGATTGTTAAAATGTAAAGAGGGAATTCTCACAAGGTAATATTTATTTGTCATAAAATTACATTACATTTTAAGTTCATTCTGGCCATTGCTTCACCATGTAACATATTGTGATCTATAGTTTCCCGCACGCCATATTCAGGGACGAGGTGGTTCTGAAATTCTCCTGTGGATATCTTATCGAACACATTACTATCAGATGCCGTCGGACTCAGCAGTTCCATCACCAAATAATTCGTTCCTGAGGGATCTTCAAAAGGTGTCCCAACTATTTGGCCTTTCCCTTCATGTAGTCGTGCTTCCCACATAATGTTTTTCACACCCAATTATATTTTCCTCCAAAACCACAAAAAGTTTCACAGTGGGAGCTTGAATCCTGCAGTTTATGTAAAATTGCATTTAAACATATTATAAATGATTAGTATTAACTATTGACAATGTAATACTTCTATAATTTTACCCTACCATATCTCTCTGCTTCTGTGAAGAGAAAGACTCTGACAGAATTAGATATTCTACATATGTAATTGCAGCCAAGGGAATGTCTTCTCGAATGTTGTACAACGGCCTCCTTCAACTTGACATTGAAGTGCTGAGATAACTCATTATAGGGTATCGCACAACCGACACTATCTGTTTGATCTTCTGTGATTGGTTCAACTGTCAAAGATAAGGAAGACACCCGATGGGTCCAGTATTGTGGATCCAAAATGATCTTGCTCCCAAATTGTACAATTTCTGCACAAATACACAACAATGTAGTTTAATGAAGAAATAAGGTATAGGTTAACGTACATATGCATTAAGCTAATTAACCTAAATGTATTATGTATAGTCATTAATTCTCAAATGAATGAGATAAATACCAAGATCAAAGATTAAGGAAGGTTACCTTTAAATGCATTATGAGCCGGTTGATGGTATCCGGCATTGATTCTTTAATTTGCTCTTTAGACATGTGAGTTAAAATTCCCATGCTGATATCATTCTGACCAATATCAATAGTGTACAAGGCTTTGGAAAAATATTCCTTCTTTGGCAATAGATTCTTGAACACCCCTCCTGGAATAACAAAGAATTAATAACTTTTACACATGTCAAATTACAAGATAAAAAATTATGCAAATATACAAATTCTGGAATTCGGATTTACCTGTAATCACAGCTATTGTCTCATCTACTATCTCATTCCATGTATTGTGTCAGGAATACATGAAATTCTAGGAATTGGGATTTACCTTTTTCCCTGATAATTTGTGATCTATTTATAAATTGCTGGAATTGGTTATATTGAATGTCAAGGTAGAAAGGACTCCATGCACGCGGCCATATGCCCACCGGAAGAAGGGCCTTGGGTGGTGCGATTGTAGCCAATAAATTTGCAAAATTAACACCATGCGAGAAGTCGCCACCTAGGGAATCTAGATAAGGATGGAGGAATGATTTACCAAGACTTGTAGCTGCAAGACATTAAAATTTAGCCATTAGTTTTCAAAGTTGAAATGAGTTTAAAGTATGGCATACATATAATTCAAGTATATATAGAATTACATACCGATAAAATCAATCACGATACGTCCGTCAGAGGCTCTTCCTGATGTCCCATTAAAGTAGGATTGTCCATAAAAAGGGGGTGATTCTTGAAAGGCAGCTATATACGATCCGGTGTCCGAATTTCCATCGCCAAAGTTGAAGATAGCCGGAAAATCACAATCAGGATGATGGTTCAGTAGTATAGAGAAAATGCAGTTCGGTTCATGAGCCAAGAGAATGCAAAATAAGGAAAGAGAAAATGCGCGTAGGGAATTCATGTTAGAAGTGATATTGAAGAAAAGGCAGTGGAGTCCGATATATATAATGGTTTGTGATGAATATATAGTATTCGAATAGGCTTTTTTTGACTGTGATATTGCTGTGAAGGTTCCATATTCTTTGTCCTTGGCTATCATGACTGTGCTGCTTGTGACTTAATTTATTAACAAATTACAACTATCATGATTACTTTACTTTAATTTTATTGAATTAATTTTTTATATAAGATTAGCTTAGTCTTTTTTTGAATGACCATGTCGGTATTTGTCCTTGCCATGGCTGTGTTTGAATGTGACTTTATTGGCACACTATAACTATGATAATGTTATTTATTTCGCCATTATCTTTTAATATTCTGTAGCCACCACCCATCTTTAGTAGGCTTTAATTATATATATTGATAGGTTTTTTTAACTTTCATTTGCATTCAAATTATAATGTTAATTATAATGACATGTGTTTAGGAAGGATAATGTTATGTAAAAAATGGCTGCCGGACCGCTGCCTAATCTTACTATATATATATATACACACACGATCCGGATCTTAAGCTCACCCCTTATTCAACTCACCCGAGCTCACCCCCCTTTAACGACGGACCCGGCGACGGTTCGGTCATACAATCGTCGTCTTTATTTTTAGTGACGCTATATGTTGTCCGTCGCTAAAAGTATAGACGACGGTTGTATGACCGAACCGTCGTTGGGTTCGTCGCTAAGGGGGTGAGCGCGGGTGAGTTGGATAAGGGGTGAGCTTAAGATCTGGATTCTCTCTCTCTATATATATAGAGAGTCCGGATCTTAAGCTCACCCCTTATCTAACATACCTTGCTCACCCTCCTTTATGACGGACCGGGGCGACGATTCGGTCCGTCGCTATATCTTTACTATGGGTAAAAAAGGACAAATAACATCATAACCATCAATTACATAAATTAAGGGCACAAATTTAAAACACAATCACGTCATCCGCTAGTTCAACTAGCGTACGCATAGAAAAAAAATTTTGTCCCAAATTACTCCCAGTCCCATTTACGCTAAATAATTCCCACATGCCATTCGCTAATTGAACTAGCATATGTATAAGCCAACAAGAAACACAATACAATCCAAATCACAAAAGGAAACAAAATACAATCCAAATCACAGAGAATTAAATATCCCACTGTAAATCTTATACTGTGAGGATAGGAGTGGGAGGGAGAGAAGAAGAATTAAACTAATGCGTCAAAAGCGAAGAGTTAAAGCAGGAAACTAATTCTCTTGGACCGAAGAAGATTCATGGATTCCCATGGCGCAAAAGTTTATTCCATAGCAACTAACAACTACCTTCAAACCCAACATTTTCTAATCAATATGAGAGGAGAAAAAACGAAATAAATTGCTACATACATCAATATCGTTTTCTTTAACTGAATATCTCTTGAAGGCGTCCAAGGCTCCGTCCAGTAGGTTATGATGATATGGGGGAAATATGGTTCGAAAAGTTTTTTTAATGCGTTCGCTAGTTGAACTAACGGATGACATGATTGTGTTTTAAATTTGAGCCATTAATTTATGTAATGGATGGTTATGATGCTATTTGCCCATTTTTCACCCATAGCTATATATATATATATATATATATATACGGTCCGGATCTTAAGCTCACCCCTTATCTAACTCACCCGAGCTCACCCTCCATTTAACGACGTACCCGACGACGGTTCGTCATACAACCATCGTCTATACTTTTAGCGACGAACAACATATAGTGTCGCTATAAGTATAGACGACGGTTGTATGATCGAACCGTCGTCGTGTCCGTCGCTAAAAGGGGGTGAGCTCGGGTGAGTTGAATAAGGGGTGAGCTTAAGATATATTCCCTATATATATATATATATAATATATATATATATATATATATATATATATATATATATATATATATTAATATATATATATATATAGTATATACTATATATATATATATATATATATAGGGAATGATCCATAGCATCTATTTGCTATGGATCAAAAAGTGGCAATATCATCTACATCGTCCATTAGAATATAAACGGTGTGGATAAGCGCCGTCCGCTAGTATTACTAGCGGACGAAGTAATGACAAATTCTAGACAGTTATGCCCCTAGCTTAGTACTGACAATTCTGGAAAAATCTCCCATATCCGCTGACAAGGTATACGCTACAAGCAAATCTGCAAAATCGGCACACAAGGTACTACAGCAAAATCGCAACAAAGGTACTACGCTACAGTGCCATTCTGTGATTTGGGTTGGTGCATGTGATTGGTAGTACAGATCTACTGTAGCAGCCTAGAATCAATAGTAATGCCGCTCATTCTCTCAAAACACTTATTTTTGTACTTTTTTCCAAGGAGAGAAATGTTGTTATCTCTTATACTCGTATGATTTTCTCAAACAACTTACCTTGACATGCTATTACTACTTATTCAGTTGTTCACCACAATTACCCTTTCTTTTAATTTTTTTTTTGTTTTTATTTCAGGCATTTTTTCCAAGAAATTTGTCACATCTTCTAGCTGTTTCTCACAATTACCCTTTCGTGTTGTGTTGCAGGAAAATTTGGGCACTGTTTGAAATGTTATGTACTCTCTCTCTTCATCTGCTAGTATGCTTAGCGGCTACTGCTAGTATGTTAGTGGATAGCGGTGATTCTGTGATGTCTTCATCCGCTAGTATGTCTAGCGGATATTGAAAATTCTGTGTATTATTCAATTTTTTCTTGGCTAAGTTAGGGGCATAACTGTTCAGATTTTGTCATTACTTCGTCCGCTAGTAATACTAGCGGACGACGCATATCAATTTATGATCCGAACCGTTTATATTTTTAATGAACGATGTAGATGATATATGCCACTTTTTGATCCATAGCAAATAGATGCTATGGATCATTCCCCATATATATATATATATATATATATATATATATATATATATATGGATAATGACTTATAGCATGTGTTTGTTATCAATCCTTATAGTTCATACGTACTATCTACACCATTAAAAATAAAATCGAATAAGAATAAAGTGCACTTATTAGTAGCGACATTAAAAAACACTTAGAATCCGCTATTATTAGTAGCGCACGTTAATCAAAACAAGTGTTTGACTTATTAAAAAAAGTATATTAGAATAGGGTGTGACGCCCCCAAAATAGGGTATACATCACCCATCTTGAGTCGCCAAATATATGGTACAAAATTCAAATACAACTTAATAATACAACTGTCGTGTAAAATACGACAAAACTATAATGAGAGTTTTAAAACGAATATTGTCTTCTAGACAGTATTCAACTCAAATGGTGTCCTCAATACAATTATTATCATACTATTTCATAGATAGTGATGACTACTAATGCTATCATCTGGACCGTCACTCCGTTTCCCGACTAGTCCCAGCTACGTTCTCATTTCCTGAAGAGGACAATGAAAGCAAAAGGGTGAGCTCAACTAGCCCAGTAAAAAATATTATGTGACGCCCCTAAAACAGGTATACATCAACCCATCTTGGGTCGCCAGATACAAGGTACTGAATACAAATACAACTTAATTATACAATAGTCGTGTAAAATACGACTAAACATATGTTGTGAATTTTAATACAAATATTGTCATCTAGACAATATACAAACTCAATGAGGTCCTCATTATATTTATTATCACACTATTTCACAGAATAGTGAGATCTACTAATGCACCATCTAGGACCATCACTCTGTTCCCCGACTAGTCCCCTGCTACGTTCTCATTTCCTGAAGAGAACAATGAAAGAAAGGGGTGAACTCAACTAGCCCAGTAAGAAATATTATGACTAAGATAATGCAGAATAAATTATCATTAGCCTTCAATAATGTTAAACTGATAGAATATAATAGACAACAAGTTTAACTGTAGCGGATCAAGTAATCCATTAGAAGAGTCAAGTAAGGTATAAAATCTACTATCTTCTATGATTTAAAAAGTTTTTCATCAACTTTAACGCTGAGACTCAGCTTAATAAATAAAATCGAATCATCCCTGCTCCACGGCCAAGGATATTCATGTAATCATCAATGGTCATGACTATACCGAATAATTCCTAGTCATAATCATACCAACAACTGTCTACCAATGAACTACAGGCCAATGAGGACTTTTACCACATCATTCGTCACATTACGGTCATGATTATACCGAATAATCCCTGATCATAATCATACTAAGTCCATCTATGCACGTAAGCCAAAGATGACTTTCATTATAATATAAGCATGATGATGATGACAATTCAATAAAACAAGTTCAAGAATAAATTTTAAAGATTTATAAGTTAATTTATCCTGAACTCAATAACGTCCAAATTGTCAACATGATACTGCTTTGTGCAATAAAATTCAAGAATGCTCAGAAGAATATTTCAATGAAAGATACTGGATGAAGCGCAAATATCAAGGATATTCCACTAATTTCGTGGAGTATAGAAGCCAAAACTTTAAACAACTGAGTATAATAGAATATATGAAACTGCAAATGGATTTTCACCTGTCATACGGTAATCCACGTATACAGATCATTTCCATAATTTAATAAGGAATGAATACAAAGGATCATTCACCATGCATGTGGTAATCCACATAGACAGGTTATTCCAACAGAATAATAAAGAATGGAATAACAGAAGGATTCACCATGCGTGCGATAGACTGCACAGACATGTTATTCCCAACAGAATAATAAATAATGGAACCAGGTCCGGCGTAAACGCACAGACAGGATATTCTGACAGAATAATAAAGAACGGAATATTAGAAGAATTTCACCATGTATGCGGTACTTCGCATAAACAGGTTATTCCAACAGAATAATAAGAATGGAATAACATAAGAATTTCACCATGTATGGAGTACTTTGCATAGACAGGTTATTCTAACATAATAATAAAGAATGGAATAACAGAAGAATTTCACCAAGTATAGGGTATCCCGCGTATACATGTTATTCCAACAGAATAATAAAGAATGGAATAACAGAAGTTCTCTTCATGAATAAGAAAGAAAGAATACCCCTTACGAGTACAATAAATATATCCCCTACCTTAGAAAAACTGAATACTGAAGTAGTGAATTAGCAAAATACTTTTCTTCTTTCTCTCTATAGTTTTTCTCTCTAGAGTTTCAGTGAATTTGTAAGAAATAATGAAGGAATGAGCTTCTATTTATAGGAGAATGGACTAAATAGTAACTAATTCATGAACGGTCCAAATTGATTTTCTTTTAAATGGACGGTATATATTGGTTTACTATTAAAACTTAAAGCAACGGTCCATACTGATTTACTATTAAAACTTTAAACCAGCGATCCATATTGATTTACTATTATACTTTCCACCAGCGATCCATATTGATTTACTATTATATCTTCAACCAACGGTCTGAAAAATTAGCACCCCATGAATAGTAACTCATGGAATAATATTGTACCCAAAAATGATTTGGACCGAACAGAAATATATCTTACGGGTGAATAGTACCCCATGAATAGTAACTCGTGAATAGTAACTCATGAATAGTAACTCGTGAATATTAAGTCATGAATAGTAACTCATGAATAGTAACTCGTGAATAGTAACTCGTGAATAGTAACTCGTGAATAGTAACTCGTGAATAGTACTCCAACACAAAAAGTGTCCCGAATACCCAATTGAACAATATAACCTCCAGACATCAATTATACTAACACAAATAAGTCCAACACAATGGAACTATAAAATTTATCTTTAATCAACATGAATTTATTCATCATTAATATTATAATTCATAATATTTAACAACCAGGTCGTTCCCAGGAAAGATGGGGCTTTTCGATAAGGATTTCTCCTTATTGGCGCGCAATTAGGTGACCAAACCTCTCCTTGACAGAACTTCTAGACATTGTCAATGTTATAAATAATAATATGAATAATTTTGTCGTCTCAATTATTGATTTAATAATATAACATATTATGCAGATGATACTATAATAATAATTGAATCAATAATATGAGAGATATGATGCAACAATTACTGTAGAAATAATTGAGTATAACTGAGTGACTTCTTACGTAATCATCAATAATCAATACCGTGTACTACTATGAATCCATGCGTATTACTGTACTTTTACTACCGGGTAGTTCAACAGTTTTAACAGTAACACCTCCGCCATTATTTTTTATAGAAAGATAATTTTGTCGTTTTCTAACTACGACAATACTTCCGTTGTGGGGTCCACCAATGATTGTGCCTTCGTACAATATTCCCTGTTAAAATGAATATTCCTCGTCCAATCGAATATTTTATGACAACTTGCATAATTTTCAAAATTTATAAATATTACCCACAACTATTGTATCAAATCCACACCATAATATTAAAAAAATATTTCGAGAAAAATTAAATCTTATTCATAAAATTCAGGGTCTCACATATTATGACTAAGATAATGCAGAATAATTTATCGTTAGCCTTCAACAATGTTAAATTGATAAAATATAACAAACATCAAGTTTAATTACAGCAGAACAAGCAATCCATTAGAAGAGTCAAGTAGAGAATAAAATCTACTATCTTCAATGATTTAAAAGGGTTTTCATCACTTTTATCGCTGAGACTCAGCTTAATAAATAAATCACATCATCCCTGCATTACGACCAATGATATTCATTAGTATCATGACCATAAATTATCTATGCACTACGGGCCAAGGATATTCGTGTATTCATCAATTGTCATGATCATGCCAACAACTGTCCATCAATGCACTACGGACCAATGAGGACTTTTACTACGTCATTTATAACATTACGGTCATGATTATATCGAATAATCCATGGTCATAATCATACCAAGTCCATCTATGCACTACAGGCCACAGATGACTTTCAATATATTATAAACATGAGGGTGATGACAATGATATAAGAATTTAATAAATCAAGTTTAAGGATAAATTTTTAAAGATTTATAATTTAATTTATCCAGAAATCAATAACGTCCAAATTGTCAACATGATACTGCTTTGTGGAGTAAAATTCAAGAATAATATTGTACCAAAAATAATTTGGACCGAAAACGAATCAATTTTTTTTATCATGAATAGTACCCCGGGTGAATAGTATTCAAGTGAATAGTACCCCTTGAATAGTACTTCACGAATAGTACTCGTGAATAGTACCTCATAAATAGTACCCATGAATAGTACTTTTATGAATAGTACCATATAAATGAATAGTACTCATGGACAGTACTCCGGCATGAAAAGCTTAAAATTTAACAAGAATGAGTAGAAAATATCCTTGTGAAACGATACTAGATGAAGCATAAATATCTAGAATATTATACTAATTTCACGGAGTATAGAAACAATACTTTAACCGAATGATGGTATAATCAGGAATACGAGACGAAATAATATTACTCAATACTACAGAGTATGGAAGAAAATATTATTCCTTATAAATACTGAACAAAAATAATATCCCTTACCTCAGAAGAAGATTGGATACTGGAATAGTGAAGTAGCAGACTTCGCTTCTTCTTTCTCTCTATAGCTTCTCTTATAATTGCTCTTGTGAGACTTAGTGAATTGGTGAAAATGAAAGAAGAATGAGCTTCTATTTATAGAAAAATATAGTTTTGATAATTACATGTTTTGGGGCTCGAAATATTACAGTATAATACATTCATCTTTTTTTTATTTTTAATTTAGTCCTACAAGTATTATTAAACTTGCACCACCTCCCCTAATAGTACATCATGTGAATCAATAGTTCAATCATGTATATCAATAGTTCTATACATGTAAAAATATGAATTACAGTATAGTACCTCCATCTATACCTCCATTTTTAACTTAGTCATTCAAGTATTATAAATCTTGCACCACCTCCCCTAATAGTACATGAATGTGAATCAATAGTACACACATGTGAACAAATAGTTATAAGCATGTGAAATAATAACAATTAATTACTCATTTATCTGATTATTTACCCGATTGGTCAATATAACCTCCAGACATCAATTATTATCGAAATAAATGTCGATTTCCACTAACACTAATAATCCCAACACAATGGAACTATCAATTTCATCTTTAATCAACACGAACTTATTCATCATTAATATTATAACTCAGAATATGTAACAACCAGGTCGTTTTCAGGAAAGAGGGGGCTTTCCGATAAGGATATCTCTCCTTATTGGCGAGCAATTAGGCGACCAAACCTCTCCTTGACAGAACTTCTAGACATAGTCAATATTGCAAATAATAATATGAATAACTTTGTCGTCTCAATTATTGATTTAATAATAATAAATATTATGCAGATGATATTGTGACAATAATTGAATCAATAATATGAGAGATATGATGCAACAATTACTGTAGTAATAATTGAGTATAACTGAGTGACTTCTCACGTAAGCATCAATAATCAATACCTTGTGCTACTATGCAACCACGCGTATTACTGCACTTTTACTACTGGGTAGTTCAACAATTTAACGATAAAACTTTCGCCGTTATTTTTTATAAAAAGATAATTTTGTTGTTTTCTAACTACGATAATACTTCCGTTGTGGGGTTCACCAATGATTGTGCCGTCGTACAAATATTCCCTGTTAAAACGAATATTTCCCGACCAATCGAATATTATATAATCACTTGTTTTCTTTGCAAAATTTGTAAATATTACCCACAACTATAAAATTATATCATATCCACACCATAATATTCAAAAATATATTTCGAGAAAATTTAATCTTTATTTATAAAAGTTGGGGTCTTACAACCTCCCCTTCTTATGAAATTTCATCCTCGAAATTAGGGTGCATACCTGGTATATCGAAGAGGTGAGGATACCTTGATTTCATTTCAGATTCTAACTCCCAGGTCATTTCCTCAACATCGTGGTTTCTCCACAAAACTTTAACTTCAGGTATAACTTTAGAGCGTAGAATATGATTCTTCTTATCCAAGATTTTAACATGTACCTCTTCATACATTAAATCTTTCGTTATCTCATCTAGTTCTAATTCAATAATATGGTTCGGGTCTTCCATATATTTACGTAACATAGATATGTGAAAAACATTATGAACACGAGATCTACTTGGCGGTAAGGCGAGTCTATAGGCCACAGTTCCTACTCGATCGAAGATTAAAAATGGGCCAATGAATCGAGGATTGAGTGTTCCTCTCTTTCCAAATCTCATAACTCCTTTCCATGGAGCAACACGTAACAACACATGATCTCCAATATTGAATTCCACGTCCTTTCGATGAAGATCAGCATAACTCTTTTGTCGATCTTTCGAGGTTTTTATACGTTGTCGGATCGTTTGAATATTTTCTGTAGTCATACGTACCAACTCCGGTCCCAACAACGTTGCTTCACCCACCTCATCCCAGCATACCGGAGAACGACACTTTCTTCCATACAACTCCTTAAATGGAGCAATGCCAATACTTGGTTGATAACTGTTGTTGTACGAAACTCCACCAATGGTAAGAACTTGTCCTAACTTCCTTTGAAGTCAAGGACACATAGTCTTAATAAATCTTCAAGAGTTTGAATAGTCCTCTCCGACTTTTCGTCTGTTTTAGGATGATATGCTGAACTAAATCGTAAATCCGTGCCTATAGCGTTTTTGCAAACTAACCCAAAATCTTGAAGTGAATCTTGGGTCTCGATCAGAAACTATGGATACTGGCATACCATGCAATCTTACAATCTCGTTTATGTATATACTAGAAAGACGTTCAAGTGTATAAATTTCTCGTATCGGTAAGAAATGAGCAGACTTGGTCAATCTATCAACAATGACCCAAATCGCATTTATGCCTTGAGAAAACTTAGAAAGAGCGGTAATGAAATCCATGGTAATATGTTCCCACTTCTATTCTGGAATTTCAACTGGTTGCAGTGGACCTTTTGGCACTTGATACTCTGCCTTGACTCGTTGACAAGTTAGATACCTTGAGATAAAACCCACTATCTCTCTCTTCATATTACTCCACCAAAATGTATGTCGAAGATCACAATACATTTTGGTACTCCCAGGATGGATTGCAAACGGTGTGTTGTGCGCCTCCATCATGATTTTATACTTTAAGTTAGAATCGTTAGGAACACAAAGTCTAGAGTTAACTCGAAGTATTCCTTCTTTATCAATTCTTGCTTCCGGAATAACAACTTCTTGCACTTTCTTCTTCATGCGCGTCAGCTCCAGGTCTGTAGCTTGAGCAGCTTTAACTTTATCGATTAAAGTCAGTTCTACTCGTATATTTGCCATCATCACATGGGTCCCTGGAGTCTTTAACTCTATCTCCATCCTTTATAAGTCATATAAAATGGGCCTTTGCATTGAAAATAACGCACTCGTACCCGTATATGATCTTCTACTCAATGCATCAGCTACTACGTTCGCTTTTCCAGGATGGTATTAAATGCTATGATCGTAATCTTTCAATAGCTCAAGCCATCGTCGTTGCCGCATGTTGAGTTCATTATGAGTGAAGAAATATTTGAGGCTTTTATGATCCATATAGATCTCCACATTCTCTCCAAACAGGTAATGCCTCCAAATCTTAAGCGCAAAAATGATAGCTGCCAACTCTAGATCATGAGTATGATAATTCCTCTCATATTCTTTGAGTTGTCGTGCGGCATAGGCTATGACTTTCCCATGTTGCATGAGAACACATCCTAACCCTTTGCCTGAAGCATCACTATAGATGACAAATCCCTCCGAACCAGATGGTATTGTCAGAACAGGTGCTGAAATAAGCCTCCTCTTGAGTTCTTGAAAACTCTTCTCACATTCCTCACTCCAACCGAATTTTGTATCTTTCTAAGTCAGCTGAGTTAATGGAGTAGTGATTCCAGAAAACCCTTTTATGAATCTCCGATAATAACAAGCTAAGCCGAGAAAGCTACGTACTTCGGTCACTGACTTAGGTTGCTCCTAGCTTTGAATTGCTTCAATCTTTGCCGGGTCAACAGATATTCCATGATTTGATATCACGTGCCCAAGGAATGCTACTTCATCAAGC
Source organism: Panax japonicus (assembly GCA_020205505.1). Lineage (NCBI taxonomy): Eukaryota > Viridiplantae > Streptophyta > Magnoliopsida > Apiales > Araliaceae > Panax > Panax japonicus. Next base: position 14,229 of record JAINUV010000177.1, read on the forward strand.
CAGAACTCACATTTCTTCAACTTGGCATATAACTTATTTTCACGAAACGTTTGGAGTATCAGCCTCAAGTGTTGCTCATGGTCTTCACGGGTTTTGGAGTATATGAGGATGTCATCAATAAAGACGACCACAAAGTGATCCAAATAATCCTTGAATACTCGGTTCATCATGTCCATGAAGGCAGCAGGAGCATTAGTCAATCCAAAAGACATGACTAGGAATTCGTAATACCCGTACCGAGTTCTGAAAGCAGTATTTGGAATGTCATCAATTTTAATCTTCAACTGATGATATCCATAATGAAGATCGATCTTTGAAAATAATTTGGCGCCTTGCAACTGGTCAAACAGGTCCTCAATGCGAGGTAATGGGTACCTATTTTTGATGGTGACATGATTCAACTCCCGATAATCAATCCAAAGTCACATACTTCCATCTTTCTTCTTCACGAATATAACAGGAGCACCTCAAGGAGACGTACTAGGACCAATGAAACCGATGTCTAACAATTCCTGTAATTGGGTTTTTAACTCCTGAAGTTCAATAAGAGCCATTCGATATGGGGCTTTAGAAATGAGTTTTGTACCGGGTTCAAGGTCGATACAAAATTTAACTTCACGCTCTGGGGATAGGCCATGAAGTTCTTCAGGGAATACGTCAGGAAATTTATTAACAATAGAAATATCATTCAAAACTAACGTATTTTTGTTTAAATCTGTGGCATGAGCTAAGAAAGCTTAACATCCATTTTTCAATAAACGAATAGCTTTATTACTTGAGATGACAGTGATTGATTTTAATGGTTTGGTTGCTTGAATTCGCATAATAGGTTGGTTAGGAATATGAAAGCTAACAACTTTACGAAAATAATCAATTTTTGTATGATGAGTAGTTAACCAATCAATCTCTAGAATCACGTCAAACGCAAGTATTTTCAATGAAATAAGATCGACAGGTAATGTGAGGGTACATATTTGAACCAAACAATACTTATAAACAGTGGATGTAATGAAGGTTTCTCCCAACGGAGTTTTCACAGATAAGTCAAAATCTAATTTCTCCGGAGTCAAATTTAAACGTTGAGCACAAGTAGGAGAAATAAAAGAATGGGTAGAACTGATATAAAATAAGGTATAGACTTCGCTAGAGTTTATGATAAACTTACCCGTGATGACCTTGTTCGGGTTCCTTTCTTTCTGAGAGATTTCAACAAACGCTCTCCCTTGAACTACTGGTTTTGACTTGTCTGGGACGGCATTTGGTGTCATTATTCCAACTGGACTTGGCTTCACTGTACGACAAAATCTAGCTAGGTGACCATCTCTTTCACAATTGTAACACGTTTTGGACTGCTGCGCACAGTTTGGACTGATGTGTCCCTCCCCTCCGCATTTGAATCATATGATAGGTGGTCGTTCTCCTTCCTTAACAACGGGTGTTGGTGCTGACGTCTTTCCATCATTGTTGAATCTCCTCTTCTTGAAATGTCCATTCTTATTGTCTTGGCAATGATTACCACCGAAGTGGTTACCATTTCTGGCATGTTGATTCCCTCCACGTTTGTTGTCACCGCTTCTATGACTGCTACCACTGGTATTATCATTTTTCCGGCTTCTTTCTCTTAGTTGGGTTGACTCGTTATCGAGCTCCAATAACTGCACCCTATTTACAACATCTGAATACAAACACAGTTTATGAGAAATAAGATATTGACGTATCTCGGGTTTCAAACCTCTTAGAAACATCCACGTCATTCTCTCCTCATTATCAACCAACTGAGACGCAAACCGGGATAACTCGACAAACTTAGCTTCGTACTGTGACACAATCATATTGTTCTTCTCCAACTTGATGAACTCTACCTCTTTCATGTGACGAATACTTTCGGGAAAATACTTGTCGTTGAATAGTTCTTGGAACTTCTCCCAAGATATCTTCAGTGTGGTAGGTTAAGTACGCTTTACCGATTCCCACCAGTAATCTGCCTCTCCTCGCAACATAAAGGTGTCAAAAGAAACCTTTTGCTCCTAGGAGCATCCCAAGACATCAAATATCTTGGTGATCTGCTTTATCCACGCTTCTGCCTTAAGTGGTTTTGGCTCTCTAATAAACTCCGGTGGTCCCATCTCCTTGAACTGTTTAGCGGTGACCGTTCGAGAGTTTTCAGTGTTTCCACCTACATTTTTGGATAGGAGCCGCTCTCGCCTGATGTTGCATGAATTGCATAAAGCCTATGAACATTTCATTGTTCATCATTTGATCAGTGTTGTTGTTTGTATGAGGATTATCGCCTTCATGATGCACATTATCCTGATTATTAATCTATGGAGACTCAACGGTCTCCTATGCTCCATTGCTATTCTCAACATTCTTGGATGTCATTTTCAAATACTGCCACAAAATAAGGGTTAATTGACATGCAACATATTATCCATATACTCTGATCGACCAATTAAATACCAAATAAACTTAGGTAGGTCATACCAGCGAACGATTTCCCCGTCTCTCCCCTCCTAGTTCTAGTCTCACATCTTAGCTAGGGATCATATCTGTAAGACCCTGAATTTTATGAAATAAAAGTATTCAATTTTTCTTATAATTATAATTCAGTAAATGATTAAATTGATAAAAGTTTAAAGTTAAGGGTGATATATATAAATTTTTCAAAATACGCAAGTGGTTATAGAATATTCTTGTTATCGGGGAACATTCGTTTGGTTGTAGAATATTCTTGTTATCGGGGAATATTCGTACGACGACGCAACCATTTGTGGGCCCCATAACGAATAACTGTTGGATGAAGAAAACGACAAAAATTGAGTTTTTATAAATAACGACGTAGTTGTTACCGTTAACACTGTTGGAATACCCGGTGGTTAAAATACAATAATACGCGTATTTGCACAGTAGTACACGGTTTTACACAGTATTTTTGAATTATTGATCCTTACGTAAGAAGGCACTACTCAATAATTATTACAGTAATTACTGTTCATTATTTTATTTTATTGATTCAATAATTGCTACGTTGAAATTTATATTATTGTTGTTCAATAATTGTCACTGCACATTATTTTCTATTATCGGATCAATAATTCATATTATTCGAATAATATTATAAGATAACATTATTGGCAATGTCTAGAAAGTTCTGTCAAGGAGAGGTTTGGTCACCTAATTGCGAGCCAGTAAGGATAAATTCTTATTGAAAAGCCCCCTCTTTCCTGGAACGGCCTGGTTGTCATAATTGTGATTCTGTAATATTATTTGTGAATAATTAATTATTGATTTATATGATAAGGAAATATTTATTCTATATGGATATAAATGATGGATATATTTATTTTTATGTGGATAAAAATGAAATAATTAATGCTGAGGTGTTTTATCAGTATTTTGTCGGTGTGGAGGTAATTAAAATCATCCGTTTGTGGATTTCAGATATTTTATGTTTGGAATTTGGAAAAAGTCAAAGCTACAAAGTTATAGAGAATTCAATTTTAGGCAGAATGGACATAAAATTCATATTTTTCTGATAAACGGTCTATTTTCTATGAATTATTGAAGTTACGGAAAATAAAATAATTTTTATTAATTTATGGGTGGGACCCACTCTTGTTTGAAAACACGTGGGCTGCTGGAAAATTTTAGTTTTGGCATGCTTGATGGCTGGTCTTGGTAGGTGGCGTGGAAGGAAGAAATAAATATATTATTTTATTATTTTAGTCTCCTAAGACGTTCTAGCATTTTCCTATAAATAGGTGCTTATGTTAGAATTGAAAAACACACCAAAAACATACGTTTTCTCTTTCTATATTATCAAGCATATTTTGTTAGTATTTAGATATCTTGAGTGTTGCTATACGACGCAAGTTCGTTCAGCGTTATATCCGATATTCAAGTCAGAAATACTGCTCTTTTGAGGTAAAGATAGGTGATAAAAATTATCTTCGTCCTGGATGAGAAGAGGAATTTAGAACCACAATTATGATTATGAGTTATTCATATGATTGTGGACCAGAACTGTTGATTGATGTTATAGGGATAAAATATTGTTGGTGGATTTTTAACATGGAGAAGATAATAGACTTTATAGTCTATTTGACTCTTCTAATGGATTGCTCGTTCCGCTGCAACTATGGTTGAAATTTTTATCATCTACCATATGTTCTAAATCTCTGATTTATTATTGATGAAGGCTATTGATAATTTAATTATCTTTAGTCATGATATTCTTTACTGAGCTAGTTGTGCTCACCCTTCTATTTCACAATTCCTTTCAGGTAATAAGAGTGTAACTGGGTCGAGCGGGGGTAACAGGGGAATAAAACGGTGGTCATCATTTATTAGTTATATTTGGTGAATCAACTAGGGTGAGGCGAACCCAACGTTGGAAGGGTGTTTTTCCACTATCATACAAGATGTCTAATGACATACAACCTCGTGTCATCATAAGACAAGGTTGTGCTCATCCACTTGCTGAGTATATTTACGAGCACTACCTATATATTCTTGGTATTTGTGTGAAGTATAATTCTCATTTAGAGACAGTGATGATAATGATATGTCAAGAGAAGACTCACCATTGGGAAGAATATAATAGTAATCTTCTCGTTTTTCTTTAGGGTCTATTAGGTCAACCAAGGATAATTCTGTGTGCATATGATATCTATTATAACCTAGACGCATGACCTCCCATGTACGAAGGTTTCCTTGAGCACTTCCCAAAGATTTTAATTTCTAAAACAAATTTTGACTATACTTTATGTAAGGTGTCATTGTGACGTGCTATCCAAGGTTGGGATAAGAGTCACAGTTGGTATATATTTGTATCTAAACTCACAGCATATGTGTTGTTGTATTTTGCACGACAATTGTTGTAATAAAGTTGGATTTGTTTTCTGTACCATGTATTTGGCGACTCAGAATGGGTTGGATGTAAATCCTTCGCTAGTGTGTCCTACCTAAGCTTATTTGTTGGCCAGTCATAATATCGGGATATTATGTGATATGTTAATTTGTTTAATTAACCCTTGTTTTATGGCAGTATTTAAGAATGGCTGTTGAGATTGTTAACAATGGAGTGAATGAGACCGTGGGGATACCTCTAATCACCAACCAGGATAATGTGATGTCAGGCGAAGAAGGAATTAGAGAAATCCATGTGGTGAGTGAAGAATTGATAGTTGCACCCGAGATGGTCGCAGAGGTAATATCTGAGAGTGAGGAAGAAGAGGAAGAAGATGTACCTGAGGAGAATTTATTAGAGGTATTATATGATCAAAATATAGAATTGCAAAATTATATACATGAGTTAGAAGAGCAGGCTGAAGAACGACATGCAGTCATGGAGCAAAAGGATGCAACAATTCAAGCTTGTGTTACCCGATATGTGGTGCTTGAACAGAAGCATTCTTTGGCAGAGTATAAGATGATAAAGATGGAATCTGAGCTGAAAGAAGAAAAAACTGAACGAGTGAGAATAAGTGATGCATGGGCAAAAGCCGCACGACACGTGGATATTGGGGAAAGAGATGTCCGATCTAAGAAGGCTAAAATAGATGATATGAATTTCTCTTTTTGGAAAGCAATTGGGAGAACCCAACATCGAGTTTTGAATTATCCTGTACAGAGTGGTCAACCTGAATTCGATATGGATCGAAGATTGATGATTCAGATCATGAATTAGGAGTACGAAGAGGCAGTTGAGGGAGGAATATGCCCTATAGAAAAGTATATTCCAACGGTAATGCTGACGCCAAATGCTATCCCAGACAAGTCAAAGCTGGGTAGTTCAAGGGAGAGCGGTTGTCATGACTTCCCAATAAGTGAAGAACCAAATTGAAGTTATCACGGGAGATGAGCAATGGAGAAGTCGTGATGACCCGGGAGATAGAATCTGAAATGAAAGCAAGGTATTCTCAACTTTTTGAAATACCAAGTACATAAATTTCTGGGACGAAATTTCATAAGGATGGGAGATTGTAAGACATCCGAATTTTATGAAATAAAAGTATTCAATTTTTCTTATAATTACAATTCAGTAAATGATTAAATTGATAAAAGTTTAAAGTTAAGGTGATATATATAAATTTTTCAAAATACGCAAGTGGTTATAAAATATTCTTGTTGTCGGGGAATATTCGTTTGGTCGTAGAATATTTTTGTTATCGGGGAATATTCATACGACAGCGTAGCCATTTGTGGGCCCCATAACGAATAACTGTCGGATGAAGAAAATGACAAAAATTGAGTTTTTATAATAACGACGTAGTTGGTTACCGTTAACACTGTTGGAATACTCGATGGTTAAAATATAGTAATACGCGTGTTTGCACAGTAGCACACGATTTGACACAGTATTTTTGAATTATTGATCCTTACGTAAGAAGGCACTACTCAATAATTGTTATAGTAATTACTGTTCAAGTATTTTATTTTATTGATTCAATAATTGCTACTTGAAGTTGTATATTAATGTTTTCAATAAGTTGTCACCTGCATAATTTTCCATTATCGGATTCATAGTTCTATTAGTTTGAATAATATTATGAGATAGCATGTGACGCCCCCAAAAAAGGTAACATCACCCATTTAAGTTAGGTAGACACACTAGCGAAGGATTTACTCGTCTCTCCCCTCCTAGTTCTATTCCCCGATCTCCGCCAAGATCATATCCCTAGCTCTGATACCAACTGTGACGCGCCAAAATAGGTAAATACATCACCCATTCTAAGTCGCCATAATACATGGTACAGAAACAACTACAACTTCAGTAATACATTGTCGTGCAAAATACGACAACACATAAACTGTTGATTTAAATAACAAATATTATCCTTCTAGACAATATTCACACTCAAATAAGTCCTCATTACAATTATTGATACACTATTTTATAAAATAGTGAGGACTACTAAAACAACTGTCTTGAACCATCACTCCACACCCCGACTAGTTCCCGCTATATTCTCGTCTCCTGAGAAGAAAAATGGAACAAAAAGGAAAAGGGTGAACTCACTAGCCCAATAAAGAATATTATGACTAAGATAATGTACAACAAGTTATCCTTAGTCTCCAACGGGGAAAATTCTGATAGAATACAATAGACAAAAAGTTTTAGATCAACAACTGTAGTGGAAACAACAATTCATTAGAAGAGTTAAGTAGAGAATGAAATCTACTATCATCTATGAATTTAAAAGTCCATCATCGATATTTTATCCCTAGCAACATCAATCAATATACATCATAAATCAAATAGTCATCTTTGCACTACAGCCAAAGATATTCATCTGTTGGTCATGTTCATCTCAACACCTGTTCATCTTTGCACTACGGGCCAAAGATATTCATTAGTTGGCATGTTCATACTAAACACCTGTTTATCTTTGCACTACGGGCCAAAGATATTCATCAGAAATTCATTCATCTTTGCACTACAGACCAAAGATATTCAGTTATATCATCATTTAGGACTGAGGGTGATAAAAAATATTTTAAAGGAAACGAATCTAGTGAAACAAAAGAATAAATATTAAGGATTCGTATTTTAGCTATTCCATGTCCAAAAATACCTCATAAATAATCATAGTGGAGTAAAATTCAAGAATGATCAAAACATAGATCCAATCAAAGATAGGAATCATAACAGACGATCTTGGACACATAAAAGAAAATTTAATTTTTTTGTGAATAGTGTCGTATTCGTGAATAGTGCCGTATACGTGAATAGTGCCGTATACGTGAATAGTAACTCCGACACCAAAAGATAGAAATTTCACAAAAAACATCATCATGCTTCATGAATAGTACTCATGAATAGTACTCATAAATAGTAACTCGTGAATAGTAACTCATGAATAGTAACCTCGACATGAAAAAGTTTCAAATTTGATAAAAAGTTCCAACCAATATTTCGGCATAATGATATTGAAGAAATAATATCACTTGTGAAGAAAATAAAATCCCTTACCTCAGAAAGAATAGTACTTCTGACTGGAATACTGGATATAGTGCTGAAAGAACTTGCACCGTATAACAATACTCAAAGTACTAAAATACTCACAAAATACGCTCGATATTATAGAGAGAGAAAGAGAGAAAAATCTTTAGTTTCTGGTGTGATTTCAATTTTAACCTAAGCACCCTATTTATAGGAAATTGCTTAGAACATCAAAGCAGAAAATTTAATATAATAATAATATATTTATAAAATTGTCAAGCCTACCTTAGACCAACTGAAATCAGCCCATTCTTATCACATGTTGAGCCCACTAAATTGCAAAAAATGTTTTTCATAAAATAAATAATTAAAACTTCCAAAAATTAATTATTTTGGAACTTCAAAACTTCAATAATTCATAATAAATAACCCTTTTGTTAGAAAATTCGAATCTCGCGAATTTTTATAGGTAATTCAATTCTCTACAACTTTGCAGAAGAAAGTTTTTCCAAATTCTAAACAGATATTGACCAAAATTCACAAACGGACGATTTTATAGGTTATAATCAATTTTCAATCAAGAAATGGGGTCCACCGAGACACAAAACATGTGTTAATCATTTAATGCAACAAAAATACTCTTCCTTCTCATATACTCATATATCCCACATTCATTGTAAAAATATCATCATTAATATATTATTAAAATAATATATTTAAATGAATTATTTTATCAGAAAAGATAAAATATTAATTTTTTAACAATTGTCACTTTAAAAATTTTCTCCATCTATATCCACATAAAATCAATATTTTTCTCGTCATATAAATCAATAATTAATTATTAAAAATTAATATTACAGAATCACAGTACTGACAATCAGTCCGTTTCCAGGAAAGAGGGGGCTTTCCAATAAGAATTTCTCCTCACTGGCGCGCAATTAGGTGACCAAATCTCTCCTTAAACAGAACTTTCTAGACATTGTCAATAATATTTTCTAATAATATTATTCAAATAATATGAATTATTATTTCGATAATAGAAAATATTGTGTAGTGACAATTATTGAAACAACAATAATATAAAAAAATCAACGCAACAATTATTGAATCAATAAAATAAAATACTGAACAGTAATTACTGTAACAATTATTGAGTAACGCCTTCTTACGTAAGAATCAGTAATTGGTGCAATACCGTGTGCTACTTTGCAACAATGCGTATTATTGTGTTTTAACCACAGGGTATTCCAACAGTATTAACGGTAATAACTGCGTCGTTATTTATAAACAACTTATACTTGTCATTTTCTTCATCCAATCACTTTTCGTTATGGGACCCACAAAAGATTGCGCCGTCGTACGAATATTCCCCGATAGCAAGAATATTCTACGGCCAAACGAATATTCTCCGACAACAATGAATATTTTATAACCACTTGCTTATTTAAAATATTTGCTCATTTTACCCCTAACTAACCACATTAATCAAATCAACCCCTTACTATTTCAAAATAATAAATAGAGAAAATTAAATCTTCATTTATAAAAAGTTGGGGCCTTACAACCTCCCCTCCTTATGAAATTTCGTCCTCGAAATTGACGTACGTACCTGGCGTTTCAAAAAGGTGAAAATATCTCGCTTTCATTTCTGATTCTAACTCCCAGGTCATTTCTTCAATAGCATAGTTCCTTCACGAGACTTTAACTTGTGGTATGACCTTCGTGCGTAGGACATGCTCTTTCCTATCTAAGATCTTGACAGGTACCTCCTTGTACGTTAAGTTTTCGGCTATCTCATCCGGTTCTAACTCAATAATGTGGTTCGGGTCATCCACATATTTACGTAACATTGATACGTGAAAAACGTTATGAACACGCGTCATACTTGGCTGTAAAACGAGTCTATAGACCACAGTTCCTATTCGATCGAGGATTTCAAATGGACTAATAAATCGAAGGTTTGAGCTTTCCTTACATCGCCGATTCTCTCTTTTGGAATAACGACTTCTTGCATCTTCTTCTTCATATTCATCAACTCCAAGTCTGTAGCTTGAGCATCTTTAAATTTATCGATTAAAGTCGTTTCTAATCGTATATTTACTATCTTCACATAGGTTCGTATATTCACACTTGTAAACGCATACGATCTTCTGCTCAACGTGTCAGCTACCACGTTCTCTTTTCCTACGACGGTATTGAATGGTATAATCGTAATCTTCAATAGCTCGAGCCAACGTTGTTACCTCATGTTGAGTTCTTAGAAGCTATTCTCACATTCCTTGCTCCATTCGAATTTTATATCTTTTCGAGTCAGCTGAGTTAATAGAGTAGGAATTCGAGAATATCCTTCAACGAATCTCCGATAATAACCAACTAAGCCTAGAAAGCTACATTTTTCGATTACTGACTTAGGTTGCTCTCAACTGTGACTCATATCCCAATCTTGGATAGCACGTCACAATGGTACCTATCAGTTTACTATCATATAAATATGGCGTTCCCTACGGAGAGTCTGACTTCGGTGCATTCCACAAAGGAAGTCACCAGATAAAGGCTCAGTTACAAACTTCTACAATTGAATTTTTAACTCCTGAAGTTCAATAGGAGCCATAAGATTTTAGAAATGGGTTTTTTACCGGGTTCAAAGTCGATACAAAATTCAATATCACACTTTGGGAGTAAGCCAAGAAATTCTTCAGGAAATACATCAGGAAATTTACTAACAATAGAAATATCATTCAAATCTGACATATTTTTGTTCAAGTCCATAACATGGGCTAAGAAAATTTAACATCCATTTTTCAATAAACGAATGACTTTATGGCTTGATATGAAAGTGTTTGACTTCAATGGTTTGGTTGCTTAAATTCGAATAACAGGTTGTTTAGGAATATGAAAACTAACAACCTTACAAAAGTAATTAATTTTAGCATGATGAGTGGTTGACCAACCAATCCCTAAGGTCACATCAAATGTAAGAATTTTTAAAGATATAAGATCAACAGGTAATGTGATAGTGCCAATTTGAATCAAGCAAGATTTATAAACAGTGGATGTGATGAAAGTTTCTCCTAACGGAGTTTCCACAGATAGGTCAAAGTCTAATTTTCTCCAGAGTCAAGTTTAAACGTTGAGCACAAGCAGGAGAGATAAATGAATGGATAGAACATGTATTTAATAAGGTATAAACTTCGTAAGAATTTATAATTAACTAACCCGTGCTAACTTCGTTCGGGCTACTCGTTTTCTGATAGGTCACGACAAACGCTCTTCTAGGAACCGTTAACTTTGTCTTTTCTGTATCCGCCTTTGGTGCCACCGTTCCAGCTGGACTTGATTTTATTACAGGATAAAATTGAGCTATATGACCATCTTTTCCACAACTAAAACATACCTTGGAAGGCTGTGAACAGTTTGGACTTATGTGTCCCTTCTCTTCGCATTTGTAGCATCTAACTGGCGGTCGTTCTCCTCCCCTAGAATTTGTTGCTGGTGCTGGTGCTGCTGCCGACGTCTTCCCGTCATCGTTAAATCTTCTCTTCTTGAATTTTCCACTTGAGTTATTTCTTCTATTATCTTGGCCATGATTACCACCGAAGTGGTTACCACCAAAGTGGTTACCATTTCTGGCACTATAATTTCCTCCACGATGGTTATCATTGTCCCGATGGCCGTTGCCACCAGTATAATTTTATCGTGTTGTTGGTCGCCCGGTTGAACAGACTCATTATCTCGCTCTAATAATTGAGTCCTGTTCACAACATCTGAATATAGAGAAAATTTATGAGAAATGAGGTATTGACTAATTTCGAGTTTCAAACCTCTCAGAAACATCCGCGTCATACGTTCCTCATTCTCTACTAAATGAGGTGTAAACCTGGATAACTCCGCGAACTTCGCCTCGTACTGGGACACCGTCATATTGTTATGTTCTAGTCTAATAAACTCTACCTCCTTCAAATGATGAATACTTTCAGGAAAGTACTTGTCATTGAACAGTTTCTGAAACGTCTCCCAAGACATGTTGGGTGCAGCTGGATGGGTATGCTTCACAGATTCCCACCAGTAATCTGCCTCATTACGGAACATAAAAGTAGCGAATGGAACCTTCTGTTCTTCCGTGCATCCCAAGACATCGAATATCTTGGTAATTTTTTTGACCCACGTCTCCGCCTTAACCGGATCCGGCTTTCTCCAGAATTCTAGTGGTCCCAACTCTTTGAACTGCTTGGCCGTGACAAATCGTGCGTTGTTATCATTTCCACCTGTATTTTGTGAACGAGTCTCCCTCGTCTGATTTTGCATGAACTGCAAAAAAAAATTCTAAACGTCCTGTCGTTCATCATCTGCTCAGTGGCGCTGTTCATAGGAGGAACATTGCCGGCCTGCAGCACGTTCTCCTCATTGGTGAGTACAGGCGTCTCCATGGTCTCATTTACTCCACTTTAATATTCTCAGTCGACATTCTCAAATACTGCCATAAACTAAGGGTTAATTAAGGGAATCAACATATCACATAATATTCCTAGATACTGACCATCTAATAAATAAGTTTAGGTAGGACACACTAGCGAAGGATTTACACGTCTCTCCCCTCCTAGTTCTATTCCCCGATCTCCGCCAGAGATCATATCCCTAAATTCTGATACCAACTGTGACACCCCCAAAATAGGTATACATCACCCATTCTAATTCGCCAAATACATGGTACAAAAACAACTACAACTTCATTAATACAATTGTCGTGCAAAATACGACAACACATAAACTGTGAGTTTAAATATAAATATTGTCTTCTAGACAATATTCACACTCAAATAAGTCCTCATTACAATTATTGATACACTATTTATAAAATAGTGAGGACTACTAAAACAACTGTCTTGAACCATCACTCCACACCCCGACTAGTTCCCGCTATATTCTCGTCTCCTGAGAAGAAAATTGAACAAAAAGGAAAAGGGTGAGCTCAACTAGCCCAATAAAGAATATTATGACTAAGATAATGTACAACAAGTTATCCTTAGTCTCCAACGGGGAAAATTCTGATAGAATACAATAGACAAAAAGTTTTAGATCAACAACTGTAGTGGAAACAACAATTCATTAGAAGAGTTAAGTAGAGAATGAAATCTACTATCATCTATGAATTTAAAAGTCCATCATCGATATTTTATCCCTGCAACATCAATCAATATACATCATAAATCAAATAGTCATCTTTGCACTACAGCCAAAGATATTCATCTGTTGGTCATGTTCATCTCAACACCTGTTCATCTTTGCACTACGGGCCAAAGATATTCATTAGTTGGCATGTTCATCTAAACACCTGTTTATCTTTGCACTACGGGCCAAAGATATTCATCAGAAATTCATTCATCTTTGCACTACAGGCCAAAGATATTCAATTATATCATCATTTAGGACTGAGGATGCTGAAAAATATTTTAAAGGAAACGAATCCAGTGAAACAAAAGAATAAATATTAAGGATTCGTATTTTAGCTATTCCATGTCCAAAAATACCTCATAAATAATCATAGTGGAGTAAAATTCAAGAATGATCAAAACATGGATCCAATCAAAGATAGGAATCATAACAGATGATCTTAGACACATAAAAGAAAATTTAATTTTTCTGTGAATAGTGTCGTATTCGTGAATAGTGCCATATACGTAAATAGTAACTCCGACACCAAAAGATAGAAATTTCACAAAAAACATCATCATGCTTCATGAATAGTACTCGTGAATAGTAACTCATGAATAGTAACCCCGACATAAAAAAGTTACAAATTTGATAAAAAGTTCCAACCAATATTTTGGCATAATGATATTGAAGAAATAATATCTCTTACGAAGAAAATTAAATCCCTTACCTCAGAAAGAATAGTACTTTTTACTGGAATACTGGATATAGTGTTGAAAGAACTTGCACCGTATAGCAATACTCAAAGTACTAAAATACTCACAAAATACGCTCGATATTATAGAGAGAGAAAGAGAGAAAAATCTTTAGTTTCTGGTGTGATTTCAATTCTAACCTAAGCACCCTATTTATAGGAAATTGCTTAGAACACCAAAGCAGAAAATTTAATATAATAATAATATATTTATAAAATTGTCAAGCCCACCTTAGACCAACTGAAATCAGCCCATTCTTATCACATGTTGAGCCCACTAAATTGCAAAAAATGTTTTTCATAAAATAAATAATTAAAACTTCCAAAAATTAATTATTTTGGAACTTCAGAACTTCAATAATTCATAATAAATAACCCTTTTGTTAGAAAATTCGAATCTCGCGACTTTTTATAGGAAATTCAATTCTCTACAACTTTACAGAAGAAAGTTTTTCCAAATTCTAAACAGATATTGACCAAAATTCACAAACGGATGATTTTATAGGCTATAATCAAATTTCAATCAAGAAATGGGGTCCACCGAGACACAAACATGTGTTAATCATTTAATGCAACAAAAATACTCTTCCTCCTCATATACTCATATATCCCACATTCATTGTAAAAATATCATCATTAATATATTATTAAAATAATATATTTAAATGAATTATTTTATCAGAAAAAGATAAAATATTAATTTTTTAACAATTGTCACTTTAAAAATTTTCTCCATCTATATCCACATAAAATCAATAATTTTCTCGTCATATAAATAAATAATTAATTATTAAAAATTAATATTACAGAATCACAGTACTGACAATCAGTCCGTTTCCAGGAAAGAGGGGGCTTTCCAATAAGAATTTCTCCTCACTGGCGCGCAATTAGGTGACCAAATCTCTCCTTAAACAGAACTTTCTAGACATTGTCAATAATGTTTTCTAATAATATTATTCATATAATATGAATTATTATTTCGATAATGGAAAATACTGCGTAGTGACAATTATTGAAACAACAGTAATATAAAAAAAATCAACGCAGCAATTATTGAATCAATAAAATAAAATACTGAACAGTAATTACTGTAACAATTATTGAGTAGCGCCTTCTTACGTAAGAATCAATAATTGGTGCAATACCGTGTGCTACTGTGCAACAATGCGTATTACTGTGTTTTAACCACCCGGTATTCTAACAGTATTAACGGTAACAACTACGCCGTAATTTATAAACAACTTATACTTGTCGTTTTCTTCATCCAATCACTTTCCGTTATGGGGCCCACAAAAGACTGCGCCGTCGTACGAATATTCCCCGATAGCAAGAATATTCCACGACCAAACGAATATTCTCCGACAACAATGAATATTTTATAACCACTTGCTTATTTAAAATATTTGCACATTTTACCCATAACTAACCACATTAATCAAATCAACCCCTTACTATTTCAAAATAATAAATAGAGAAAATTAAATCTTCATTTATAAAAGTTGGGGCCTTACATAGCATTATTGGCAATGTCTAGAAAGTTCTGTCAAGGAGAGGTTTGGTCACCTAATTGCGTGCCAGTAAGAAAAAATTCTTATTGGAAATCTCACTCTTTCCTGGGAACGGTCTACTTATCATAATTGTGATTCTGTAATATTATTTATGAATAATTAATTATTGATTTATATGATAAGAAAATATTTATTTTATGTGGATATAAATGATGGATATATTTATTTTTATGTGAATAAAAATGAAGGAATTAATGCTGATGTGTTTTATCAGTATTTTGTCGGTGTTGGGGTATTAAAAATAATCCTTTTGTGGATTTCGGATATTTTATGTTTGAAATTTGGAAAAACTCAAAGCTAAAAAGTTGTAGAGAATTCGATTTCAGGAAAAATGGACATAAAATTCGTATTTTTCTGATAAACGGGTTATTTTCTATGAATTATTGAAGTTACAGAAAATAAAATAATTTTTATTAATTTATGGGTGGGATCCACTCTTGTTTGAAAACATGTGGGCTGCTGGGAAAATTCAGTTTTGGCATGCTTGATCTGATCTTGGTAGGTGGCGTGGAAGGAAGAAATAAATATATTATTTTAGTCTCCTATGACGTTCTAACATTTTCCTATAAATAGGTGCTTATGTTAGAATTGAAATTACACCAGAAACATAAGTTTTCTCTCTCTATATTATCAAGTATATTTTTTTAGTATTTAGATATCTGAGTGTTTCTATACGATGCAAGTTCGTTCAGCGTTATATCCGATATTCAAGTCAGAAATACTGCTCTTTTGAGGTAAAGATATGTTATGAAAATTATCTTCGTCCTGGATGAGAAGAGGAATTTAGAACCACAATTATGATTATGAGTTATTCATATGATTGTGGACCAGAACTTTTGATTGATGTTACAGGGATAAAACATTGTTGGTGGATTTTTAACATGGAGAAGATAATAGATTTATAGTCTATTTGACTCTTCTAATGGATTGCTCGTTCCGCTGCAACTATGGTTGAAATTTTTATCATCTACCATATGTTCTAAATCTCTGATTTATTATTGATGAAGGCTATTGATAATTTAATTATCTTTAGTCATGATATTCTTTACTGGGCTAGTTATGCTCACCCTTCCATTTCACAATTCCTTTCAGGTAATAAGAGTGTAGCTGGGTCGAGCGGGGGTAACAGGGGAATAGAACGGTGGTCATCATTTAGTAGTTATATTTGGTGAATCAACTAGGGTGAGGCGAACCCAACGTTGGAAGAGTGTTTTGCCACTATCATACAATATGTCTAATGACATACAATCTCGTGTCATCATAAGATAGGGTTGTGCTCATCCATTTGCTGAGTATATTTACGAGCACTACCTATATAATCTTGGTGTTTATTTGAAGTATAATTCTCATTTAGAGACAGTGGAGATAATGATATGTCAAGAGAAGACTCACCATTGGGAAAAATAGGATAGTAATCTTCTCATTTTTCTTTGGGGTCTATTAGGTCAACCAAGGATAATTCTATGGGCATATGATATCTATTATAACCTAGACGCATAGCCTCCAATGTACGAAGGTTTCCTTGAGCATTTCTGTGACAACCCAAAATAGGTCCATTCCATCCAACCTATTCTGTGTCGCCAAATACATGGTACAGAAAACAACTACAAATTTATTACAACAATTGTCGTGCAAATACAACAACATAAATGCTAGTGAGTTTGATACAAAATATACCAACTGTAACTCATGTCCCAACTGTAATGTGACAAATGTACCATCAGTGGATATCATGTCATAATGGTACCCTACATAAAGGTATAGTAAAAAACTGTTTTAAAAATTAAAACATTTGGGAAGTGCACAAGGAAACCTTCGTACATGGGAGGCCCTGCGTCTAGGTTATGATAGATATCATATGGCCACAGAATTATTCTTGGTTGACCCAATAGACCCCAAAGAAAAATGAGAAGAGTAGTATCATATTTTTCCCAATGGTAAGTCTTCTCTTGACATATCATTATCTACATTGTCTCTAATTGAGAATTGTACTTCAAAACAAACACCAAGATTATATAGGTAGTGCTCGTAGATATACTCAGCAAGTGGATGAGCACAACCCTGTCTTATGATGACACGAGGTTGTATATCATTAAACATCTTGTACGATAGTGGCAAAACACCCTTCCAAAGTTGAGTTCACTTCACCCTCAACAGCTATAGACCACCGTTCTATTCCACTGTTATCCCCCGCTCGACCCAGCTACACTTTTATTACCTGAAAAGGAATTGTGAAATAAAAGGGTGAGCACAACTAGCTCAGTAATGAATATCATGACTAAAGATAATTAAATTATCAATAGCATTCATCAGTAATAAATCAGAGATTTAGAACATATCGTAGATGATAAAACTTTTCAATCATAGTTGTAGCGGAACAAGCAATCCATTAGAAGAGTCAAATAGACCATAAAGTTTATTATATTCTCCACATTAAAAGTCCACCAACAATGTTTTATCCCTGTAACATCAATCAACAGTTCCTTTCCACAATTATATGAATAACTCATAATCATAATTGTAATTCTAAATTACTTTTCGCATCCAGGACGAAGATAATTTTCATCACATGTCTTTACCTGAAACATCAAAGATCATGGTTATACCAAATCACAGTTCCTGTTTATAATTATACTAATAAATTCATCTTTGCACTACGGGCCAAAGATATTCGTTAACAGTTCATTTTTGTACTACTGGCCAAAGATATTCAACAACAGGACATCTTTGTACTACGGGCCAAAGATATTCAACAACAGATCATATTTGCACTACAGGCTAAAGTTATTCAATAACAGTTCATCTTTGCATTACAGGCCAAAGATATTCAACAACATATCATCTTTGCACTACAGGCCAAAGATAATCATATCTCAAAGAAATATATAATCATTTCAAAATCTATATAAACCATAATTATAACCATGTTAATCAATTCACCTTTGCACTTAAGCTAAAAATATTCAATTATAAATTCAATGGTCATGATCATACCAGTCACAACTCATCTTTGCACTACTAGCCAAAGAGAACCCATAGTCATGATCATACCAATAATCTACCCATCTTTACACTTAAGTCAAAGAGAAATTTCTTCACCGGGATTATAAAAATGTTATATATGATAATAAAAACAATATAATCAATATATAAATTTAATCTCAAGAGTAAGATTCATAAATCAACGATAATTTGGTCAGAAAAAGAAACCAATTTTATCGTGAATATTACCCGTGAATAATAACTCGTGAATAATAACTCATGAATAGTAACTCATGAATATAACTCGAGAATAGTACTCCGTATTCGTACATAATACCGTATACGTAAATAGTGCCATATACATGAATAGTGCCGTTTACGTGAATAGTGTTGTATACGTGAATAGTAATCCTGACTCAAAAAGGTAGAAATTCTACAATAATATTCATATCAATATTTTCGGTATAATGATATTGAAAGAAATAATATCATTTTACGAAGAATATAACACCCCTTACTATCCCTTACCTCAAAAGAGCAGCATTTCTGACTGGATATCGATATGACGCTGAAGGAAACTTGCACTGAAGAATAGCAACTCACCAAGTATCTAAATACTCACAAAATACACTCGATAGTCTAGAGAGAAAAAGAGAGAAAACTTGTTTCTGGTGTGATTTTCAATTCTAACTTAGCCCTCTATTTATAGAAAAATGTTAGTACGCCGAAACAGACTTAACCTGCAACCTGATGGCTTTACCTACTACTATTCCCACCCACCGCATTTAAAAATTCAATTGAGCACATTTCTCACCAACCAAAAGTGGGGCCCACCAATTCTAGAATTTTCAACCAAAATTATTTATAACCTAATTTCTGAATCAGTCACATCTTAAAATTCATAACAAATCATACACTCATTTTTAACGGTTCAAAATTTGTGGACATATAATCAAATTATATATGTATAACATATCCAAAAATTGCAACGATCACACAATAAAGCTGTAAGAACACTGATTTGATCTTTTAATACTTCCAATCTGACAAAATACTGATAAAATACCTCAATATTAATTTCTTCATTTATAACCACATAAATAAATCCATCATTTATATCCACATCAAATAAATATTTCATTATCATATAATCAATAATTAATTCTTCAAAAATAATATTACAGAATCAAAATAATGACAACCAGGCAGTTCCTAGGAAAGAGGGGGCTTTCCAATAAGAATTTCTCTTTATTGGCACACAATTAGGTGACCAAACCTCTCCTTGACAGAACTTTCTAGACATTGCCAATAATGCTATCTAATAATATTATTCAAATAATATGAATTATTGATCTGATAATGGGAAATACTGTGCAGTGATAATTATTGAAACAACAATAATATAAAATATCAACGCAGCAATTATTGAATCAATAAAATAAAATATTGAACAGTAATTACTGTAACAATATTGAGTAGTGCCTTCTCACATAAGAATCAATAATTGAAAAAAATACCGTGCAATACTGTGTGCTACTATGCAACTACGCGTATTACTGTATTTTAACCACTAGGTATTCTAATAGTGTTAACGGTAACAACTACGCCGTTATTTATAAAAACTCAAATTTGTCATTTTCTTCATCCGACGGTTATTCTGTTATGGGGCCCACAAATGACTGCGCCGTCGTACGAATATTCCCCGACAGAAAGAATATTCCACAACTAAACGAATATTCCCCGACAACATGAATATTTTATAACCACTTGCGTATTTGAAAAAATTCATATATCACCCTTAATTTTACCTTTTTATCAATTTAACCATTTACTAAATAGGAAAATTGAATACTTTTATTTCATAAAATTCCGGGGTCTTACACTTTCCAAAGATTCTAATTTCTAAAACAGTTTTTGACTATACCTTTATGTAAAGTGTCATTGTGACGTGCTATCCAAGGTTGGGATAAGAGTCACAGTTGGTATATAATTGTATCCAAACTCACAGCATATGTGTTGTTGTATTTTGCACGACAATTATTGTAATAAAGTTGTAGTTATTTTCTGTACCATTTATTTGGCGACTCAGAATGGGTTGGATGGAATGGACCTTTTTTGGGGTTGTCACAATATCCCTAGGCTTTGATACCAACTGTGACACCCCCAAAATAGGTATACATCACCCATCTTGAGTCGTTAAATATATGGTACAAAATTTAAATACAACTTAATAATACAACTGTCGTGTAAATACGACAAAACATAAACGGAGAGTTTTAAAATGAATATTGTTTTCTAGATAGTATTAAACTCAAATGGTGTCCTCAATACAATTATTATTACACTATTTCATAGAATAGTGAGGACTACTAATGTTGTCATCTGGATCGTCACTCCGTTCTCCGACTAGTTTCGGCTACGTTCTCATTTCCTGTAGAGGACAATGAATGCAAAAGGGGTGAGCTCAACTAGCCCAGTAAGAAATATTATGACTAAGATAATTTAGAATAATTATAGTTAGCCTTCAACAGTGTTAAACTGATAAAATATAACAAACATCAAGTTTAACTGCAGCGGAATAAGCAATCCATTAGAAGAGTCAAGTAGAGAATAAAATCTACTATCTTCTATGATTTAAAAAGTTTTTCATCACTGTTATCGCTAAGACTCAGCTTAATAAATAAACTGCATCATCCCTGCACTACGACCAAGGATATTCATTAGTATCACGACCACAAATTATCCACGCACTACGGGCCAAGGATATTCGTGTATTCATCAATGGTGATGATCATGCCAACAACTGTCCATCAATGCACTACGGGCCAATGAGGACTTTTACCACATAATTTGTAACATTACGGTCATGATTATACCGAATAATCCCTGGTCATAATCATACAAGTCCATCTATGCACTATAGGCACATATGACTTTCACATAGTATAAACATGAGGATGATGAAAATGATATAAGAATTCAATAAAACAAGTTCAAGGATAAATTTTTAAAGATTTATAATTTAATATATCCAGAAATCAATAACGTCCAAATTGGTCAATATGATACTGCTTTATGGAGTAACATTCAAGAATAATATTGTACAAAAATAATTTGGACCGAAAACGAATCAATTTTTTATCATGAATAGTATCCCAGGTGAATAGTACTCGAGTGAATAGTATCTTGTGAATAGTATTTCAGGAATAGTACCCCGTGAATAGTACTTGTGAATAGTACTTATGAATAGTACCCATGAATAGTGCTTTTGTGAATTGTATCGTATAAATGAACAGTACTCATGGACAACACTCCGACATGAAAAGCTTAAAATTTAACAAGAATGTGTAGAAAATATCTTTGTGAAACAATACTAGATGAAGCGCAAATATCAAGGATATCTACTAATTTCACGGAGTATAGAAGAAATACTTTAACCGAATGATGGTATAATCAGGAATACGAGACGAAATAATATTAACTCATATACTACAGAGTATGAAAGAATATTATTCCTTATGAATACTGAACAAAATACATCCCTTACCTCAGAAGAAGACTGGATACTGGAATAGTGAAGTAGCAGACTTCGCTTCTTCTTTCTCTTTATGCTTCTTTCTCTATACGCTTCTTTAATAATTGCCTTGTGAGACTTAGTGAATTGTGAGAATGAAAGAAGAATGAGCTTCTATTTATAGAAAAATATAGTTTCGATAATTGCATGTTTTAGGCTCGAAATATTACAATATAATACATTCATCTTTTCTTTTATTGTTTAATTTAGTCCTGCAAGTATTATCAAACTGCACCACCTCCCCTAATAATACATCATGTGAATCAATAGTTCTATACATATGAAGATACGAATTACAGTATAGTACCCTCCATCTATACCTCCATTTTTAACTTAGTCATGCAAGTATTATCAATCTTGCACATCTCCCTAATAGACATGAATGTGTATCAATAGTACACACATTGAACAAATAGGTATAAGCATGTGAAATAATAGCAATTAATTGCTCATTTATCTGATTAATATACCTGATTGGTCAATATAACCTCCAGACATCAATTATTATCGAAATAAATATCGATTTTCATTAACACTAATAATCCCAACACAATGGAACTATCAATTTCATCTTAATCAACATGAATTTATCATCATTAATATAAAAACTCAAATATTAACAACCAGGTCGTTCCCAAAAAAGATGGGGCTTTCCGATAAGAATATCTCTCCTTATTGGCGCGCAATTAGGTGGGCCAATCTCTCCTTGACAGAACTTCTAGACATTGTCAATATTGCAAATAATAATATGAACACTTTTTTTTCGTCTCAATTATTGATTTAATAATAATAATATTATGCAGATGATACTGTGACAATAATTGAATCAATAATATGAGAGATATGATGCAACAATTACTGTAGTAATAATTGAGTATAACTGAGTGACTTCTCACGTAAGCATCAATAATCAATACCGTGTGCTACTATGCCAACCACACGTATTACTGTACTTTTACTACAAGGTAGTTCATAGTTTAACGGTAAAACCTTCGCCCGTTATTTTATAAAAAGATAATTTTATCGTTTCTAACTACGACAATACTTCCGTTATGGGGTTCCCACCAATGATTGTGTCGTCGTACCAATATTCTCTGTTAAAACAAATATTCCCCGACTAATCGAATATTATATAACCACTTTTTTCTTTGCAAAATTTGTAAATATTACCCACAACTATAACATTATATCATACCCACATCATAATATTCAAAAATATATTTCGATAAATTTAATCTTATTTATAAAGTTGGGGTCTTACAAAGGGTTTGACTTATTAACAAGGTTTATGATTTATTAACCACATTAGTTTATAAACTAGGATTTATGGTTTATTAATCAGGGTTTAAAGTTTATTAAAGCTGAAGAAGTATAAGTTGTGAATACATTACTCGTAAACCCTGGTTAAGGGTTATAAACCAGGGCTTAGGATTAATTAAAGTTGAGAAGTACAAGTTACAGATACATAATTATAAACCTACACTCTAATTAATAAACCATAAATCCTCATTTATAAATCAGGGTTAATAAACCCTAAACATTTTATTAGTAAAGCAAAACTCATTCTGATAAGCGTTGGTACTAGTTGTAGCGGACGGTAAAAAAATCACAAAACATCCTTCATTTTTGCATAACATTGACTTAATAAAATCAAGGTAGACGTTGGCCCCTAGGAATCTAGAGCTCAATTAGGACAAAGGACTCCAAGAGGAGGCTAGATTTGAACATGTTGATGAAAGTTTTCTTGAGGTAATTTTAAGTATAAATGTTATGAAAATTCTGACTATTTTCAATTTTCTAGACTTCTTGAAAATCATGACAATATTCACACTCACTTACCCATTTGTATCATTCATTTATAGTCACATACTTTTTAGGATTTGTAAAATTCATAGGTATTTACATTTTTTTTCTTTCTCACTACATTTTCTCAGAATAAAAATGCCCCACAAACGAGGTACATTCTTTCATTTCTTGTTCTCTATTTTTCATTGTATACAATATTGAGGACAATGAATGATTTAGGTATGAGGGAGTTTGTTTGTATTATTAGATTACTTTTTTTTCTTTTTTAGGAAATATATTAAAAAAACACAAAAAAATTAAAATTAAAAATTTGTTCGACTTCTTATGAGTTGGATTAATTCTAGTAAGTGTCTGTTGAACAAAACTTATGAGTATGATGAAAGATTTAGAACACTTGAACTCGTGATAAAATACGAAATCTTAGTTTGAAACACCATTTTGAGTAAAATAAAATTTCTATGCATTTTTGTCATTCACGTTTGCACTAACTCTTACTTGTGGATATAACTATGAGTCAAGCAATTTCAAAAAAGAAAAAAAATAGAAAAAAGTTAAAAAATAAATAAATAAATAATTGCTTCAATGTCCATTGAACGAAATAATTGGGTATCCAAGCATCACGAAATATCGACATTCACGCTGAAATGTGTGATGGAAAAAAAAGCAGTTTTATTAGTCTAATTTTGTAGAATTGCTACTCGAGTTAGTAAGCCTTTAGGGGTGTCTTTACACCTAGTGCCCTAAAACCAACTACTTTAGAAGTCATTGGTACAATGCTCGCTACATGGGTACCTCTGAAAAGTCTAAGAAAACGAGACACTAAACATAGTCAGGAAAAAAAGAATAAATGAAAAATAAAAATGCGTTTACCTTGATTTTCATGGTAAAAAAAATCTCTACTAAGAGTTACATGACATACACATGCATGCATCACATAAAATTAATTTTATAAATGATGTTGTCTAAAACGAAGATTGGAGTATTTTGATGAGGTGAAAGTGTAATTTTTGAATTTAATCTTACATATGTATAATGCTCATGTATACTTAGAAGTTTCTTGATTTCATAATTGGTTGAACTCAAAAATATTTTATTTTGAATTTTGAATATGTTGGGTATATTCACTGCAAACCCTCATGAGACACAACTCGTCCACTTGGGGTAACCTTGGCGTTTAAAGGTTTGTTGTACATGTTAAGTACAACTGTGTTTCCTACGAAAATGAGGTTAATTCTAGCTTTATTTTCTTTTATTTTACTCGAGGAATAACAAAATCTAGGTATGCGGGTATTTGATAGATACATAATTCAAATATTTTAATATCCTTAATTTTTCCATTTTAAGTATGTTAGTTTATTAAATTAATATGTTTTATTTGTTTTGTAGGCTTTAATATTTTGTTACAATAAAATCAAAATCTTGGTGATCAAGCGATATTTAATGCTCTTATTTGTGTAAGAAAATATCCGAGAACAATCCTATAACGAAAAGGAATGAGGTGGAACACTATTGGATTTATATTGGTGAATGAGTAGAAAAATAATTGTTCCACCTTAAATAATAAAAAATAACTCAATAATTGTTGTTATGTTATATTATTGTTTAATATTTTATTTTATTGATTCAATAATTGCTACGTTGATATGTTATATTATTGTTGTTTCAATAATTGTCACTGCATAATATTTCCCATTATCAGATCAATAATTCATATTATTTGAATAATATTATTAGATAACATTATTGACAATGTCTAAGGAAGTTCTGTCTAGGAAAGTGGTTTGGTCACCTAATTGCGCGCCAATAAGGAGAAATCCTTATCGGAAAGCCCACTTGTGACGCCCCCAAAATTAGGTATACATCACCTATCTTGAGTCGTCAGATACATGGTACAGAATTCAAATACAACTTACTAATACCACTGTCGTGTATAATACGACAAAATACAACTGTGAGTTTGAATACAATAATTGTCTACTAGAGATCATACAAACTCAAAAGGAGTCCTCAATACAATTATTGTCACACTATTTAACAGAATAATGAGGACTACTAATACTATTCTTTGGTCCATCACTCCGTTCCCCGACTCGTCTCAGCTATATTCTCATTTCCTGAAGAGAACAGTGAAAGAAAGGGTGAGCTCAACTAGCCCAGTAAGAAATATTATGACTAAGATAATGCAGAATAAATTATCATTAGTCTCCAACAATGTTAAACTGATAAAATATAATAGACATCAAGTTTAACTGCAGCAGAATAAGCAATCCATTAAAAGAGTCAAGTAGAGAGAATTGAATCTACTATCTTTTATGATTTAAAAAGTTTTTCATCACTTTTATCGCTGAGACTCAGCTCAATAAATAATCCACATCATTAAATCATCCCTGCACTACAGGCCAAGGTCTTTAGTATCACGACCACGAATTATCCATGCACTACGGGCCAAAGATAATCGTGTTTTCATCAACGGTCCTGATCATGCCATAAAACAATTATCTTTGCACTACGGCCGAAGAGAATCCATAGCCATAATCATACCAAAAACTGTCCATCAATGCACTACGGGCCAATGAGGACTTTTTCCACATCATTTGTAATATTACGGTCATGATTACACCGCATAATCCCTGGTCATAATCATACCAAGTCCATCTATGCACTACAGGCCACAGATGACTTTCAACATAACATAAACATGAGGATGATGACAATGATATAAGAATTTAATAAAACAAGTTCAAGAATTAATTTGTCCATGAACCAATAACGTCCAAATTGTCCACACGATACTGTTTTGTGGTGTAAAATTCAAGAATGCTCAGAAGAATATTTTCCTGAAAAGATACTGGATGAAGCGCAAATATCAAGGATATTCTACTAATTTCATGGAGTATAGAAGTCAAAATTTTATCCAACTGAGTATAATAAAGAATGGAATAACAAAAAAAATCACCATGCATGCGATAGACCGCACAGACAGGTTATTCCAGCAGAATAATAATAACGGAACCAGGTCAGGTGAAATTCACACCGACAGGATGTTCCAACAGAATAATAAATGCGGAATAATAAATGATGGAACCAGGTCCGGCGTATAGCACAGACAGGATATTCCGACAGAATAATAAAGACGGAACCAGGTCCGGCGTATAGCACAGACAGGATATTCCGACAAAATAATAAAGACGGAATAATAAAAATGGAACCAGGTCCGGTGTAAAACACACAGACAGGATGTTCCAACAGAATAATAGAAGAATGTCACCAAGTATAGGGTAGACCGCGTATACAGGTTATTCCAACAGAATAATAAGAAATGGAATAACAACAGTTCTCTTCATGAATAAGAAAGAATAACACCCCTTACCGTAACAGAAACTGGATATAGAAGTAGTGAAGTAGCAGAATACTCTTCTTCTTCTCTCTATAATTTTCTCCCTATAGCTTCTCTCTATAATTTCTCTCTCTAGAGTTTCAATGAATTCGTAAGAAAATAATGAAGGAATGAGCTTCTATTTATAGAAAAATGGAATGCATAGTAACTAATCCATGAACGGTCCAGATTGATTTACTTTAATCTGACGGTCCATATTTAAAGAAAAATCTTTTAAATAAAATATAATAAATTCTATTTATATAAAAAGATTTTTACTATGCAAACACTATGCAACACTATGCAAAACACTATGCAACACTATGCATAATAAATATATATATTCTATTTATAAAATAACTTTAATAAAGTATTCTTTTATATAAAAAGATGTTTCTGTTTTATTACGTTAATAATACGAATAAAACAAAACGTCATCATCGTTATAATAATTAAAACAAAACGTCATTATCGCTATAATAATTCATATTAATAATCGACAATAATTGAGTCAAACTGAGCGACTTCATAAATATCAATAATCAATATCGTGTGCTACTATGCAACAACGCGTATTACTGTACTTTTACTACCCAGTAGTTCAACAGTATCAACGGTAAAACTTCCGCCGTTATTTTTAATAAATATTTTTGTCGTTTTCTCAATCCGACAATAATTCTGTTGTGGGGTCCACCAATAGTTGTACCGTCGTACGAATATTTTCCGACACAAAGAATATTCCCTGACCAATCGAATATAATATAACAACTTGCATACTTTGCAAAATTTATAAATACTACCCACAACTATACTATTATCTCAAATTCACACCATAATATAAAAAATTATTTTGAGAAAATTAATTCTTTATTCATAAAATCTGGGGTTTTACAATCTCCCCTCCTTATGGAATTTCGCCCTCGAAATTTACGTACGTACCTGGTATGCCAAACAGGTGAGGATACCTTGACTTCACTTCAAATTCTAACTCTTGAGATATAACCTTTGAGTGTTGAATACGATTCTTCTTATCCAAGATTGTAACACGTATCTCTTCAAACGTTAAATCATCCGCTATCTCGTCCGGTTCTAAATTAATAATGTGGTTCGGGTCGTCCACATATTACGTAACATTGATACGAAAAAAAACAACGTTATGAACACGCAATATATTTGGCGGTAAAACGAGTCTATAAGCCACAGTTCCTACTCAATCGAGGATTTCAAATGGGCCAATTAAATCGAGGGTTGAGATTTCCGCTCTTCAGCAACTCTTGCTTCTAAAATAACACCCTCTTGAACCTTCTTCTTCACATTCATCAGATTCGGGTATGTAGCTTGAACGTCTTTAACTTTATCGATTAAAGTCAATTTTACTCGTATATTCGTTATCTTTACGTGGGTCCCTAGAGTCTTTAACTCTATCTTCATCATTTGCAAGTTATACGAAATGAGTCTTTGTGTTAACAACATCGCACTTGTAAACGCATACGATCTTCTACTCAACACGTCAGCTACCACGTTCGCTCTTCCACGATGATATTGAATAGTACGATCGTAATCTTCAACATCTCGAGCCAAATCTTTGGCACGTTATACGTTCGTTTTAGTGAAGAAAATATTTGAGGGTTTAAGAAATGGGTTTTGTACTGATGTCAATACAAAATTCGATTTCACGCTCTGGGGTAGGCTAAGAAGTCTTCAGGAATACGTCAAGAGATTTATTAATGATAAAATATCA
>JAINUV010000176.1:0-17996 GCA_020205505.1 Panax japonicus
TCGGTCGGTAGACTCCTAGACGACCGTCCGGTTCTCATTTTGACCGTCAAAAACGCACCTCTATGTGCTTTTTCGAACAATTTGTTATGGTGCCGGTCCTGCCCGAGCCCTTGCCAGCGTTGTTGGGGCGGCAGATTTGACTATAAGAGAAGCCCTTGCCATGACCACCGCGCCCTCGAGTATCGCGCAGCCAAGCCAGCCTGCACGTCCGCTGACCCGCAACGACTACAAGACCCTATCGCTGTCGGCCCTGGGCGGCGCGCTGGAATTCTACGACTTCATCATTTTCGTGTTCTTTGCCACGGTGGTGGGCAAGCTGTTCTTCCCGGCGGACATGCCTGAGTGGCTGCGCTTGATGCAGACCTTCGGCATCTTTGCTGCCGGCTACCTGGCGCGGCCGCTGGGCGGCATCGTAATGGCGCACTTCGGCGACCTGCTGGGGCGCAAGAAGATGTTCACCCTGAGCATTTTCATGATGGCGGTACCGACCCTGATCATGGGCTTGTTGCCGACTTATGCGCAGATCGGCCTGTGGGCGCCGATCCTGTTGCTGCTGATGCGGGTGATTCAGGGCGCGGCGATTGGCGGCGAAGTGCCGGGCGCCTGGGTCTTCGTTTCCGAACACGTTCCGCAGCGGCACATTGGCTACGCCTGCGGCACCCTGACCAGCGGTTTGACGGCAGGCATCCTCCTGGGATCGCTGGTTGCAACGGCGATCAACAGCCTTTACACCCCGGCGGAAGTGTCGGATTACGCCTGGCGGATTCCGTTCCTGTTGGGCGGTGTGTTTGGCCTGTTCTCGGTGTACCTGCGCCGCTGGCTGCACGAAACCCCGGTGTTCGCCGAACTGCAATTGCGCAAGGCCCTGGCCGAGGAAGTGCCGCTGCGTGCAGTGCTGCGTGACCATCGTGGCGCCATCGCGATTTCCATGTTGCTGACCTGGCTGCTGTCTGCGGCCATCGTGGTATTGATCCTGATGACCCCGACCGTGTTGCAAACGGTCTACCACTTCTCGCCGACCACATCCCTGCAGGCGAACAGTGTGGCGATCGTTTTCCTTAGCGTTGGTTGCGTCATTGCCGGCGCATTGGCCGATCGCTTTGGCGCGGGTCGAGTGTTCGTGTTCGGCTGCGCCGCCTTGCTGGCCAGCTCCTGGACCTTCTATCACGGCCTGGCCGACCATCCTGACTGGCTGTTCCCGATGTACGCCCTGACCGGCCTGTTGGTTGGCACCATCGGTGCGGTGCCGTACGTCATGGTCAAGGCGTTCCCACCGGTAGTGCGCTTCAGTGGCTTGTCCTTTTCCTACAACGTGGCCTATGCCATTTTCGGTGGCCTGACGCCGATGATCGTCAGTCTGCTGCTCAAGGAAAGCCCGATGGGGCCGGCTTACTACGTCGCGATCCTGTGCGGGGTGGGGATTCTGGTGGGTGGGTATCTCTGGAAGAAGGGTCGATAAACCAAGCCCCTTCATCGATTGAAGGGGCCTCATCGCGAGCAGGCTCGCTCTCACAGAAGTCTGTGGTGAACACAGAATCGATGTGTGGAGCCTGCTCGCGTTGGGGCTGCGCGGATTATTGCGTAACCCCTAATACTGGCCTTTCATCCAATTGTCATATTTCAGCCATAGAGTGTTCACACGGCCTGCTGATACTTGGCCCCGACTTAACACACCCTATCTGCTAGGAGTAAGGCATGAAACTGAAGCGTTTGATGGCGGCAATGACTTTTGTCGCTGCTGGCGTTGCGACTGCCCACGCGGTAGCCGCTGGCGTTGACCCGGCAATTCCGGCTTACACCAAGACCACCGGTGTATCGGGCAACTTGTCCAGCGTTGGTTCCGACACCCTGGCCAACCTCATGACCCTGTGGGCTGAGAACTACAAAAAAGAATACCCGAACGTAAACATCCAGATTCAGGCCGCTGGCTCCGCCACCGCGCCACCTGCGCTGACTGAAGGCACCTCCAACCTGGGCCCGATGAGCCGCAAGATGAAGGACACCGAACTGGCTGCCTTCGAACAGAAGTACGGCTACAAGCCAACCGCTATCCCGGTTGCCGTGGACGCCCTGGCGGTGTTCGTGCACAAAGACAACCCGATCCAGCACCTGACCATGGAACAAGTCGACGCGATCTTCTCGTCCACTCGTCTGTGCGGCGCCAAGACCGAAGTCAAAACCTGGGGTGACCTGGGCGTGACCGGCGACCTGGCCAACAAGCCGGTTCAACTGTTCGGTCGTAACTCGGTATCCGGCACCTACGGCTACTTCAAAGAAGAAGCCCTGTGCAAAGGCGATTACAAACCGAACGTCAACGAACAACCAGGTTCGGCTTCGGTCGTGCAGTCGATCAGCTCCTCGCTGAACGGCATCGGTTACTCGGGCATCGGTTACAAGACCGCTAGCGTGAAAACTGTAGCCCTGGCCAAGAAAGGCAGCACCGACTTCATCGAAGACTCGGAAGAAAACGCCCTGAACGGCAAGTACCCGCTGTCCCGCTTCCTGTACGTGTACGTCAACAAGGCCCCGAACAAGCCTCTGGCCCCGCTGGAAGCCGAGTTCGTGAAACTGGTTCTGTCGAAGCAGGGTCAGGAAGTTGTAGTGAAAGACGGTTACATCCCACTGCCAGCCAAAGTTGCCGCAAAAGCACTGGCTGACCTGGGTCTGTCCGAAGGCGGCGCTGAAGTCGCAAAAAAGTAACAAATTGAGTCCGAAGTGAACCCCCTTCGGACTTTTATGGGGGCGGCAGGAGCCGCCCCCATACACTTCTAATCCTCTATCCACTGCTGGCTAACGCTAGCGGCGGATTTGTCGCGTCACTGTGCTGTCATCTTTCTGTCATACAGGATCGCTAGGGTGTGCGAATGAATGATCTGGCCAATTCCAACATGACTACTAATCCCCCCAAGCGAATTGATTTCAATACGCCTGAGTTGCAACGCAAGCGCCGCATTCGCGCGCTCAAGGATCGTCTGACCCGCTGGTACGTTCTCGTGGGCGGCCTGGCCGTCCTGGGCGCGATCACGTTGATCTTTTTCTTCCTTGCCTACGTCGTCGCGCCCCTGTTCCAGGGTGCCAGCCTGACCGCCAAGGACGCCATCACGCCGGCCTGGATGCAAGACGCCGGCAAGCCGCTGATGATCTCCCTGGAAGAACAGAACCAGGTGGCCATGCGGGTTTCCGACAAGGGCCAGGCGCTGTTCTTCGATATCGACAGTGGCGCCGAACTCAAGCGCGTCGATTTGCCTGTTCCGGCCGGTGTCACCGTGACCTCCATTGCTGAAGACCAGCCAGGTCACCCGCTGGTGGCCGTGGGCCTGTCCAACGGCCAGGCGCTGGTATTCCGTCACACCTACAAAGTCAGCTACCCGGACGGCAAGAAAACCATTTCGCCAGCGGTCGAATACCCGTACGGCGAAACGCCGATCGTGGTGAACGAGACGGGCGGTGCGCTCGAGCACGTCAGCCTCAACGCCAACGATACGACCCTGATGCTGGTCGGTGCCACCGGTTCGCAACTCAATGTTTTGTCGCTGACCAGCGAAGAAAACATGATGACCGGCGAAATCACCAACGAGCAGAAGCGTATCGATCTGCCGCAAATGACAGAACCGGTGAAAAACATCTTCGTCGATCCGCGTCAGCAGTGGTTGTACGTGGTCAACGGGCGCGCCCAGGCCGACGTATTCAGCCTGCGCGACAAGAGCCTCAACGGTCGCTACAAACTGCTTGAAGACGGGGAAGCCCAAGTCACTGCCAGCACTCAACTGGTTGGCGGTATCTCGCTGATCATCGGCGACTCCAAAGGTGGCCTGGCCCAATGGTTCATGGCGCGCGATCATGACGGCGAACAGCGCCTGAAGCAGATCCGCACCTTCCAGATGGGCACCACGCCTATCGTTGAAATCACCGCCGAAGAGCGCCGCAAGGGCTTCGTCGCCCTCGACGCCTCCGGCAAGCTCGGCGTGTTCCACAGTACGGCCCACCGCACCTTGCTGGTGAATCAGGTGGTTGAAGGCCAGGGCCTTTTCGGCCTGTCGCCACGGGCCAACCGCGTGATCGTGGAAGCCGGCGGCAAGCTGCAACCGTTGCTGCTCGACAACCCGCACCCGGAAGTCTCGTGGAGCGCGTTGTGGAGCAAGGTCTGGTACGAGAACTACGACGAGCCTAAGTACGTCTGGCAATCGACCGCCGCCAACACCGATTTCGAACCCAAGCTGAGCCTGTCGCCGCTGACCTTCGGTACCCTCAAGGCCGCGTTCTACGCCATGCTGCTGGCGGCTCCACTGGCCGTCGCTGCTGCGATCTACACCGCGTACTTCATGGCGCCGGGCATGCGCCGCAAGGTCAAGCCGGTGATCGAACTGATGGAAGCGATGCCGACGGTGATCCTCGGTTTCTTCGCCGGTCTGTTCCTGGCGCCGTATGTAGAAGGGCACCTGCCGGGTATCTTCAGCCTGCTGATGCTCTTGCCGATCGGCATTCTGGTCGCCGGTTTCATCTTCAGCCGCCTGCCTGAATCCATCCGCCTGAAAGTGCCGGACGGCTGGGAAAGCGCGATCCTGATCCCGGTGATCCTCTTCGTTGGCTGGCTCTCGCTGTACATGAGCCCGTTCATGGAGAACTGGTTCTTCGGCGGCGACATGCGCATGTGGATCTCCCACGACCTGGGCATCACCTACGACCAGCGCAACGCACTGGTGGTCGGCCTGGCCATGGGCTTTGCGGTCATCCCGAACATCTATTCCATCGCCGAAGACGCCGTGTTCAGCGTGCCTCGCGGCCTGACCCTCGGCTCCCTGGCCCTCGGTGCCACGCCGTGGCAGACCATGACTCGCGTGGTGATCCTCACCGCCAGCCCGGGCATCTTCTCGGCGCTGATGATCGGCATGGGCCGTGCGGTCGGTGAAACCATGATCGTGTTGATGGCCACCGGTAACACCCCGGTCATGGAAATGAACCTGTTCGAAGGCCTGCGCACCCTGGCCGCCAACGTCGCGGTGGAAATGCCCGAATCGGAAGTCGGCGGCAGCCACTACCGCGTGCTGTTCCTCTCGGCGCTGGTGCTGCTGTTGTTCACCTTCATCATGAACACCCTCGCGGAGCTGATTCGTCAGCGTCTGCGCAAGAAATACTCGTCGCTTTAAGAAAGGTAGAAGTCTGTGAAACAGAACTCCCTGAATGGATGGTTCAAGAGCGGCGCCCCCGGCGTCTGGATCAGCGGTGGCGCGGTGTCCATCGCGGTCATCATGACCATTGGCCTGCTGGCGGTGATCGCCGTGCGCGGTCTGGGTCACTTCTGGCCGGCGGATCTGATCCACGCCAACTACGACGTGCCAGGCCAGGCCAATCACCTGGTCATCGGCGAAGTGGTACAGAAGGAAGAAGTGCCCCGCGCACGTCTGAAGTCCGCTGGTTTGCCGGTGCCGGATCAAGGCCCGGAATTCATGACCCGCGAGCTGATCAAGGTTGGCAACCGCGACCTCAACGGCAATGACTTCACCTGGGTGGTCGGCGAGTGGCTGACCAACCAGACGACGCCGCTGGAGCTGATGGCCATCGAACGTCGTGAGTGGGGCAACTTCTACGGCTACCTGGTCAACGTCAAACAGGACGGCAAGGTCATCGCTGAAGGCGAAGCCGCATGGCCTGAGTTGCAGGCCCGCGTGGATCGCGTCAACAAGCTGGCTGCCCAGCTCAAGAGCCTGGAAAAAACCGACATTGGCGCGATCAACTCCGGTCTCGAGCGTATCCGCTTGCACGGTCGCAAGCTGGAGCTGGAAGGCAAACTCGACCCTGCCGCGCAAGCGGACATGGAATCCGAGCGCGCCGAGCTGAACGCTCGCTATCAAGAGGTCGAAGCACGTCTGGCCGATCTGCACGCGCAGTTCAACCGCGACAGCCTGACGGCCCGCGATGCCAACGGCAAGGAAGTGGAAATCGGTATCGGCAAAGTGGTTCATGCCTATCAGCCGAACGCCATGAGCACCATGACCAAGATGGGCTTCTACTTCAGCAAGGTCTGGGAGTTCCTGAGCGACGACCCGCGTGAAGCGAACACCGAAGGCGGGATTTTCCCGGCGATCTTCGGCACCGTGATGATGACCCTGATCATGGCGATGATCGTCACCCCGTTCGGCGTGCTGGCGGCGGTGTACCTGCGTGAATACGCCAAACAAAACACCCTGACCCGCGTGATCCGTATTGCGGTGAACAACCTGGCGGGCGTTCCGGCCATCGTCTACGGCGTGTTTGGTCTGGGCTTCTTCGTCTATGTGCTGGGTGGTTCGGTCGACCGGTTGTTCTTCCCGGAAGCCTTGCCGGCACCGACCTTCGGTACACCGGGCCTGCTCTGGGCTTCGCTGACCCTGGCGCTGCTGGCGGTGCCGGTGGTGATCGTGGCCACCGAAGAAGGTCTGGCGCGTATTCCTCGCACCGTTCGCGAAGGTTCGTTGGCCCTCGGCGCGACCAAGGCTGAAACCTTGTGGAAGATCGTGCTGCCAATGGCCAGCCCGGCGATGATGACCGGCATGATCCTCGCCGTGGCGCGCGCCGCCGGTGAAGTGGCACCGCTGATGCTGGTGGGTGTGGTGAAACTGGCGCCGTCGCTGCCGGTGGACGGCAACTACCCGTACCTGCACCTGGACCAGAAGATCATGCACCTGGGCTTCCACATCTATGACGTCGGCTTCCAGAGCCCGAACGTCGAGGCCGCGCGGCCGCTGGTGTACGCCACGGCGCTGCTGCTGGTGCTGGTGATCGCGACATTGAACCTTTCGGCCGTGTGGATCCGTAACCACCTGCGCGAGAAGTACAAGGCTTTGGACAGTTAAGACAAACCCTGTGGGAGCTGGCTTGCCAGCGATGGCATCACCGCGGTGCTGCTGGCAGACCGAGTCGCCTGCATCGCTGGCAAGCCAGCTCCCACAGGAATCAGCGTCAGACACAGATTTTGAGTAAACCATTGGCCAGGCCAGTGGTTCAAAAAACCGAATTTGTTAGCACAGGGAGCCTCCCATGCAGCACGAAGCACATACCCACGGCATCAACATGTCGGCCCTGGGTCGCGACAAACAGAGCCTGAGCCTCGAGCAGGAAACCGTGGCCATCGAAGTGCCGGGCCTGAGCCTGTTCTACGGCGAGAAACAAGCCCTGTACGACGTCAGCATGAACATTCCGAAACAGCGTGTGACCGCCTTCATCGGCCCGTCCGGCTGCGGCAAGTCCACGTTGCTGCGTACCTTCAACCGCATGAACGATCTGGTGGACGGTTGCCGCGTCGAAGGCGCGATCAACCTGTACGGCAACAACATCTATCGCAAGGGCGAAGACGTGGCCGAGCTGCGTCGTCGTGTCGGCATGGTGTTCCAGAAGCCCAACCCGTTCCCGAAAACCATCTACGAGAACGTGGTCTACGGCCTGCGGATCCAGGGCATCAACAAGAAGCGCATCCTCGACGAAGCGGTCGAGTGGGCGTTGAAAGGCGCGGCCCTGTGGGACGAAGTCAAAGACCGTCTGCATGAATCGGCACTGGGCCTGTCCGGTGGTCAGCAGCAACGTCTGGTCATCGCTCGCACTATCGCCGTGGAGCCGGAAGTGCTGCTGCTCGACGAACCGTGCTCGGCACTTGACCCGATCTCGACGCTGAAAGTCGAAGAGCTGATCTACGAGCTGAAGTCCAAGTTCACTATCGTCATCGTGACCCACAACATGCAACAGGCCGCTCGGGTGTCCGACTACACGGCGTTCATGTACATGGGCAAGCTGGTGGAATTCGGCGATACCGATACCCTGTTCACCAATCCGGCGAAGAAGCAGACCGAAGACTACATCACCGGTCGTTACGGCTAGGAAGTTGTAGTCGCTCACTGAACTGACGCTGCGGTCCACCGCACCTTACCGGACGCTCCAAGGACGCCAACATGATTAGCAAAGAAGGCCTTACCCACCACATCTCCCAGCAGTTCAACGCCGAGCTGGAGGAAGTACGCAGCCACCTCCTGGCCATGGGCGGGCTGGTGGAGAAGCAGGTCAACGACGCGGTGACCGCGCTGATCGAGGCCGACTCCGGCCTGGCTCAGCAAGTCCGCGAGATCGATGACCAGATCAACCAGATGGAACGCAATATCGACGAAGAATGCCTGCGCATTCTGGCCCGTCGTCAGCCGGCAGCGTCCGACTTGCGTCTGATCATCAGCATCTCCAAGTCGGTGATCGACCTGGAGCGCATCGGTGACGAAGCGACCAAGATCGCCCGCCGCGCCATCCAGTTGTGCGAAGAAGGCGAAGCGCCGCGCGGTTACGTTGAAGTGCGCCACATCGGCGACCAAGTGCGCAACATGGTGCGCGATGCCCTGGACGCTTTTGCCCGTTTCGACGCCGACCTGGCGTTGTCGGTGGCGCAATACGACAAAGTCATCGACCGCGAATACAAGACCGCCCTGCGTGAGCTGGCGACCTACATGATGGAAGACCCACGCTCTATCTCGCGGGTCTTGAGCATTATCTGGGTGTTGCGTTCGCTGGAGCGCATCGGCGACCACGCGCGCAATATCTCGGAGTTGGTGATTTATCTGGTGCGCGGTACCGATGTGCGTCACCTGGGCCTCAAGCGCATGAAGGAAGAAGTTCAGGGCACAAGTGCTGAAACCGCTAATGTTCCGGGTGAAGCTGACGATAAGTAAGATTGCCCAAGTAAAGCGCCCGGCCCTTTGGCCGGGCGTTTTTGTTTGTGGTTCACGAATTCGAAAGGCAGCACCCGTGAACGAAAAGTCCCGGCGTGACTGAAGGTTTTTGGCAAAGTGCCATCATCAAAGCGGTATGCTTGCCGGGGTTTTTTAAGGGGTTATGGATGAGTAAGGTCAGTGTGTTGGTCGTGGACGATGCCTCGTTCATTCGTGACCTGGTGAAAAAGTGCCTGCGTAACTACTTCCCGGGCATGCGCATCGAAGATGCAATCAACGGTAGAAAGGCTCAGGCACTGCTGGCACGGGAAACGTTCGACCTGGTGCTGTGCGACTGGGAAATGCCGGAAATGTCCGGCCTGGAGCTGCTGACCTGGTGCCGTGAGCAGGACAATCTCAAAGCCATGCCCTTTGTGATGGTGACCAGCCGTGGCGACAAGGAAAACGTCGTGCAGGCGATTCAGGCCGGGGTTTCCGGCTACGTCAGCAAGCCGTTCACCAACGAGCAACTGATCAACAAGGTCAAGCAGGCGCTGCACAAGGTCGGCAAACTCGACACGTTGATGAGCGTCGCGGCGACCAAAACCAGCTCGGCGTTCGGCAACGATTCGCTCAATGCATTGACCGGCGGCAAGGCCGCCGTCGTCGCGCCATCGCCTTCTGCTCCTGCACCTGCCGCCGCACCGTCTCGCGGTTTGCTCAATAGCCCGCCGGTCAAGGCACCTGCCTCTGCGGCGACCGGAGGGCGTGGCCAGGGTCAATTGCGCCTGCCTAACGGTATTCAGCAGTGCGTGATCAAGGCACTGAGCCTCAAGGAAGCGCTGTTGGTGGTAAAGCGCTCCGAAACACTGCCACAAGTGCTGGATAGCGCGGTGCTCGACCTGGAGCAGGGCGACAACGCCGAAACCGCCCGTCTGAATGGCTATTTGCACGCCGTCGTCGCCCATGAACCCAAGCCCGATAGCGACTGGTTGCAACTGACCTTTCGCTTTGTCGATCAGGACGCGCAGAAACTCGACTACCTCTCCCGCCTGATCGCCCGCGGCACCGCGCAGAAGCACTTCATTCCGGGGGCGTAAGTCAGGCGTCGCCTGTCAGGCAGCCATCGCGGGCAGGCCCGTTCCCACAGGTACAGCGCAGAACCTGTGGAGCGGGCTTGCCCGCGATGACGCTGGAACAATCTCAAAACATCAGTCTAACCATCCACTTTGAAACATCTGTCGACAACACGGGTCCATTCCGACTGCTAGGCTCATTCCAGGCCTCACACGACAGAATCCTGCCCATGCTCGCGCGCCTGCTGTTTTTATGTGGTCTGTTCATGGCTGCCTCCCCGGTCATGGCCGTGACGATCTACAAGTCCACCGACGCCAATGGCGTGGTCTCCTACAGCGACCGCCCCACGAAAGGCTCCAAGGTGTTCACCTTCCGCGATCGCATGGAAGAGCACCTTGAGCGTCAGGTGTACCTGGTGATCATGAAGAAGGACGGCGTGGACAGCGTGTACGTGCGTAACGACCTGTATGCGCCGGTAGAGATCGAATTGAGTTTCGATGGCTTGAAGAACGTCAGTGGCGCGCCGAGCCGGCCAATTCGTCGGGTGATGCCGTCACGCAGCAGCATTCGTCTGGCGATGCTCACGGCCACTGAGGCCGCAAGGCCGATCGCCTATATCCCCAGGTTCGAATATTCCCTGGGCGACCCTGCAGGCGCCTCCGTGGCCTATCGATACCCGTTGCCCTGGCGTGGCGGGCCGTTTCGGGTGACTCAGGGCGCCGAAGGTCAATACAGCCACTTTGGGCCGAAGAACCGTTACGCCATCGACATCGCCATGCCCGAAGGCACACCGATCATTGCCGCACGTGGCGGGGTCGTGGTGAAGATTGAAAACGGGCAGACCGGACGCGGCACCAATCCATCGGGCAATTTCGTGCGGGTGTTGCACGATGATGGGACCATGGGTGTGTACCTGCACCTGAAAAAAGGCTCGGTCAGCGTTCGGGAGGGGCAAAGGGTGATGGTGGGCACCGCACTGGCGCTGTCGGGCAATACCGGCAACAGCAGCGGGCCGCACCTGCATTTCGTGGTGCAGCGCAACACGGGGATGGGCCTGGTGTCGATTCCGTATCAGTTCAATCAGCCGGTGGGGATGTTGCCCAACTTTGCGTTGGGCAAGCAATAAAGCGGGCTTGCGAAAACTTATTGTGGCGAGGGAGCAAGCTCCCTCACCACAAGAGCCGGTCGCTGCACTCAGTCGAGCAACAACACCTTGGCCAGAATGATCTTCGGTCCTTTCATCTTCTTGATGATGATGCGCAGGCCTTCGACTTCCAGCACTTCTTCCTCTTCCGGTACGCGTTTGAGGGTTTCGTAGACGAGCCCTGCGAGGGTTTCGGCTTCAACGTGGTCCAGGTCGATACCCAGCAGTCGTTCGACCTTGAACAGCGGCGTATCGCCTCGAACCAGCAGCTTGCCCGGCTGGTAGGCGAGGATCCCGCGTTCGGCCTTGCGGTGTTCGTCCTGAATGTCGCCCACCAGCACTTCCAGCACGTCTTCCATGGTCAGGTAGCCGATGATGTTGCCGTCGGCCTCTTCAACCACGGCGAAGTGCGAGCCGCCCTTGCGGAACTGTTCCAGTAACTGCGACAGCGGCATGTGCCTGGACACACGCTCCAGCGGACGGGTCAGTTCGGCCAGGTTGAACGACTCGGGAATGTGATCCAGGGCCGCCAGTTCAAGCAGCAGGTCCTTGATGTGCAGCAGGCCGACGAACTCCTGGCGCTCGCTGTCGTACACCGGATAACGGCTGAACTTGTGGCGACGGAACATCGCCAGGATTTCCTTGAGCGGCGCGTTGAATTCCAGGGTCACCAGGTCTTCGCGGGAATTGGCCCAGTCGACCACTTCCAGTTCGCCCATTTCCACCGCCGAGGCCAGTACGCGCATGCCCTGGTCGCTCGGGTCCTGGCCACGGCTGGAGTGCAGGATCAGTTTCAGTTCTTCGCGGCTGTAGTGGTGCTCGTGATGCGGGCCGGGCTCACCCTGGCCGGCAATGCGCAGGATCGTGTTGGCACTGGCGTTGAGCAAGTAGATCGCCGGGTACATGGCCCAGTAGAACAGGTACAGCGGCACGGCGGTCCACAGCGACAGCAGTTCGGGTTTACGGATGGCCCAGGATTTCGGAGCCAGTTCGCCGACCACGATGTGCAGGTACGAGATGACGAAAAACGCGGCGAAGAACGAAACGCCCTTGATCACTTCGGCCGACTGCACGCCGACGGCGTCGAGCAGCGGTTCGAGGATGTGGGCGAACGCCGGTTCACCGACCCAGCCGAGGCCCAGGGAGGCGAGGGTGATACCCAGTTGGCACGCCGACAGGTAGGCATCGAGCTGACTGTGCACGGTACGCAGGATGTGCCCGCGCCAGCCGTGTTTTTCAGCGATGGCTTCGACCCGGGTCGAGCGCAGTTTGACCATGGCAAATTCCGCCGCAACGAAAAATCCGTTGAGCAACACCAGGATCAGAGCAAAAAGAATCATGCCGAAGTCGGCGAATAGTGTGGCGAGGGTCAAACCAGGGGAAGGGTCCATGATGGAGTTTTGCGGGTTCCGTGTATTCGAAAGGAAAGAAAAAAGTGGGCCTGAAAGGCAGGCACAAGTCAGCCAATGTAGCGGCTGACTCAGCGATTGCCTAGTGCCGCTATCGGTCCGCTGGGCTGATGACCCGGGATTTGCTGACCTGGGCAGGGGCGAAATGGCAGGTAAAGGTGCTGCCGTGCCCCGGTACGCTGCTGATTTCCATCCGTGCGCGGTGCCGCAGCAGCACATGTTTGACGATCGCCAGCCCCAACCCGGTGCCACCGGTATTGGAGTTGCGACTGGAGTCGACGCGATAGAAGCGTTCGGTCAGGCGCGGCAGGTGTTTGCTGTCGATGCCGATCCCGGAGTCCTGCACGTTCAGATGCGCGCCTTGTTCATCGCCCCACCAGCGAATGCGGATGTTGCCTTCGGCCGGGGTGTACTTGACCGCGTTGAACACCAGGTTGGAAAACGCGCTGCGCAGTTCGGCTTCACTGCCTTTGAGCAAAATCGTCGGGTCGGCTTCCAGGGTGATGCGCTGGTTCTTCTGACCGGAAAGCTGTTGAGCGTCACTCTTGATCGACTGCAACAGGCCATCGATGGCCACTGGCTGGTTATCCGATGGGTAGTCGGTGGCTTCGAGCTTGGCCAGCAGCAGCAAGTCGTTGAGCAGCGTCTGCATGCGCTCGCCTTGTTGCTGCATCTGCTGCAGGGCGCGATTCCAGCGTGGGTTCACGTCCTCGACGTTGTCGAGCAGGGTTTCCAGGTAGCCGCAAATCACCGTCAGTGGCGTGCGTATTCATGGGAAACGTTGGCGATGAAGTCTTTGCGCATCTGTTCGAGCTGATGGATGCGTGTCACGTCGCGCACCAGCATCAGATGCTCGTTGTTGCCGTAACGGGTGATGTACAGCTGAATACGCATCCGGTCGTTGGTCGGCGAAGGGATTTCCAGCGGCTCGGCGTAGCTGTCCTGCTCGAAGTATTCCTTGAAGCGCGGGATGACGCACCAGGTTGGTCACCGGCTGGCCGCTGTCCTGTGGCGTCTTGAGGCCCAGCAGTGTTTCGGCGGCACGGTTCCACCATTCCAGGTTGCCGTCGCTGTCGAGCATGATCACCG
This sequence comes from Panax japonicus, assembly GCA_020205505.1. NCBI lineage: Eukaryota > Viridiplantae > Streptophyta > Magnoliopsida > Apiales > Araliaceae > Panax > Panax japonicus. Next base: position 13,383 of record JAINUV010000176.1, read on the forward strand.
CGTCTTTCAAGCGCGGCGGTGGATTCCTGAACCCGGTCGATCACGCTTGCAAGCCGCCCGCGCACTCGCTGATCGCGGACGTTGCAGGTGGTAGATGCTGTCGAACACTCGCCCCACAGGCCGTAGCCATCGGGCGGGGCTTCATCGGGTTGATGCAGGCGCAGCCACTCGTGCAGGCGCAGCAGTTGCTTGAGGGTCCAGGTCAGGTAAAGGCCCAGTCCCGCGGCGAGGCTCCAGCCGTAGTAGCCGGTGATCAAACCGATCACCAGGCAGGCGGTGACCAGCAGCAGCATGTGGCGAATCAGGGTGCCATGCCAGTTTTGGTTCACGAAAAATATGCGTCCTTGTCAGCGAGTCTGGTGGCTGGCTCAGGCCTTGGTGGAGAACCGGTAGCCGGTGCCGCGCACGGTTTGTACCAGGTTTTCGTAGGCGTCGCCGAGGGCTTTGCGCAGGCGGCGGATGTGCACATCGACGGTGCGCTCTTCAACATAGACGTTGCCGCCCCAGACCTGATCCAGCAATTGGCCGCGCGTGTAGGCGCGCTCCTGGTGGGTCATGAAGAACTGCAGCAGACGGTATTCGGTCGGCCCCATTTCGGCCGGTTTGCCATCGATGGTCACGCGGTGGCCGATCGGGTCCAGCAGCAGGCCACCGACTTCAATCGGCGCTTCGCCATCGGTAGGACCGGCACGGCGCAGCACGGCTTTGAGGCGTGCGACCAGTTCACGGGGAGAAAAGGGTTTGGTGATGTAATCGTCGGCGCCGACTTCCAGGCCCTGGATCTTGTTGTCTTCTTCGCCCTTGGCGGTGAGCATGATGATCGGGATATCACCGGTCAGTTCATCGCGCTTGAGGCGGCGGGCCAGCTCGATGCCAGAGGTGCCGGGCAGCATCCAGTCGAGCAGGATCAGGTCCGGTTTGCGGTCGACGATAATGGCGTGGGCCTGCTGGGAGTTCTCGGCCTCCAGGCAGTCATAGCCGGCCATTTCCAACGCAACGGCGATCATTTCGCGAATAGGCGCTTCGTCGTCGACGATCAGAATGCTCCTGCCAACCATGCCTTAATCCTCTTGTCATTTAACTGTCTTGCGCCGCATTAGATAACGGAATTATTGCAGTCGTGTGACAGTATTTTAGCCGTCCGGCGATTGTCGCGAACCTGGACTAAGCTCTAAGTCCGAATCCTGACAACCGCAAAAGGAAGGTTTCCATGAATTACATCGCTCAATCCTGGAAGGCTTTGCTGGTAACGGCCGTGCTAACGCTGCCGACCCTGGCGCTCGCCGCCGACCCGGCAATGATGAAAGACGGCATGATGGTCGACCATAAAGGCATGACCGTATACACGTTCGACAAAGACTCGGGCGGCAAGTCGATGTGTAATGGTGACTGCGCGAAGAATTGGCCACCCATGATGGCTCCGGCCGGCGCCAAGCCCGAAGGCAAATTCACGCCCATCAAGCGCGATGACGGTACGATGCAGTGGGCGTATGACGGTAAACCGCTGTACACCTTCATGAAGGACGAAAAGCCTGGAGAAATGAAGGGCGACGGCATGAAAGACGTCTGGCATGTCGTTCACGAGCATAAGTGACCGACTCGATCCGCCCCCGCATGAATGCTCTGCGGGGGCGCTATCAATCCTGTCTCAGCGCAACCCGTAGTCCAGCACGATCCCGACGAAAATCGCCAGTCCAGCCCAGTGATTGTGCAAAAACGCCTTGAAACAGCGCATCCGCTCCTTGTCGCGGGTGTACCAGAATTCCCAGGCAAAGCAGCCCGCCGCCACCATCAGCCCGAGGTGGAACCAGGCGCCTAGCTCGAATTTCGAACCCGCCAGCAGCAAGCACCCCAGCGCCAACCCTTGCAGGGTCAGGATGATCACCCGGTCCGCCTCGCCGAACAGAATGGCCGTGGATTTCACGCCGATCTTCAGATCGTCGTCGCGGTCGGTCATCGCGTAATAGGTGTCGTAGCCCACCGTCCACAGCAGATTGCCGATGTACAGCAACCAGGCCGCCGCCGGCAGTTCACCGGTTTCGGCGGTGAACGCCATCGGCATCCCCCAGGAAAACGCCGCGCCCAACACCACCTGCGGGTAATAGGTGTAGCGCTTCATGAACGGGTAAGTGAATGCCAGCGCCAGGCCGCCCAGTGACAACCAGATCGTGGTCGCGTTGGTGCACAGCACCAGCAGGAAACTCACGCCCATCAATAGCGCAAAGAACACCAACGCTTCTTTGGAGCTGATCTTGCCACTCGCCAGTGGCCGTTGTGCGGTGCGTTTCACATGGCCATCGACCTTGCGGTCGGCCCAGTCGTTGATCACGCAGCCGCCGGCGCGGGTCAGCACCACACCGAGGACAAAAATCACGATGTTGGCCAGCGACGGCGAGCCCTTGCCGGCAATCCATAGCGCCCACAGCGTTGGCCACAGCAACAGATAGATGCCAATCGGCTTGTCCATGCGCGTCAGCTGAATGAAGTCCCAGGCCCGAGGGTTCAAGCGGTTTAGGGACTTGAGCAGGCTCTGGTACATCAGCAGTTCTCCGGATGCGCGCGGGCGGCGTTCCACAGGGTCGGCAGGAAAATTTCGGCCACCAGTACGCTCAAGGCGCCGCGGTCGAAACGCGAACGGCGGCCCCATAATTCAGGCGACTGGACCTCGTTCGGCAGCCACGCTTGAGGATAGTGACAAACCTCGATGGCCCGGCGCTGGAAGGCGTGATCGCAAAACAGCAATTCGCCCAGGGAGCGGCTGCCCAATTCATCCATGTGCAAGCCATCGCCCTGCAAGGCGCTACGCGAGGCAACGCTGCGGGCAAACACCCACGCTTCGCCATGACCGCGCAGATACACCTCGCGAACCCAGCCCTCACTGCCTTCGGCCAGATCCAGCGCGGCGCATTCATCGGCGCGCAGGGTCTGCCAGCCTTCGAACAGCGGCGTGACGCTGAAGCCGTCATTCGACAAACGGGTCAGGCGGCGGGTCAGCGAACCTTCGTCGAATAGCCAATCGAGGGTAGACGTATCGGGGAGGGGCGTCAGTTGGCTTTGAGGAAGCCAGAACGGGGCCGGGCAAGGGGATTTTGAGTGCGGCACAGTGAGTCATTATTGGCAGCAAAGGAGGCGGCGAGCTTAACATGTCAGCTCATCAATTTGAGTGATCTGGCCGCCCGTTGCGCCGAACAGGCTTGCATCTGCCCGGCCCGATCAGTAAAAAACGCTTTTGAGCGCGATGGCAGCGCAGTAGCCGTTGACCGTCCGCGCCGGCAAAAGCCTGAACCCTGAGGATGTACCTGAATGAAAAAGTGGCAATGTATCGTCTGCGGCCTGATCTACAACGAAGCCGATGGTTGGCCGGATGACGGCATCGCGCCCGGCACTCGCTGGGAAGACGTGCCGGCAGACTGGCTGTGCCCTGACTGCGGTGTGGGCAAAATGGACTTCGAAATGATCGAAATCGCTGCTTGAACAATTGAGGAGTCATGCATGAACGCACCTGTCGTAATCGTCGGCACCGGGTTGGCGGGTTACAACGTGGCCCGCGAATTTCGCAAGCTCGATAGCGAAACCCCATTGCTGCTGATTACCGCAGATGACGGTCGCTCCTACTCCAAGCCAATGCTCTCCACCGGTTTTGGCAAAAACAAAGACGCCGACGGCCTAAGCATGGCCGAGCCCGGCACCATGGCCGAGCAGTTGAAAGCCGAAGTGCGCACCCACACGCGCATCAGTGGTATTGACCCGGGCCACAAGCGCCTGTGGATCGGCGAAGAAGCGGTGTATTACCGTGACCTGATCCTGGCGTGGGGCGCAGAAACCGTGCGCGTGCCCATCGAAGGTGATGCGGCGGACTGCGTATTCCCGATCAACGACCTGGAAGACTACGCACGCTTTCGCGCGGCAGCGGCCGGCAAGCGCCGTGTGCTGTTGCTCGGCGCGGGGCTGATTGGCTGCGAGTTCGCCAACGACCTCAGCCTCGGCGGCTACGAGGTGCAACTGGTGGCGCCGTGTGAACAAGTCATGCCGACCCTGCTGCACCCGGCGGCGGCTGCGGCGGTGCAGGCCGGGCTGGAAAGTCTCGGCGCACGCTTCCACCTCGGGCCGGTGCTCAATCGCCTGCAGCGCGTCGCTGATGGCCTGGAGGCGCATCTGTCCGATGGTCAGGTGATCCCGTGCGACGTGGTGGTGTCGGCCATTGGCCTGCGTCCACGCATCGACCTGGCTGCCGCTGCCGGCGTGCAAGTCAATCGCGGCGTGGTGGTCAACCGTCACCTGCAAACCTCCCACGCCAACATCTACGCCCTGGGTGACTGTGCCGAGGTCGATGGGCTGAACCTGCTGTATGTGATGCCCCTGATGAGCTGTGCCAGAGCTCTGGCCCAGACCCTCGCCGGTAACCCGACGGCGGTCACCTATGGGCCGATGCCCATCACCGTCAAAACCCCGGTGTGCCCATTGGTGGTGTCCCCGCCGCCACGCGGTGCGGAGGGCGTCTGGACCGTCGAAGGGCAGGGTGCCGACATCAAGGTGTTATGCCGCGATGCCAGCGGCAGACTGCTCGGATACGCCCTGACAGGCGCGGCGGTGATGGAAAAACTGGCCCTGAAC
>JAINUV010000175.1:0-81673 GCA_020205505.1 Panax japonicus
TATCTGTGATATCTCCCAGCATCAACGGCGCTCTCTTCTGTTGATGAGGCCTTGATCTGGAACCGAGATGATTTTCTGAACACTGATTTAATGACAGAAGGGGAAAAATCAAGTTTACTTACTGTGAATGTTAACTTCTTTCTGGTCGGTGCTAATACAATTACAGATCGAAAAAAATCGTTTTGCAAGAGGATTCAGTCATCTTTAAAATCCAATTTGCAAAAAGATCCGAGTAAAACAATTTTAAGTTCTGAAACATGACTTGGCCTTCATCATTTTTATATTTATTTTAGAATAAAGAGACAGAGAAGCTGATCACAAAAACAGTTGATTCACTTTTATGAGGTGCATACAATCATCAACTTCTAAAGACTAAGCTTGTTCATATTTTTATTTCTTACAAAATAATGCTGTTGTATTGGAATTGTGATCAAGAGAACCAAAAAAGTTGGTATCTTTCTCTCTTTCCTTCCCTCTTCCTAATGTTTCTTTTTATAATTTTCTGTTAGTGATCAATCAAAAAACTCCATGAGGGCAAAAAAACAAATGGCCAAGGAGACAAAAGTAAAATTTAAGTTCAAAGCCAAAAAGGTATCCCAAAATAAAGCAACCAAGAGGAACAGCATACAACACAGCAGGCATTGCCTAGCAATTAGTATATCACAGTAGTAAAATTTCAGCATGGCACCAAGTAAGGGGTCAGGTTAAGATCTTAATTCTAGTCACTAACACCAAAACAATAAAAAGAAAAATCAATCAGTTAAAAAACTCTATAGTAATCAAACAGCATTACAGCTGTCTTTAGCAGGCCATTTTCACAGGTGCCCAGTGCGGCCGAACTCATTTGATCACCAATAACATGACTAACATTCATAAATTCAGTTAATCACAAGCTAATTGAAAGCATATTGTTCTTCAGAAACAGTAACACATAACCCATCTTAGTTAATGCTCTTAAGGTAAAGTATTTATCACTAAAAGACAATTTCTACATTATTTTTCTCTTTTTTTTCTATCCTGTTGTAGCTATTACAGTAGCTTTTACTTCTGTCATTACAATACAGTCCACAACATATAATATGCAAATATATTAATCCATGTGTGAATTTACACCTACCCAAATCAATAAATTGTGCTTAAAAAACAAATTAAGCACAACAGCTATCAAAAGATTATATTTTGGTAGTCAACGTTTGGAAGTGCTAAACGAAATGCCCCAGAGAGAAAACAAACAAGTACCTGAAATCGCTTTCAAGGAAGTTGAAAAGGGTGAGGTGGAGAAGCGACGTGGGAGGTTAGGTAAGGCGGAGCAGTGGGTAGGCAGGCGAGGAATCAGGAAGGCTGTGGGCGCCATGGAAGTGGAAGTTACCACCGCAAACGCCGTTGCCATGTGGAGGATTGGCCGGCCAAGGAATTCTTATCTTTCAGTTGGGTTGTCTGTTTTTGTTACACAAAGATCTTGTCTTTCTCTGTGTTCCTCTCGTTCTTCTATCCACAGTATTTTTCTCTTTTTTTATGTTGGGAAGAACAAATGTGTCCACCGTGTGACACGTGGATGAGTAACGCTTCCTGATTGGCTGGTTCCCTATCTTCATAATCCACGTTTGATGATCTTTGATTACCAAAGTTTATGTCCGATCTTTGATTACCAGGTAAATAAATGTTAGTAATAAAATTTTAAAATAGATGGGTAATAAGTGAACTCTCTTACTCCCTCAGTTTTTTAATATAAGTCGTTTTAGAGAAATATTTTTGTTCCTTAATATAAATCGTTTTAAAATTTCAAGTAAGCATTAATTGCTTAGTTTCTAATATTACCCCAAGTATTAAATGTAACTTTGATTCTCTCACTATTTTTTATCCAATAAATAACAATCTCTTCTTCCAATACAAGGGCAAAATAGACAATTAATATTATAGTTAATGCTATACAATCATTTCCTTAATACTTGTGCACAACTCTAAAACGACCTATATTAAGGAACGGATGGAGTATAATTTTTATCAATAAAAATTTATCGCAATACATAATACTCAATACTTTTTCTAATTTTTGGATTCTAACATATGTGAGGTTACACTTACAAACCAAACACAAAATAAAAATATTAAAATAACAACTAATCTATGTATGGAATGGTTAGTATAAAATTAATTTTGATCAATTAATCAATGCAATGTCAACATGCAGGTTGTGAGGTGATATGTCTTCGTGTCAGCAGTGTATTTGATTAATGGACCAATTTAGTATGAATTTAACATCATGGTAACCGAATCCTAATTAAACATATGAGATTGAAATATTTTAAATTATAAGATTAGTATGAATTTTTAAAATATTTTAAAATTTAAAATTGTTACTATAATTTAATAATGAGAGTGTAAATGAATTAAGTTGGAGTATTAAGTTGCTCTCATAATCTAAGTACTCCATCCGTCCCATAGTCATAGACTGATTTGTTTTGGCACATAGTTTAAGAAAATTAGTTAAGTGATAATTTTTAACATAAATTTTCCACATATACCCCTTAATATGGAATTAATAAATAAGTTAATTACCCATTACTTATCACACTTGAACTCTCAACTTCATTGATTGACGTGTACTGACTATTAAAATTCATAACCATAGAACTTTAACCAAAGAGAATACAACAATATTAAATGTGATGATAAAAATAATGACATTGAATGTTGTTTCTTCAAAAAAAGAGTAATGGTTGAATATTTATTATAAGGGCATAAAAATAAAATAATGAACCAACTAAATTTTATAAATAGTAAGTAGCTTATATATTGGGACATCTCAAAATAAAAAATCAGCCTATAACTATCGGACCGGAGTATAAAATAAGGTAGACTCGTTTAGCTGTTAGTGGAGCGCAATCTCAAATCGAGCTGAAGAAAGTCCAACAAGAAGGTTCCTTGTGTAGAGCTGAAACAATGTCGGAAGCAAGAAGGTTGCGAATAGGTTACGCTCTCGAGCCGAAGAGAGTCCATAGCTTCATAACTCAATCTCTTGTAAGTCATACCCAAATTCAAGGTACCGACCTCTTTCAGATCGATGCTGCTAAGCCACTAATCGGACAAGGTCCGTTCGATGCCATCATTCACAAATTGTACGGCGAAAAATGGAAACAGCAGTTGAATGAATTCTCCTCCCAAAACCCTAGCGTCGTCATAATCGATTCGCCCATTGCGATCGAAAGGCTTCGCAACCGAATATCAATGCTCGAAGTAGTGAAGGATTTGAAAATATCTCAAGAAAACGGGGCTGTAATTAGCATTCCGAAACAGGTTCTGGCCTTTGATTCAAATTTATTGTCCGATTTGAGTAATTTTAAAGAATTGAAGTTTCCGGTGATTGCGAAGCCTTTAGTTGCTGATGGGAGTGCTACTTCTCATAAATTATCACTAGTTTTTAACAACAATGGACTGAAAGTGCTGGAGCCACCAGTTATATTGCAGGAGTTTGTGAACCATGGTGGTGTAATCTATAAGGTTTATGTCGTGGGGAAATTTGTGAAATGTGTGAAGCGGAGTGTTGAATAAATTATACAGGAACGTGTTATTGCATAGAATAAAATAAAATCAATAATCATAATAATTACTTAAATGAATTAAGAGAAGACCTCTTGTGTGTATCACGCTTCCGCTGCGCTTAAGGGTGAAGGTCTTCAATTGCCTCTCTCAATCTTAGGATGGATGTATAGATGTGTATAAAATTCTTGAAATGACAACTAGGACCAAACCCTAACTGTTTTATTTATATAATAGCTAAGGGTCAAAATCGTCCATCAAGATTATGAAACCCTAGGGCCCATTTGTGACGCCCCCAAAATTAGGTATACATCACCTATTCTGAGTTGTCAAATACATGGTACAGAATATAAATACAACTTAATTATACAACTGTCGTGTAAAGTACGACAAAACATAAGCTGTGAGTTTTGATACAAATATTGTCGTCTAGACAATATTCAAACTTAAATTCAATATTATTACATTTATTTTCCACTATTTTACTGAATAGTGAGGACTACTAATGTTATCATCTGGTCCGTCACTCCGTTCCCCGACTAGTCCCTGCTACGTTCTCATTTCCTGAAGAGAACAATAAAAGTAAAAGGGTGAGCTCAACTAGCCCAGTAGAAAATATTATGACTAAGATAATGCAGAATATATTATCGTTAGCCTTCAACAGTGTTAAACTGATACAATATAACAACCATCAAGTTTAACTACAGCGGAACAAGCAATCCATTAAAAGAGTCAAGTAAAGAATAAAATCTACTATCTTTTATGATTTAAAAGGTTTTTCATCACTTTTATCGCTGGGACTCAGTTTAATAAATAATCCACATCATCGAATCACCCCTACACTATGACCAATGATATTCTTTAGTATCACGACCACAATTATCCATGCACTACGGGCCAAGAATATTTGTGTATTCAATAATGGTCATGATCATGCCAACAACTGTCCATCAATGCATTACGAGCCAATGAGGACTTTTACCACATCATTTGTAATATTACGGTTATGATTACACCGAATAATCCCTGGTCATAATCATACCAAGTTCATCTATGCGCTATAGGCCACATATGACTTTCAACAAAATATAAACATGAAGATGATGACAATGATATAAGAATTCAATAAAACAAGTTCAATAATTATTTTATCCAAGAACTAATAACGTCCAAATTGTCAACATGATACTGCTTTGTAGAGTAAAATTCAAGAATGCTCAGAAGAATATTTTCATGAAGAGATACTGGATGAAGCGCAAATATCAAGGATATTCTAATAATTTCATGGAGTATAGAAGTCAAAACTTTAACCAACTGAGTATAATAAGGAATAGAATAACAAAAGAAATCACCAGGCATGCGATAGACCGCACAGGCAGGTTATTCCATCAGAATAATAAATAACGGAATCAGGTCCGGCGTAAAACGCACAGACAAGATATTCCAACAAAATAATAAAGACAGAATCAGGTCCGGCGTAAAACGCACAGACAGGATATTCTAACAGAATAATAAAGACGGAACCAGGTCCGGCGTAAAACGCACAGACATGATATTCCAACAGAATAATAAAGACGAAACCAGGTCCGGCGTAGAACGCACAGACATGATGTTCCAACAAAATGATAAAGAAAGGAACAGCAGAAGAATTTCACCAAGTATAGGATAGCCCGCGTATACAGGTTATTCCAACAGAATAATAAAGAATGGAATAACAGAAGTTCTCTTCATAGATAAGAAAGAAATAATACTTCCTACCTTTAGAAAAACTGGATACTGGAATAGTGATGTAGTAGACTTCTCTTCTTCTTTCTATAATTTCTCTCTATAATAATCGCTCTAAAGCTTTTGTGAATTGGTGAGAAATGAAGGAAGAATGAACTTCTATTTATAGAAAAATATAGTTTCGATAATTGCACGTTTTGGGGCTCGAAAAATTACAGTACAATACCTCCAACTTTACCTTTATTTTTAATTTAGTCATTGAAGTATTATCAAACTTGCACCACCTCCTCTAATAGTAAATAATGTGATTCAATAGTAAATTATGTGAATCAATAGTTCTAGACATGTGAAAATACGAATTACAGTATAGCACCTCTATCTATACCTCCATTTTTAACTTAGTCATGCAAGTATTATCAATCTTGCACCAACTCCCCTAATAGTAACAAGAATGTGAAACAATAGTATACACCTGTGAACAAATAGTTATAATCCTGTGAAATAATAGCAATCAATTACTCATTTATCCGGTTAAATACCCTATTGGTCAACATAACATCCAGACATCAATTATTATCGAAATAATTGTCGATTTTCAGAACACAATGAAATCATTTTTATCAAAAATATAAATTTTGAAATTTTGAAGTTTGACTTTTTCCGAAAAAGTTAACTGTTGGCTTTTTGACCAAATAGTGAATTCCGGAAAATTTTATGTTTATAAACTATTTTTACTAATTTCATCGCTCCGGACTCAAATATCACGTCCGCGTCTCCAAATTCAACTCCGAACAACATTCATCATTAATATTATAACTTACAATATTTATCAACCAGGTCGTTCCCAAGAAAGAGGGGGCTTTCCAATAAGGATTTCTCCCTATTGGCGCGCAATTAGGTGACCAAACCCCTCCTTGACAGAACTTCTAGACATTGTAAATATTGCAGTTTATAATATGAAAAACTTTGTCGTCTCAAATATTGATTTAATAAAAAAATATTTTATGCAGATGATACTGACAATAATTGAATCCATAATATGATAGATATGATGCAGCAATTACTGTAGCAATAATTGAGTATAAATGAGTGACTTCTCACGTACACATCACTAATCAATACCGTGTGTTACTATGCAACCACGCGTATTACTGTATTTTTAACACCGGGTGTTTCAACAGTTAACGGTAAAACTTCTGTCGTTATTTTTATAAAGTATTTTTGTCGTTTTCTCAATTCGACAATAATTTCGTTGTAGGGGTCCACCAATGATTGTGCCATTGTACGAATATTCCCTGTTAAAACAAATATTCTCCGACCAATCGAATATTATATAACAACTTGCGTACTTTGCAAAATTTATAAATATTATCCACAACTATAACATTATCTCAAATCCACACCATAATATTAAAAAAATATTTCGAAAAAATTAAATCTTTATTCATAATAACCCGGGGTCTCACACCATTATGCCAAATACTATTAGGAATATTATTTATAGGCCACATAATTAATTACCAAACTCATAAATAAAGTGATTAAATTAATACAATATGTAAGCCCAATAATTACATAAATAGTAGAGAACACATAAGGAATAAAATATTCCAACATTCTCTCACTTGGCCGAAATACTATTTATATACAAAACATAACGCTTACACTCATTAATTTGGCCAAGTATTAATTTAATATCTATATCTTGTTCAAATAAAAATGCCAATGTGAATTAATACAATCTTTGTGTCACTATTAACACAGGATCCCCATTAGTTACACAATTAGTACTTTTATTAAAACAAAGATTAACATTAAGCATAACAAGTATGATTAGAGTTTACATAAGTGGTAATAGATTAAACTCATTCATATGGTCCAAAACATAACCGTACCATTTGCTCACAATTTCTTAAGTGTGCACTATAAAGAGAATAACAAACCATAAATATAATGTGAAGCTCAAAACAACGAGCTCAAAATTGTTGTCTTACATTAAAATAACTTGCTAATTAAGACTACCAGTTAAACCCATGCCGAAAACATGCTCTAAAAGGAGCTTGGGTGGTAAGCCTTTCGTAAGTGGATCCGCTAACATATCATGTGTACTAATATATTTAATGACAACGTTTTGATCTTCAACTCTTTCCCTAACAAATAAGTACTTAGTGTCGAGATATAGTCCAGCACCACTCGAAATGATGTTGTTGGACAAACTAACATTAGAATTATTGGGCTAAGCGTTAATGCCATAATTTTGAAGAATTCTCATTTATCTAGTTTTTCTCTCATTTTTACTTTTAGAAGTACTTTCTGTCACATTCATTGTTAACAAGGATTCAGCAAAGACATTATCAAAATTTATCTTATAGAGGTTTCCCTCTAAAGAGCCAGAACCAATAACATGAGAGTAATGATAAATAATTATTTTATTATTCCCAAACTTAAACGAAAATCCATCAACGTCAAGTTTAGATATAGAAATTAAATTCCGTGTCATACTGAGAACATAAAGATTATCATATAAATACAAGGTGAAAACAACTCTCCAAAACTTAAAGAAGAGTTCCTACAGTTTTAACTTGTATAAACTCTTCATTGCCAACTTTAATGGTTCTTTCCCCCTTTTTTTTAGAGTGTCTTCTTTGAAAGGAATTCATGCAATGAATTAGTAATGTGAACCATAGCACCAGTGTCAAGCCACCATGTATTAGAAGGAAAATCAATTAGAAAGGATTCATAAGTTACATAATTGATGGACGATTTACCTTTCTTTTCAAGTCATTCTCTTAATTTAGGGCATTCTTTCTGAATATGTCATTACTTCTTACAGAAGTGACATTTAGGACATATCTCAGAATTGTTACATGAATAATTTGCCTTATTTGTTTTGGTAGAAATTGGTTTATCCTTATTCTTAAAACCTTTGCCATTTTTTATAAGTCTTCTTCTTATAGGATCCAGTGGTAGTAAAATGAGCAACATTAGGTTTTTCAACCTTAAGCCTTTCATCATCTTTAATTTAAAAACCGTGTCGTTCATCATCATAATGTGCTCGTGCACCCCACTAAACCCATCATACATATTAATAAGCATTTTCAAAATAAGGGTACTTGCATGAGTTTTAGAAGATCCCTTAAATTGTTACTCGACTGAAGTTAATTACTCTTTAACATTCTCAAAGTCAAGAATGACTCCTTGAATGGCTGTCGTGATAGAATTTTTCATAATCATAAGGGACATGCAGTTGAATCGCTCCCACTTTTCATAAATAACCTTTTTCTCAATTGAGCTAGTAGTTGTAAGTGGAGCAGGATGATCCACTCGTAGTGCATAGTTTAAAACCATAGTGCGGAGAACAATTTTCACTTACACTTTTCAAGCAGTAAAATTAATTTCATTAAAGATTTCAAATCCAAAGAGATACCCAGAAATACTAGTTGGAGTCAATGTCGAAACATAATTAAGCTTATAAACATGCTTACAAAAAACTAAAAGAAATCCACAATGTACAACAATAATTAATAATTAATAATTAATAATTAATCATAATAAAAATCAACTGTAGGGCAAGCAGTTAGTTACATAAAATCTATTTACAACACCCAAAATAGATTTTAATGAGATGTTGGTGCATAATTATTAATTTTTCGTTGGTCCAATTAATAATATACTAATAACATCTCCATAAAATAATGCACAACACATTTATCCACGCATCACCGTTGGGCAGAAAACGAAATAAACATGTTATTTATGCAATAAAATTCCATTTAATAAATTATAATTCTAATTTTTTCGTTGGGCAACATTAAAATCTTTATTTATTAAATGTAACATTATGTGACTTTTCTTAATCTTTAATTGTTTCAATTAATAATCCTCTGTTGGGCTGATTATTAATTTTAACAATAAAAGAGTTACGCATACATGTAAATTATTATGATCAAACTCAATTTTTTTAAACATATTAATCAAGTTTAAAAATTAACATTATTTAAAATTTACATGCATGTAACAACTTAAAAGCCCTAATAATACATCACATCATGTTCTAATATCTTAAATTAAAATATAAAATTATGAACATGAATTGGTTATAAAATAATCACGTTAATTTTAACATGAATACATGAGGTCATAAGAATATCATAATATTATCTAAACATAATAAATAATAAATTTAACATATATATAAATATACTGCAATTATATGTTAACGCATATAAAGGTCTGCAATTTCATGGAAGCACCAAGGTATCATTCCCACTTTTACGTAATTAAAATTAATAGACATATATGACAAAGTTTTCATAATCACATATATACTATATAAATTAACATTAACCATGTATACCTGAAATCAATTACTATTTCACAGCATTTGTGTAAAGCACAATGATTACCCAACACATGCATGTCACTGTCAATATATATATATATATACATGTTATAGTTTGATCAACCGTCAATATATATATATATATATATATATATATATATATATATATATATATACACGGGAAGGATCAAGAGCATAATCCTTAAATAGCATAACGCCTTAAATAACATAATTTTATCAAAACGACGTAGTTTTGATAAGACGCGGTGGCATTTTTGTAAATACGCAGTGACATGGTATTTACAAAAATGCCACCGCGTCCCTCCAAAACTACGTCGTTTTGATAAAATTATGTTATTTAAGCCTTTATGCTATTTAAGAATTATGTTCTTGATCCTTTCCGTATATATATATATATATATATATATATATATATATATATATATATCTAATAAAATACAAATGATTTTGAATTTCCCGCTTATTCAATAAATCATTTGGGCCGTCCAAAGTTTGGGATAAATCTCACCATCCATCTATCTAATAAATCTATCTAATAAAATACAAATGATTTTGAATTTCCCGCTCACTCAATAAATCATCTGGGCCGTCCAAAGTTTGGGATAAATCCCACCGTTCATACATCTATCTAATAAAATACATCTATCTATCTAATAATCTAATAATAATTTAATAAAATACAAATGACTTTCAATTTTTCGCTCACTCAATAAATTATTTTGATCGTTCAAAATTTGAGATAAATCATATTGTCCATACAGTGCCGGAGGCACGGGACCCAGCTAGTATATCTAATAAAATACAAATGATTTTGAATTTCCCGCTCATTCAATAAATCATCTGGGCCGTCCAAAGTTTAGGATAAATCTCACCATCCATCTATCTAATAAAATACAATCTATCTAATTCTATCTATCTATATATATCTAATAAAATACAAATGATTTTGAATTTCCCACTCATTCAATAAATCATTTGGGCAGTCCAAAGTTTGGGATAAATCTCACTATTCATCTATCTAATAAAATACAATCTATCTAATTCTATCTATCTATATCTATATTCTATATATCTAATTATATCTAATAAAATACAAATAATTTTAAATTTTTCGCTCACTCAATAAATCATCTAGGACGTCCAAAGTTTTTGATAAATCCCACCATCCATCTATCTAATAAAATACAAATGATTTTGAATTTCTCGCTCACTCAATAAATCATATGAGTCGTCCAAAATTTAGAATAAATTACAACGTCCATAGTGCCGGAGGCACGGGACTGTTGCTAGTATATATACATGTTATAGTTTGATCAACGAGGCAAGAGGCAAGATAATGTCCATCGCACAAGTATTAAAAATAATAATAATAAATAAATAAATAATCAGGATACATAACCATAACGTAAAATTATGTCTGAACATAATTGAAAATTATCTAATAAAATACAAATGATTTTGAATTTCCCGCTCATTCAATAAATCATCTGGGCCGTCCAAAGTTTAGGATAAATCTCACCATCCATCTATCTAATAAAATACAATCTATCTAATTCTATCTATCTATATATATCTAATAAAATACAAATGATTTTGAATTTCCCGCTCATTCAATAAATCATCTGGGCCGTCCAAAGTTTGGGATAAATCTCACCATCCATCTATCTAATAAAATACAATCTATCAAATTCTATCTATCTATATCTATATTCTATATATCTAATTATATCTAATAAAATACAAATGATTTTAAATTTTTCGCTCACTCAATAAATCATCTAGGACGTCCAAAGTTTGTGATAAATCCCACCATCCATCTATCTAATAAAATACAAATAATTTTGAATTTCTCGCTCACTCAATAAATCATATGAGTCGTCCAAAATTTAGAATAAATTTCAACGTCCATAGTGCCGGAGGCACGGGACTGTTGCTAGTATATATACATGTTATAGTTTGATCAACGAGGCAAGAGGCAAGATAATGTCCATCGCACAAGTATTAAAAATAATAATAATAAATAAATAAATAATCAGGATACATAACCATAACGTAAAATTATGTCTAAACATAATTGAAAATTTAATCCTGAATAAGTCACTTTTCACATAAATGTTTGGCTTGGCAATTTTGTAAAGAGATTATGCAGAATTAAAAAAAATCCTAGCACAATTACGTAATTAAACAATTAACTTAATATTAATTCATATATATATATATATATATATGAATGGCGCCAGCGGCCGGGGACATGTTCTATTAATATTAACATATATGTATTATATATGTTATCGTACTGATTGCTGCATATATATTTTTATATTGATAATGTACAGGAACATTAACATATGCGGTAATCAGAATTCGTATGCTAAATTGGCAGATTAACGTTACTTTCGGAAATCTCTTTTCATAAAACATATTGAAAATTTTATATTATACCAATAAAGAGGTTATGCGAAAATAAAATTTCTAGCATAACAATGTAATAATTTATTCTATACAATAGCGTAACTTTTGCTCTGATACCAGATGTTAAATAAATTATACAGGAACGTGTTATTGCATAGAATAAAATAAAATCAATAATCATAATAATAAGTACTTACATGAATTGAGAGAAGACCTCTTGTGTGTATTACGCTTCCGCTGCGCTTAAGGGTAAAGGTCTTCAATTGCCTCTCTCAATCTTAGTAGGGGTGAGCGTGGTGCGGTTTGGTGCGGTTTGAAGTCCAAACCGCACCCGAAACTGCTTAAGTGCGGTTTGAAATTTTTAAAACCGCACCCGAAACCGCTTATGATTGGTGCGGTGCAGTTTTAAAGTGTGCGGTGCGGTTTTAATTGGTGCGGTTTCGGTTCCAAAATCAATTGAAACAACAAAAAAGTCTAAGTCTTTAATAAAATTTAATATAAAACTTACATCGAGCAATTAATTTAGTGACAAAGTCAGCAATAGGAATTATATCAAGCATGCTTTAAAACTAAAACATACGCTATATAAAACAACGGAGACAATATATTCGATAACAAGCAATAATGTTTATCTAGTTCCCAAAAATTAAAAGTATATACTGGAGATAAAATAAAATTCTATCTCATATATTGCAGGGAGGACTTAAAGAATATAATCTTAACTATACCTAATTTGAAAAATAATCTACTATTACTATTATAACATTGACATTAACCAATCCATCAAGTGCTCGAGCCCCTCAGCTATAAGCCCCTCCAGTAACGCATCAAACAAATTTGAAATTTCAAAACCCAACTGCTTAATTTTTGACTCTATAACCTCTAACATCTTTTTTCAATTTGTGAAAAAATGACAATGTAAGATTGAGATTTTTTCTGAACGTGTTCAAGTGAAAAGTAATTTTAAAATTTACTAGAGATAATACATATATACACACACATGGTGCGGTTTCGGTTTTATGCGTGCGATTTTGGCTAGTAACCAAACCGGAACCGTAAATTTGGTTATTTAACCCACCTAAAACCGCCACATACGCCGGAACCGTTGGTGCGGTTTTTATAGGTGCGGTTCGTGCGGTTTTTGGTGCGGTTTCGGTTCCAAGTTGATTACTTGCTCAACCCTAAATCTTAGGATGGATGTATAGGTATGTATAAAATTCTTGAGACGATAACTGGGACCAAACCCTAACTGTTTTATTTATATAATAGCTAAGAGTCAAAATCGTCCATCAAGATTATGAAACCCTAGGGCCCATTATGCCAAATATTATTAGGAATATTATTTATAGGGCACATAATTAATTACCAAACTCATAAATAAAATGATTAAATTAATATAATATGTAAGCCCAATAATTACATAAATAGGGGATGCAATGTCGTTTTCGCAAATATCAAATTTGAGCAGTGATGGATATAGTGCTGATATCGAAGAGGCAGAGATGCCTACATTGAGTTTTGTTAATGAAGTAGCTGATGGGTTGCGGAAGGCTTTGAGGCTGCACCTTTTTAATTTTGACATGATTAGGGATGCTTCTACTGGAAATCATTGTTATTTTGTGATTGACATTAATTACTTTCCAGGGTATGAAAAAATGCCGTCTTATGAGTCTGTTTTGTCAGATTTCTTTAGGGACATTGTAAATGAAAGCCCGAGATTGGTTGCGGTAGAGAGTCAAGAGAGTAATTGTGATAGCGGCAAATTGCCTAGTTGATATGCAATGCAGTGATGGGGACGTTATGGCTAACCTGACTCAGTTATGTGTTTTGGCCTGGATCCTAGACGATACTAATTCTGGTAGTTTATGAGGCGAGATGCAGGATGTGGGAAGTGGCTTGTTCTTCTATTTGGAGATTCTGGTGGTCTTCTCATATTATGGTGAGCTGTACCTTTTTAACTCTTTTTTAAAATTTAATAACATAATGTGCTTATTCTTGATGAATAAAACATATCGTTCCGCTTTTATGTATTTAAACATTGTGCCAAACACATGTACTTTAAAAGGGTGCATGGTGTAATTTGATGGATCTCTGCTGTCTGCTGATTTTAGATATGCAATGAATGAATAAATTTTGTATTTTCTTCCATATTATTTTGTCGATATGTCTTCCCTGCATTGACACTGAACTTGTAGTGTTTCTTGTATATTGGTTGCGTATAAGTGGTCTGTTGAGGTATCAGAATGTATATGTAATGTTATACTATTTGGGAAAACACTTCTTATGCTATTTCCACTTAAGGTGTTTAAACAATTAATGATGAATATATATAGTTGGGGGAGAAAGATCATTGTCTTGGTTGGTGCTAAATTTATACATGTGGAAGAAATATGTTTTCATTGAACTAGTAACCCTAAGAAGATAATAGTTATAGGAAGAAACTGCCTGAATGATGATATAAATACTGTTTCAAAAGGTGTGGAAGTCTTATTGTGGTAGGTAAGTGCAGATGGTAATGATATGTAACCTAAGTGATCAGATTATGAGATGATTTGGATCGTGCCATGGTGAATAATCAGAAAGTCGTAAGGTGTAGGAATCGGAACAATACTGAGGTTCCTCTAAATCTTACTAATATTACCGTTACTGTGGAATTACTTGCTTCAGCTGCACCTGTTAGCTTTCGTAGTCAGTTACTGATTGTAAGAAATCTTCATGAGATGGTAATTTAGCTAATTATTTCAATAAATGAGGTCGTCCCTCCTCACTTGGTTTGTGGAATCAAGACTTACATGTGGATAGTGGATTATAGTGTTTGGATTAAGAACTTTAAGGAAGGTTTGATCTGACCATGAATATGAAAATATTCAACTATGAAGTTTTTTTAATTATACAAATGCAATCCTTGCTGACATGAAGCAGATGCTGAAATCGAAGTCACTTTTGGTTAGTTGTTTATTGACCTAATTTGTTGCTTTTACTCGGAAATGAGCTGGTTACGAGGAGGAAAAATGATTTGGGGGGTGGGGGGGGGGGGGTTACATAATTGAAGGGATTGGACATGAACTTAAAAGAAACAACTTGTATTGAGAAACATTTCAGGGCTTTGAGAGATTTCTCTAGGGGATCCAGTCCTTTCGAACTAAAAGAATCGGATTTCCTTAACGTGCCCTTTTAACCTGAATGATAATTAGATATGCTTTTTAGAGGAGGACATGATAAGCTTATTTGATCATGTACTTGCAGCTAGGGAGCAAGAGAAGTGATCTA
This sequence comes from Panax japonicus, assembly GCA_020205505.1. Lineage (NCBI taxonomy): Eukaryota > Viridiplantae > Streptophyta > Magnoliopsida > Apiales > Araliaceae > Panax > Panax japonicus. The sequence goes on from JAINUV010000175.1 coordinate 15,311, forward strand.
TCAAGACTGTTAAGCTATAATTCTTGTTTCATTACAATGATAATAGAACCCTTCTTTCTTTTTTGGGTTGTGGTTTCTGTAGTTGTAAGGAAATATATATTTGAACTACGGCACTATACGGTTATAATAATAAATAATTGCTCAGGGCACATGTAGCTAACCTGTGAGCTAAATAAACTTGGTCTCTTGGCACTTCAGAAATTACACAACTTCTAAACCCCTTGGCATTGGACCTAACAATTTCCTGAAGGAGTACCTTCTTGACGACATCATAAGAAAGTATTGGTAGTCTTTTTTTCTTCTTTTTTTTATTATTTGAATATGAGGGGTGGGGGTGGGGGAGGTATCATTTTGATTTCGTGGGACTTCCATGGCAGTCCTCTTTCAAGCCAAAAGGTAGTTCCAACGTATGGAAACCTTTCTTTTTGAGCCGTTTCCATACTGTTCAGTAATAAATTCAAGCCATTAAAAACAATAGAAGATTAGGCACTTAAAATTTTAATTTTATTTTATGAAAGAAGGTACTAGCATAACTTCTCTTCTGCTTAAATTCTCATTTTTCATTTTATGTTAGGATCTGTATGGCCATGTTTATATGCCAGGATCCAAGACTACTAAACTAGTCTTTAGATATGTTTGTTTAGAATGAGATTATTTATGGGATAACTAGAAATAATCTTATGTTATATTTGTTTTATCTAGAATTATCTAAAGAATTGTATAAAAATTTATCATTTGGACCATTATACCCTTAAACCATATTTGTTTGCTAGGATACCCTTAAACACACAAACTTATTTGTGTTTTATTATTTTAAGAAATTTTTATAAATGGCATTTCATCATTTTCATTAATGATTATTTTGAGTTATACTATACATCTACTACATTATACGCAGAGATGACATATGAAAGATTGAAATATCAACACATTAGGCAAAGGTTGGTGAGTTGGTTGTTTTTCTGAAATACCTGCCACTAATTTTAGGACCATCATGGGATTGAAGTCTCTTATACAACAATTAATGTCCTATATAAATAGGAAATTGTTATATTCATAACAAAAATTATTATTTCCACAATAAAAGTGTTGCTTCCTATAGCGACGGTTTTCACCGTCGCTATACATTAATACATCTATAGCGATATTTTTATTATGAAAATAACAAAAAATATTATAAATTTAATAATTACCATATAAATATCATTATCATTTATTTAGAACTTGCCAGTTTCTTAATTTTTTGGCAAATTTATTCTAGAAGAAAAGTAATTTACACAAATGTGGAATACACGCGTCTATGAGTTTTGGTTTGTTATTGACTGCTTTTTGCATCATAAATGAAGTGAGAGCAAAAGAAATAGTACTACTTACTACTTATAGTCTCACCTAATTTGTAACAGAAGATCTTGACTTTTATAAAAGGAAGATGGATCAATAAGTGAATCTAAAACTATATAATAAAAAAATAAGGTTCTAGATTTTTTTATTGACTAATAATATTATTAAATTTATTATTATAATTTTATTATCATGTCGTCATATATAATTTTAATTTTTATTTTGGATTGTGACTGTTTTAATGGAGGAATTGTTACTTTTATATTACTAAGACATTTATTTATATTCTAATATTTGTATTAATTTTTTAAAGGTCAATTTAAAATATTTTTAAGTTTAAAATTGACATAATTTTGAAATTAATATATTTCATATATCTTTTAAATATCTTATAATATTTATAATTATATTTAAAAAATGTAGATATATTATTATGGCTTTCAAATTTAAAACTATTATTTAAAAAAATTATGTAAGGATTGCAATGTTCTCCGGCTATCAACTTCTTTTTTGTCTTTGGATTCTTTGCGAGACTGTGTCACTAATAAAATATTGCACTGTTTCATATCACAAATAAAACTATTAAATGAACCAATTTGCATGTTAACTAAAAGTTTGATTCAAGCTCGATTTTAAATAAAAAAGAATAAATAATTTTTTAAAAATTTCTCAGCATGATTTGATAATTAAATGAGTCTTAATTAAATTTTATTTTATTTTTTATAAATTTTCTGAATAACTCAAAATTGAATTAGTTTACCCGTAGTCGTCCCAAACAAACTCTCTATTTCTCTCCTCCCACAAAACTAGGAAAATAGAACACTTAATTTCCTTGTGTCCCCGACTGGGAGGCCATTGACTTGTTATGTGTGTGTGTGTGTGTGTGTGTGTGTGGAATAAATTATCTAATTTCCACGGCTCGTAATATATCCTTATGTACCATGCGGTTATTCATGCTGTTAAATTATATATATATATATATATGTTAATTAACGTACGTACTCTAATAGTCTATTAATCTTTAATTGCCAATAGAATTGTTTTCTTAGACATGAGGAACCATTATATTACCTGCAGAAGAAAATTATATTCTCTTAAAAAATAATAATAATATATTTATAAATTAATCTGAGGTATATATGTATTTTGTGTACAATATACGGTGACTATAAATAATTTACATATATATATATATAGCTAGTATCCCTATATATTTAATACAAAACCAACTGATCACCTCTCAAATGAAAAGTTATTTGTTTACAAATGCTTCTAAATTTCTTCACATGAACTGAAACCCGGCGTTATCGAACTCTCAGGACGAGACGGCCCATGGCGAAGACGATGCTTGGCTGCAATATATATATATATATATATATATATATATATAATTAACTTACTCTAAAAAATCTCTCCAATATGCCTCACTTGCTCCGTCATCCATAAGCTGATCTCCAAAAGCATCAAAGTTGGTAGAAGTAGATGAAGGGTTATTAGACATAATTTCATTTGTCTTCATTATTAATTTATTTCCCATTTGATCATCATCGTCATTCAGATCGGACCGACGCCGTTCAGGCGAGGCAGGGAGCAATGCAGGCAACGAATCTGAACTTAAAATCGTTCCTATATTGGGGCAATCCTTTGTATCTTCCATAGAAATGGGTTGATAATAATTGTTGCCTAAGTTGGAAAAATCATCAGAATTCATAGCGTGGGCTGCAGGGTTATTAGGTGCCAAACAATTTGGGACATTAATATCAAACTTAGGAATATTATTAAGTCTAAGGAATGTATTATGCTGCAGATAATTATCTTGAAATGGCAATGTCGTCCCCATGGATGGAATTAGTGGAGTACTAGTAGTAGTGTTAGTGGGGGGGTTCAAGACTTGAAGCAGATTGTGCATCAATTGGAGTTTGGCCAGTTGTGTGACATCTGACATCATTAATTCCGGCCGCCACAGATTAATTCCCAAGTTATTGGCAGCTGCAAGCAGGCGAGATAGATTTGCTAAGATGTCTAGATGATCATGAGTTTTTGGCCTATGGGTTACTGGATCAATTCCCATTTGGAGAAGTTTCTTCTTGAGGTGGGTATTCCACAAGTTCTTGATTTCGTTGTCGGTCCGTCCCGGAAGCCTTGTTGCTATTGCTGACCACCTGAAACGTACATGCAGAAAATTCATAGTTAATTGTGCTTCAAGTCAAGTCGTCATTGTACATGCATGTTATGATGAACACAAGTTAATTTGCCCACTCTTGAAGTTTTTGTTTTTTAAATCAATTTGCTTTATAAATTTGACTCTTGTGCAATTCCAGTACTATAAATAAATAATTAATATATTTGAAAAGATGAGAGATTAAATAATATAAGTATTTGGTGTTAATTTAGAGATAATATGAGAAATTATTATCTGTGACGAGTCTAATTCTGGTGTCAAATTATCTGTCTCGTTCCTACATCTTTAATTCTCTGTTTATCTACAATAACCGAATAAAAATTACGTGAGATATATAAGACAACAGATGGGGCAAGACAAAAAAGGGAGATATGATGGAGTATATACATACTTATTTCCAAGAACAGAATGGAGGTTGATGATGAGTTGCTCTTCTTCTTGAGAAAATTTGCCTCTCTTGATATCCGGACGGAGATAATTAGTCCACCTCAATCGACAACTTTTTCCGCACCTGTTAAGCCCTGCAAGCTTAGGAAGTGCTCTCCAGCTTCCATGGCCATGTCTCTGAATGTGGTGCATAAGCTTCTCATCTTCTTCTGGAGTCCATGGCCCCTTCTTCAGCCCACTCTCTTCGCCGCATGGTGATCTTCCCATCAATATCCCCCGGCCGGCCTGCAGATATTATTAATTAATTGATTTTACAACTTCTTTAATAATTATATGTATGCATATATATATACTTTATAACTACTACCAAGTGTATACTAAAGCCCAGATAGTTTAAAGAACAGGAGAAGACAATAATATTCACACCTTTTAAAGGTTCTAGCTAGCTATATATAGATAGATAGATAGATAGATAGATAGATAATGTATATGAAGATTGGAGTAGGTAGCTAAAGGTAGTAGTACTAGTGCATGCGGATGATCATTAATTCATCCAAGTGTTAGTGGTGCTGGGTAGCTTATTTATATTTACATATATATATATATAGCAACTTAGGTTGGGGGATGTTTGAAAATAACGAAGTTCTAGTGTAATAAACAAGCATTTTTTTTCCGAATCAAACAATATTGTTTATACTTAAAACTAAATAATGAATAACATTTTCGTGTGAGATTGTATATACATATATAACTAGGAAGAATTAAACCTAGCTAGCTGCCTAGCTCCATTGTAATCAACGTATCTGAACCCGACCTGGACCTACCATATTATCCCATATACATATACATAAAATGCTATTTTATAACTGATTTTGATATTTTTACATGAAAAATATAAAAACCGTCGAATTTATGTACATTTTTTGTTATGAATTTATCAATTTTCATTATTTTTTGTAAACTTAAAAATTAAGTTTTTCCTAACCCCCTCGATCTCTCGCCTGCCTGCGGACGTCGACCCCTACCCCTTGCCCAGTTTCCCCTTACAGTCCTTGCTAGATGAAATGTTCACAATCGAATTCTAATCCTCCTTCCCCAATTTCCCCCCCCCCCAAGGGTCATATATAAGATGAAATGTATGTATATATCCCTAGCTATAAACGAATTCTAATAGAATAAGTTGTTAATTATAAAAAATTAAAAGAAAAGAATTAGTTAGTATATAACAACTTTATTTTTTGTATATTTAGTTATATACCAAATTAAAGGAGTATAATTAATTAATTAATTAAGAATTGACAAAGCTGTCGAGATCCAACTGCTCCTAATTAGTACTGTCGCCATTGTTACCGTTCATCTTCTTCTACCAAACAACGGTTTATATATATGCATGTTAGATCCTCATTTTTTGTTACTTGTTCTTTACTTTATTATTAATAAATAACACATTGCTAATATTTTTAATACAAAGCAGAACCAACGTTCCTTTTATCTCCAACCTCCCACCAAAGAAGCCATCTAATCTATTAGACTATATATATATATATATATATATATATATATATATATATATATATATATATATATATATATATATATATATATATATATATATATATATATATAGATATTGATTAATTTCCAGTTTCTTGTCAAACTTTTCTTGTACTTCTAAATATATCTTTGTAAATTAAATGGAAATTAATTGCCTAAATATAAGAGGTTCGCTCCTTTAAAATTCTATTGTGGAAACTTAACTAACTTCTTTTAATGACTTTTGAACATGCATTAATAATATTTACGTAGAATGAGTTAAGTAATATAGTTATTTCTACTAAAACAAAAATATCTCAATTTCAAGTTTCTTGTAACAGATCATTTTAACCAAAACTATGTATTCAAGTTCCTTGTCACATATTTTGACAATTGAAAATATTAATTTTAAAATTAAAAAAAAAACATGACAAAGAGATCTGTTTGAATAGATCCTTTAAAGAATTATTACCAATCTATAATTTAAGCATATTAATTTAATAGTTTTGCACAACCAAACGATAATTTGAAAAATCCCTTCACATTCACATTCACATTCACATCACAGTTCTAGATTTAATAACCAACGTGAAACCAAGTCACATATTAAGTAGTAAATAACTTGATGACAGAAAAGTAATTGCAGAAATTAAAAGACACAATTTTTAGGTGGTTCCAGTCCTTTGTTATTGAAAATTGTATGTGTAACTATTACTATAATCGTATAGGTGGTTCTGCGTTTCTACAAGTTATTGAGTCTAACACATCAAACACACATTTGTTTACTACTTTATAAATAATTTTATTTATTATCTAAAATATTTTTTAACAATAACATTATATATATATATATATATATATATATATATATATATATATATATATATATATATATATATATATATATATAACTTGATAACAATGGAGGAATGGAAAGATAAGACATATATATATATATATATATATAGTATGTACGTAATTACAACAATATTATTTGAAGTATTGTGCTTATATATCTAAATCTCCGATCTCCATAAGGGTAATAAATTTCAAATCAACTATATATAACGTCATACATATATACACATATATGTATATCATGTATAGATAATGCATGAATTAATGGATGATGCATGAAATAATTAAATCACAGAGTGGTCCAGCAGGAGCCGTCCTTAGGATTCACAATAGCCGGTAACATAAACTTGGTAGAGTTGAGGCCATGAGCATTGAAACCCGCCCCGGAATGCGGGTCGACTCTGACCCGCCCAGCGTAACCCGGAAAAGCCCCAGTCCCAAATATCCCCTTGCACATGCTACCTATATCTAATAATGAATCCGTTTCTTTCTCCTTATCGTCGGAGAAAAAGCCGGTGTCCTGAGGATTTGTGACGGTACCGGCCAACGCCGAGGCGAAATGAATGACCATTAAATCTGCATACGCTTCGGTTGGGGCAGGTACCAAAAACCCAACGTTCCCTTCTTCTGGAGCAAAGAATGGCCATCCACAATTATTTTTCGCCTTTCCCATTTGGTTTACCACCACTATTGCCACCTGCTCACCTGCAATTTCATACCTATTATTAATATATTGGCCACCTTAATTAATTGGGGAGTGATTTTCATGAAGTAATTTTTGGCTAATTGATCAATACACGCAGACTGGGAGGTGATCCGAATCCTTTAATTTGCATTAATTGTACGTGTTATATATATGTATGTGCATGCGTGCGTGCATGAGTTCAAATTGATCAATACAGTGTCGACACGCAGGCCGGGAGGTGATCTCTGTGCGTGTCAGTACTGTATTGGTCAATTGATCAACTTATCATAAAGTTAACTTCATAATAACCGGATCATATGTATGTGCGTGCATGCATGCATGATTCCAAATTTTGGTACACAAATTAATCAAAATGTATATTACCATCAAAATTATGCATGAAGCATCTTGAGCGTGCAGATTCCCATTCAACCTTCTCCCCCAAAACAATTACCGCGATGGTTTTACCATTATCGCCGGCGACTAATTTATTTACGACATCTTTAAAATCGGCATCACAAAGATTTGTTGGTGTAGGATGATCATCATCTACTTCTTTCACCAAATTCACCGTAATCTTTGGTGCACTCCTCTTCAACTTCTTGTCCGCCAACAACTGGTAGCTCTCCACCATGCGCCACCAGTCGATCACCCGTGGCTCAAGCGTAACGTTCTTACCGGTGTTTAACGATGAAATGAAGAGTCTGAGTTGTGATTTTTGCTGCTCTTTAACCTTGCCGTACCATAGAATTGAGAGGTTAATTTCCCCGGTAAGAATAGGACCGTTGTGGTAGGTTATTTTATGGGCTGATGAAATGGAGATGGTTAGGGTTAGAAAGAGGAGAAGAGGGATCATGGAGAGAGAATTTGAGTAATATTTCATTTTTTTTCCTGATCGAACTAATATATAATTCTCAGCAGGTCTTTTCATGCATGCATGCATGCATGTTAGATTGTTAATTGGTTATTTGTGGCATGTATATCATAATAGCTAAAAATTAAGTTATTATAATGCTGCATGTATGTCTCTTCAAATAAACAGTCGACCACATAAGAGACCTATTTCTGTGGGGGAATCAATCATTTAATTTGTACTCTATATTTATTTATAGGGATGAATGTAAAGAATTAGTCAAATGAGATTACTAATTTAGACATTCTGTACATTCTAATTATAATTAATTGGGACGAAAAGTCATATATATATATATATATATATATATATATATATATATATATATATATATATATATATATATATATATATATATATATATATATATATACGGAAAGCTTCAAGAGCATAATTCTTAAATAGCATAATGTCTTAAATAGCATAATTTTATCAAAACGACGTCGTTTTCATGGGACGCGGTGGCATTTTTGTAAATACGCGATGACATGGTATTTACAAAAATGTCACCGCGTCCCATGAAAACGACGTCGTTTTGATAAAATTATGCTATTTAAGAATTATACTCTTGAAGCTTCCCGTATATATATATATCCTGAGATATATATAAACAACAAGTACATGTGGACAAGGACAGATACATTATAACTAGGCTAGGCTTACAGGGGAATATAAAATTTAATAAATAAATAAATAAAAATAAGAAGAAAAGGAAATTAAAAGATTAAACAAACTGACATCTGGTAACCTCAGTTGTAACAATTCTCTTGTTCTGTGTCATCGGAAGAAGTCCGCCTCCGCCTCCGCCGCTCTCTGTATATTTCAGCCACCTAGGAACCTTCCTCTGTTTCTTCCTCCATAACCGTGAAGCTACCAACTTAAATCCACTCCTTATGTAAGCCACCAAAATTGTTACAAGCTCTCTGCAGCAGAACAGAGATTGTAACTTATCAAGGCTATTTGGTGTTAAACATATACACCATCAAATCAAATCCACAAGCTTTACACATTTAAGAATACTATAGTGGAGTGAAATTGAGATCTTAAATCTTCTTTAAATCATATAAAAACTTTGTTGTAAATGAACAAAAGCTTAATTTTTCTTCTTTCTTTATATCCGACTTTTTACTTTCCCAGTTTACCTCATCAACAAACCGAATATTTAGGGTCACCAATAGTCTTGAAGTAACTTGGTCATATCTTTGCAGGTAGGAAAATAAATTAAGAAAAGAGAAACACTTGCAGAGGTGAGCAAGGAGATCGACCACCATTTACGTACAAAACGAACAAGTATGAATCATAATGCTGCCCGTTGATGAAATAAAATTCAGGCAACCTTCGTACGCACTGGAAGGACATTTTCTTGTACAAATGGATGGCAGAATTGTTGTAAGAAATCACATGTAGGTAAACTGCCTGGCACGTTTGAATATTTGAACTATACTTGATAATCTTTCGAATTAGTGAAGTAGCTGAAATTCCACGCAAGACCTCTTATTTTAAATAATGACACAAATTAACAAAACCATGCACTAGGAAAATAAAATAAAATACAAACAAACTTACCTATGCCAAGATTTCTATAAGATCCAACCACTCCAAGTGTCAGAATATAAACTAGTGTTTGATCTACTCTTGCTGTTTCAAATCTGAGCATATCTTCTATCTGTAAGGCTAAATGATAGTTAAAATAAATAAAGCTTGCAACCAAGATATATTAGTACCACAACTTTTACATGTATTATGCTCTGAATAATAAATGAACCTTCAATAAGGAGAGCTGCACTCAAGGGTACCCCCCCCCCCTCTCTTTCTCACGTATTCCCTTTTTGACCGTAAAATGGTTCTTAACAATAAAACAATTACTCGATAAGAAATAATTAAACTTTGAATAACGTTTCGATTTTCATTAATGAAACTTGATAATATCAATAAATAAGTGTTTAAAACTGAAGATGTTAAGTCTTTATGAAATTAATGTTAGGAAACTGACAAAGTATATATATATATATATATATATATATATATATATATATATATATATATATATATATATATATGAACTTATGTGATGTAAACCAGAATTGTAAACGCAGAAAATGGTCCCCCCTCCCCTCTCCCCCCTCCCCTTCTCATTTATTCCCTTTTTGGCCATAAAATGGTTTTTAACAATAAAACAATTACTCGATAAGAAATAATTAAACTTTGAATAACGTTTCCATTTTCAATAATGAAACTTGATAATATCGATAAATAAGTGTTTAAAATTGAAGATGTTAAGTCTTTATGAAATTAAATGTGTCTAACAACACATAATAATACTAATCTCATAATTGGGAAAATCTAATCAAAGTTTTAAACAACAAGATGACCTGACTTACTGAAAAATGAAAGGCTAAATAATAAAACTTAATTTTAAAAATTATTATTACATGCCATTTCACTACTCACAAAATAAGTATTGATTTGTACTTAAAACTTTCACTGCTTAAATTCCGGTCTTAAAGAAAGACCACGATCCTCCGATTTCCTTGAGAAGCCATGCACTTAATATGAAGCTTATTTGTTAGTATACCAGGGAACAGTAAGGACTCACCTCACTTTCTTTTGCCATAACAATTCTTGCCGTGACAAATCCAATAAGCTCATCACTCTGACCATTGGGCCGATTTCGATCAACAGTACCCCAGGATACAATATCACGGCCATTAACAACATTGAGGAAAAACTCAGACTCGTACCTAAGAAAAAAAAACTGTTTATTGTTGAAAGAGTGGCCACATTATCTTAATGTTGCTACCAAATCAAATAGCATAATTAGATCATCTGACCTGATAGGAAAAAGATCACCATGAAGTTTCTCAACAACCTCTAAATCGGAGAGCCGAATAGGCCTATAAGATATGCTTGGACGATGGGCCCCTCGCAGGTTTACCATTGAAGATTGTGGCATCAGTCACCAGCAAAAAATTGATGTATTCGAAGAATTTGGATATATATTTGTCCTTCCATTTATGCAACATAAGCCACAAGGGCCACAGAGTAGTAACAGGAACCTATTGATGATAGTTTGCTATACATGAATTCCTTCTATTGTCAACTACACAGATGCAGAGACAAAAATCTTAGAGAAAAAGTCCCATGGCTATTAAAGAGAACACCAAATGAAGAACAAACATGGTGTCAGAAACAACAATGCTTAAGATTTTATTAAAAAGTCCAGTTTCCACACAGTGCTAGTTGCAGGTTATAAGTTGTAACTAACGCTCAGCTCGTAGTGTCTAGAGTCAGTCCTGTAGCCGTCTGTAATTTAAATTTAGTAAAATCAGGTATAGAGTCACACGGCTGTTGATGCACAATTTGCAGACGGCTACAGGGCTGACTCTATACCTGATTTTACTAAATTTAAATTACACCAGACGTTTCAACACCAGTATTGAACTGGTTAAACTATACATAAGAAATAGTAAAGTACCGACCATATTTTCTTTTAAATTAAAATAAATAACTACATACCATTAATCAATATATCAAATCGCAATGTGAGATAAGAAAATCAAGTTAAAAGCAAAACTGAGCTTCCCTAATATTCATATCCTGGCCTTACATGAATTAGATGAAAGCATAATATAAATCAGATTAGATATCAAAATCATGACTGCTACTTCACTTTATCACCTTTCCACCAAATTTAATCATATCCATTTCCTAAAAATAGATTTCAAAATCTCATGCTTCTTTCTACTTCACACAGTCACTAAACCAGTAATTAATTGTTAAAAATTCATAATTTTTATCAGATACACAAGAGAGACAAAGATTGGATCACATGCTACAAGATTAGCTGACAATTCAAACAAGTATAATTTTTAATCTCCAAGCTAAATAAAATTGACATTATAACTTACCGAAGTCAAACAATCCCTGTCCCTGGATCAGCTGCTCCCAGCCGAATTGTCGAGAAACAAGAGATTTACGAGTGGGATGAGAATTAGAAATTATGAGTTTATATTCCCAAAATTTTCAGTTGTCGTAATTATTAGGCCGAAACAGATAGATTTGGAGGAGAGACTAGGAGGTGTTTGTTTAAACGTTAAAAGTACAAAATCTATTTTATTTGGAATCGAATGCTTTCCTTTATCAATTCCTGCTTTTATTTTCTTTCGGTCTAACCTTCTCTTTCCCATCGTTGACTTGACTCGGGGAAGCATTTTCCTTTCTTTTTAGGCCAAATTGCTTCTTTTTTAATGTTAAGGATTGTTTATCAGTATTGTATTAATCATTTGATCAATTTATCATAAAATTAATTTTATCTTTATTAATTAAATCAAAATTTAATATTAAGTGTCTCATCCTTTTTATTTTAAATAGTATGGTTTAATATTAAGAGTCAAATTTTTTATCTTAAATAACTTCATTTGATATTAAAGGCCTCCAAATTTATTTTATTTTACTCTTATATAAAAACTTTTAACATTACCTTTTTGACGGTGATATTGACAGAGTAATTTTATATTGTCAGAGTAAATATGCATTTAACGACCCATACTCTTATTTTAACTAACATTTTCCTATAATGTGTAATTTCAAAAAGACTGGTTAATTCTCCTAATTATATAAAACATCAAATAATTTGAAAAAAATAAAACCATCTAAAACATCATATATTATGGAATGGAAGGAATATATTTTATTTACACAGCACACAGTGGGTCCTATCTTTATCAGGAATTATGTGAAAATATCAAAAATACACGTGAAAATAATGACTCCCATCTTTTATACTTCATCCATCTAATCACACACTAATCATAGGTTACATACACACGGTTTTTTTGTTTTTTTTACAAACCAGATTACAAGAGAAAAATGAAATAACTCAAAGGACAGCACCAGTCATGAATCGATGGTTTACTACAGCTTCTGCAATTGGCCGTTGCCGGAAGTCGGGATTCAGCATTGCCTGCGCCGATAATATAAACTACCTTTAGTAATCATTTAGAGCAAGAAAAAAGCTTTTCAAACAGAATTTGAATCCACATGCCAGAGAAAGTACTCTCCGAAAGCAAAGTGTACAAGTTAGTTGCATCCCAGCAATCATCGCTCACCCACATGAACCCACAAAGATCAAGCTTGGGCATATATATATACATATACATACACAAAATACATGTACACATGCACAGATTCAGAAGTTATTTCCTTTCTCATCCTATTGTGTTAAACAGAGCAGCCAAGAGAAGGCAAAATCTTCAGTAAAGATGTCATGTGACTGCATGTTGGACTCTATTATAACACCCAACTAGCTGCGCTAGTATACACTCAATCTGGAAAGTAACAATGAAGGTAGAGTTATGACAAGAGTTGGAACTAAGAATTACCATTCAAACAATCCTCTTACCATTTTCTTAGATTTTAGGGCCTATTTCCGGTAGGTTATGGCTTGAGCCTATTCTGAATTAGTGTGGTTACTGGTTATCATATTTTTCATATAATTAGTTGTAATCCTCCATACCGATGTGAGTTTGTTATACGCCTTATAAAAGCTTGCACATGCAGCACATTATCTCAACAGTATACGCCTTATAACTCGGGACTGTAGTCACATGGGCTCGAGTGGAACCTAACTTTCATTTAAGACACCTCGATGGGTATGGTTCCTGAAGGGGAAATGAAGGATTTGAACAAAGGAGATTGTAATATCTCATCCCACCAAATGCCTAGTATCTCAAAAACACCTACTCTTTGTGAAGGCAATCCTCTGTCGTGATGGCAGTGGGCAGTGTTACTGGTTACATAAGCAGTTAGCGATCTAAACCTTTACTAGCTCAACTCCTGTATTATCATCGTAGGTATTGGATTCCTGAGTATGCCATACTAGTTTTTAATTTAAAAAAAATAAATAATAAATAAAATAAAATAAAATTATTGAACCATTATTAACAAACAGGCATTTAAATTTTATGAATCTGGTTCATGTAAAATAACTATGAACTGAAGCTTCACCTATATGTTAATGTCGTCTTGTTTTTTCCAGTAATTAAGTAATTGTCAAAGTCTATTCCATTATCTTGATGTTTCCTTTTCAAACTAGTAACTCCATACTTAAATCTTTAGAATACACATATAGAAAGGATAGAGTTGACTAGAAATTCTCTTTTTCATTTGTCATTATGAATTAAGGTATATCATGCTTTTCCCTACAATGAATCATGCAATTATAGAAATGAGAAAACAAATCAGCTATCATAAGTTTTAGAGATGTAATAAAACCTGCAGTAACTCCCAACCAGCACCACCACCAAGATCCAGGAATTTGACAGCTTCTAAGAAACGGTCATCAGCTAAACAGTAACTGCCAAGATTGTAAACAGAATAAGACCTCAATGTACAAAAACTATATGTTTGTCCCTTTTCAAGTGGTACAACCGCATAAATGAATCCATGATGATGAGTATATACCTTCTCAATTATTAGAAGAAATAAATTATAAGAAGAGTTGGATCAAACCTAATAAAGGCCCTTTCAGCAATTGTTGTTCAAGTATTGCAGGTGTCTAAACTTCCTAATCATCCAATTAGGGATAGGTTTAGACACAAAGATACATACAAATATTATATCAGAAAGGTATTACTAGGTTTTGATCCTACAAATTTTGGTTGTTCATAGGGAAAGGGACAATGATTAATGGGGATGGATCTTATCTTTGGCATTATTTGCACAAAGTGACTTCCCTCATAATTGAACCTGCAACTCAAGGTTGGAGCCAACCTTTACCACTGCATTAAGCACAGCCCCTTAAATCATTTATTGATATGTGTATAAGCATGTGTGTGAGTATGTGTGAAACAACCCGAGTCAAATTCCGAGTCCGGAACAAATTTCGGGTCAAATCCCAAGTCTGAATCGAATCAAATCCATCAAAATAAAGCCTCAAACTACTGGCCCAATAGTATCTTCTTGGGTCATCTTAGCCCACCACAGGCTCCCAAATGGTCATGACTTGAAGGTACTATTGGTAGTAACTTATTTTCTTATATGCAGACAAAATTTTTCCCCTATCTTTCGATGTGAGACTGGGGTGTTACAAACTCCCCCACTTAAATTTCTGACGTCCCTGTCAGAACCGATCACACACACAGGCCCAAAGATTTTTGTCTCTCTAGTCATTATGGGATAATACCGGCTGGCTTCGTGTCCCCACCTCCGGACCTCCATCTCTCCATTGTTGGATAATACCACCAGCCTTCGTGTCCCCACCTCCAGCAACCCGATCGGATAATCCGACCCGAGCTTTCGAGAGTCGGCTTTGATACCATATGAAACATCTCGGGTCAAATCCCAAGTCCGAATCGAATCAAATCCATCAAAATAAGACCTCAAACTACTGGCCCAATAGTATCTTCTTGGGTCATCTTAGCCCACCATAGGCTCTCAAAAGGTCATGACTTGAAAGTACTATTGGTAGTAACTTTAAGGAAAGGCTCCCAAAAGGTCATGACTTGAAGGTACTATTGATAGTAACTTATTTCTTTATATGCAGACAAAAATTTTTCCCTATTTTTCGATGTGGGACTGGGGTGTTACAATGTGTATACTTGCAATAATTGGAGCTTTACATCATAGAATATCAGAGAAGTCTTCTTACTCTCTTGTAGCTTCAAGATCAAGTCGAAATGTGCTCTCTAGAAGCCTCTGCAAGTTCATAGATAAACATTAGGATAGAGTGGACAGAAGACCTCTTTTACTATGAGAAACATAATGAATCTCCAAATAGAAAAAACTATGAAAGCTTTTATAGTTTAGTCAAAGCATACTTGCAACGAAAGACTATCCATAATTCCTGCTTCACAAAATGGAATAAAAGCCAAGTATGCAAAAAGAAGACCAGCTTCATATCTGCATAGAGGAAAATAGGAGTGTACATATTTAGTTAATGAACTCAATCTGATAGCAGAAATAGAAAATTAGGTATTTACATGTCATCTGCTATTCCGAAGGCTCTTTTTTCCATAGGACTGATTGCACCAGCAGCAGAAGCCCTTCTCCATAATCCTTCTGACAGTGTACCTGAACTTTCTCCTAGGTTTGAGTACCTAGAAAACCAAATTTCCATCAAAGCCTAGGTGAATATAAATATCCAAAAAAATCATGTTGTTAAGCATCTAAAAAATTACAAAACAAGTAAATAATAATAATTATTATTATTTAAATGTTTGGCCAAACTGATAAACCAGAATTGCAGAATCTTGGATAAGTATTGAAACAAAGCTCTCCTTCCCTCCCCCTCACCCTTCTTTAACTCTTGAAATGGAAATTATACAGCAAACCGAGATTTTTTGCTTATTTTGATCATGGTGAAACCGGCAGCCACTACTCTTAGGGACTGGATAAACCATCGAGTGCACTTAATAACCCACCAACCACAGGTGGCCAAGAAAATCATTGCCTTTACGACATACAGCATATGGAAATATAAGCAAATATAAAAATATTTGAAAGGAAAAAAAAATCACTGCATACAAAGGAACAGATATGGAACATCACAAGTTCAACATAATTGCTTTGAAATATTATACATGTGCTTGACAAGCTTATCAAAGATTCAAACAAAAATGTTTTCATTAAAAAGAGGAAAAGGAACAAGAACAAGAACAAGAAAAAGAAAATATGTCATTACATAAGATACTATAACAACCATCTGAAGATACTCAATAGAAGTTCAGTTCTACATCATGCACACTCTAAGTTAACGACAGAAAAGTGTCATTAGGTTGTTAACAAAATGCCATTTGGCTAAGATGTAATAGTGCCAATAATCTTTTTTTCTTTTTTGATAAGTAAATTTGGCCCCAATTATAGGGATTGGAACCGGTGAAGCGCCAATAATATTAATTAAAAGCATACCTTATGTCAACTGAAAAGGCAAGATCCCGGAGTCTTGGAATTAGATAAGCAGCTTCTCTCTCGGCCGTTGTACTACAATTGGTTAACAGAACTTGGTGTGATGCTTAAAGAAGAGAGTGATTACAAGAGAAACAAACAAGTACAAGCATACTTTAGAACAACAGAAGCAGGTCCAAGACTCTGGTGCAATCTGTCATGGTCATGCATGTATGCTAAGCCACTGAATGCACCATGGAGGAGCTTAACAATAAAAAATCTCCTACGCTTGATAAGTTGCTCATGTTCAAAAGGATTCCAAGACTTCTGTCCTCTTGACAATTTTTCACTCTTAAGTTTTGCATAATCCGCAGCACTGTATTTCCCATAATTACGAAAAGCAAGCCACTGTAAAGACCAAAGTTCATATAAAATGGATACTAAAGCAAAGATACTTTCAAGGCAAATAAAGAAATAATAACACAAGTAATTGAGGAAATACTACAATGTATACAGCTGAAATTCTTATAAATTGATAAAACAGACCTGCTCCCCCATTTTCGTCTCGAAACCCCCCAGAATAACTTGGAGATTCGTAGACAGAGTTTTCGAACTGCTCTGCAGAGAATATTCATAAAGAGGGGAATATAAGGTTAAAAAAGTTCTTTCTGATATTGTAGAGATCCTTCTACAATTAATGGAATATATATATAAATATATATATATATATATATATATATATATATATATACCTGAAGGAAAATATGAGCATTTAGCTCATTTGCTGCCATCATGTCAGCCTCAGTGCCGCCAACTTGCTGTCCAGGATATACCTGTGTAGTGTATAAATAATGTGATTGGTAAAACAAAATGATAATCTAAACTCTAAAGAGATCAACTGAGCAGAAGTTACTATATAGAGAAAATCTGCGATTTTCTTAATAAATATTGATAAGCATAATTTGCCATGGAGTCAAAAATTATGTCAAAAATAAATTCCTACTCATTGACTATAGAAAATCAATGCCATCATAATTTATACCCCTCATTTCAATCAACTGAATTTAAAAGTTGATAAATGTCATATGAGACTAAAGATTTAGATGGATAATCTTTCCCTCCTTGCATAAAGCAAAACTATGCAATATCTAGATGTCTACATTTAATTTATATTACCACTTGAATAGCATTAGATAAAAAAAATAGTAAAATAGAGGAGAAAAAGGTTTATTCCAAATCTCCAAGAAAATTTCAAGAAATGTTCAGATGTGGACGATATTTAAGGATCTATTGAGGAAAAGAGATACTAGAGGTTGCAAGTTGCTTACTTTACCAAGGAAAATTGCAACTCCATTTTTCATAATGAGTTAGTATTGACACTTACTGAAAAGAATTACATCTATCAAAATATTGGAAAGGCCAAGATAAACTTTTATTTAATTTTGGTGCTAATGTTGCCTGACGATATCAGTCATTTGCTTAAAAGCAACTCACATTGCCCAAGTAGAAACTACTAGATTCATTAGAAATAAAGAATGATTAAGCATCCATTGTAAAGTGCAAACCCCCACTCCCCCGGCGCACATGCGAGGGGGATTGGGGAGTGGTGTTGCTGCCAATCCTTCTGTGCTTTTCATTATAAAGAATAATTATTAGCATCCACAAGTTTCTAGCGTCTCAAACAGTTACTATGTTCTGGGGTTTCAGGGAAACTCAACTAATTGTTTATTTCATAAAACTAACACTAGATTATGGATCATGTCTTCTAGCAATCCTATAACTTACAGATTGAACTAATTGGTGTGAAGTGGTACGCATAAATTTTCACGTACAAGTATAATGAATACAAATGAATATAGCGTAATTAGTAGTAAAAAGTCACTAAATTGTCCTGCTCTACATCAAGTATAATAATAAGCACGGAGCATAACAAACACCTTGATCTATGGATGTTGATAAAAAAAAAAGAAAAAGAAAATAAGAATCATTGGTCACAAATATATAGCATATGGTTATTGTAACTTTTAAGAGGTTGTGTAATAATTAAAATATTATCACCTTAAAAATAACCGGAGTGCCTTTGAGTGGACCTTGAACTATTCTCCCTTCATAAAGCCTACAGAATAACTGCCAGGCCAGCATCAGTAGCAAAAAGGACAAAAAGACTATGGTCCTACTATCTCACAAAAAAATATCCATTAAATGCACCTGATCTTCACATTGCCTTCTCCTACATCTTGGACTCTCAGCCTCCCCATATCTCCTGGTGCATATTCATTGTCCAACCCAGATGGGAATCCAGAGAAACTGCACGAAACGCTCCTTGACTTATTTTTAAAAACAAAAGTTATTATGCAACAAGAATCTAGGAAATTAAAGAAAAATAACTTGTGAACTCAACATGGATCAAAATAACATAATACAGGTAACTCAAGATGACCTTAAACGAGTCAAACTAATAGTTTGAACAATATGACTTATATTACAGGAAAAAAAAACAGTTTGGTTTGGCATGGTCTGAAATCTGAACATCCTAGGCTCCATTGTAAGTCTTGTGCTTTTGAAATGAGATCGAAAGTCCAAAACATCCCTTTCTATTATGAAAAAAGGATACAAGCATAGGCCACATGCATGGCCAAACATAAGTGTTGAAACTTATGACTCATACATAGAAGCTACTGAAAAAGGCTAGTGCGGAGCAGAGCAGTTTCTGTACAGGTGGTGCGAGGAGCGCCAGTGATAGCTTGGGAGCAGCGCGGGCCGCGCCGATCGACAGTCTGACGTTTAGTGGTCTATTTTTTTGGAGGACATTATGGATAATTGAGATATAATGTGAAGTAGGGTTGAAATATGATTAGTGACAATAAATACTATCTATTGTAAAACCCTATGTAACCAAAGAATCATCAATAAAACAACTAGCTGCCTGTGGAGTACCCAAATTAAAAAACCACGTAAATCTACTGTGTGATTATTATTAATTCTCTATTGTCGTGTGCGTGTGTGTGATACTAAATTCTAACAATAAGCTACAAAGACATATATCCAGTTGTTATTCCCTTTATTTTCGTTGAGATATAAGCCACTAGCTATAGAAAGGGCCACTAGATATAGAAAGGGTAGCGCCGCACTACAGTCGAGAAGTGCTTCAATGCGCATATGCGTGTTAGCTTACTGTAGTGGCCTTAAATCACATGGCCAAATCCCCTTACTTTCCACTAGTTTAACAAACCACAACCTCCTACAACCACAAAAGTAAAACTGACATTGAACTTCAAAGGGATGGACATCAATTCCCTCAGTTCTTACTAATATCTTGAATGCCTCCACACATTTGAAAGTTATCCTACATAAATCAAAAAGGGTTATCCTACATAAATGAAAGAATAGGAGTAATAGGAGTAAATACCTAGTGATATTCAGGAAACCGTAGCTGCCAATGAGCTTTCCGACTTCAAAAGAATCGGAACTCGTGATCAGGTTCGCTCTACAGCCTCCATAACTCGGATATGGAGTTGGGTTCTGCACATTGAAGTTGGAGCATTTAAAGAATAAGAAGTTCAGAGGCTTGCCCCGGAACGTACAAGAGAGAGAAGAAAGTCGAGAGGTAGAGGCAAAAGAGGAACAATCAGGTGCCGTGAGTATCATCATCATCTTCTTCTTCTTCTTCCCCTTCTTACTTTTACTGTATGGAATGGCGCTAATGGACGGACGATAACAAAGAATACAGATATGATGCTGATTAGATTAGATTATTACATACAATTTCCACTCTAGTCTATTAATCCATATAATAATTAAAATTAAAATATCTACACCTACACCTATGGATCATTGTTATTTATATATAATATAATTAGTACCGATTATATTTTTAACAATGATATTAAATTAACAAATCATTCTACTATTATATTATAATTATCTTCAAAGTTTAACATTGAAAATATTAAGTAAGAATAATATTATAATACAATTATACTAAAATATACAATCGTAATAAATTAACTTATAAGGAAACATAATGATAGTATTTTATGAGTACTTGGTATTTTAGTTTTTTTTAAAGAATACAAAACATAAGTTTATTTTATAATAATAATATTATGGGTCTTAATTTTTTGTTGGCTCAAATAACATGGCATTGACATATTTTTTGTATAGTAAATCACATAAGATTATTGTATAAGTTTATTTTTTTTGGGTAAATTGGTCAATTGGTCATATATTGATAACACGCATGTGAAACTCTATGTGTGTCAGTCTTCTATTAATCAATTGACCAACTTACTCAAAAATAAACTTCTGATAATTCAAATTATTGTTTAAGTTAACTTTTTTTTGTCATGATAAAAGCCTAAAAGGATATGGAATTTAGAAAGACGCGACATTACGAGTTATTCATAGAAATTGTATATTATTAACTTTTGTGCCTTTTTGATACGTTATTTTTTTTATCGTTCTGATATAATTTTAAAAAAATAAAATAATTTAGATCATTTTAATAATGAATAAATTTATTAGGATTCGAGTTGGAATAGATCAAGAATCCTAATAAAATGAATGTCACGAGAAAAATAAAAATTATTGTTTGGTATTTAAAAGTGTGATGAATTTTTTTTTATAGGTTGGTATTTAACTTTGGTGGTTGACAACAAACGAGACATCGAGGTAAACTTGGAAATATGACGAAACCAAAGGATTAACAGAAAAGATGGAGGGAGGGAGCAAAAGTTACTAAAGAGTAAAGAAGATGCCTCTGTGGCGCAATCTAAACAAACCGTCTTCCAAGTGTTCTCAGTCTCTTTTTCCTCCCCGATCCCTCTTTCTTCAAAAACCCTTCTCCCCTCTTTATCTATCCTCTTCCTCTATATATAAACACACATAATTATACATACACACACACCGGATATCCTTGTTGATGTTGTATAATTTCACTGTTTTGATCGGCAAAACTTTTTGTTAATTTATAAATTTTACTGGGTAGACATGGAAGGATTGAATGGAGAAACCAGAAGCAGCTCGGTGGCGAGCTCAATTGCAAATTCTCCGCCGCCGTTTCTGAGCAAGACTTACGATATGGTGGACCATCCGTCGACGGATTCAGTGGTGTCTTGGACTAAAAGCGGCAACAGCTTTGTGGTCTGGAACGTGCCGGTGTTTTCCAGTGATCTTTTACCGAAATACTTTAAGCACAACAATTTCTCCAGCTTTGTCAGACAATTGAACACTTATGTCGGTCTATCTGATCTCTTTCTTTATTTTTTTTGTAATTTATTGCAAATAGGTATATACTATGATACTTAGTCGTAAAACTGTTGTGATAATTTTATTGGTCAGATATAAACTTATTCTGGGATTTATTTTTTATATGCAACCTTTTATGATTTATGTGCCCCTATATCATTCTATTTGTTTTCTCTTCCGGAGCCTTGTCTATTTTTTCGGGTTTGATTGTGAATTTTTGGATGTTTGCTCTGGGAAGCTAGTGTTGGTATTTTTTGACGAGGTCCCTTGTATGGGGGGTTTGGCTTGATTAGGGCATAGGTGTGTTTTTTGTAAGCATGTGTATATGGGCTTGCCCCATTTTTGGCACATTCTAATGATATCATGTCCCTATTCTTACGAACTTAAACTGGGCTGTAAAGTTTCTAGTTAGAATCTTCTTTGGGAATCTGTAGGCTTAATCAAGTCATAGTGATGTCTTGTGGTTCTATTTTCTCTTCTAATTAGCACTTAATAGTTGAGTTGATCTGATGAGATATATATTTTCTACTTAATTTTATGTTGTTTTTATTTTAAAAAGTTAATTATGTATACCTAAATCATTTAGAAATAACTCAATAAGTGCTTTAGCAAACAATTGTTTGAGTAAAACCTATAATAACCCTCCTTAATTGGTTTTTGAGTAGGTTCTTAGTTATTAGTTGTTCTGCTTATTAGTTATTCTCTCAGGTAAATGTTGCATGTGTTTCTTGTCCCTTTTTTTTTGTAGGGAGGGCGGGGGGGGGGGGGGGGGGGGGGGGGGCTTGAAGATTGACAGGAATGTTCGGAGTTCTGTAATCTTGTTGATAAGAATTAACTCAAGATTGAAGTTGTTTCAAGCTAGTCTGTTTCAATAAATTTTCTAAACTAAATATTCATGCCGCCTTTTGTAGGCTGAGAAGTGTGTTTCATCTTTTTGTTGTGTTTTATGTCTTTCTTCTTTCTCTCCTTTTATTATTTATTTCCCCTCCTTTTCTATTTCTTCCCCCCACCTCTCTTTTGCTTTTCTTGTCTGCCTGTTAATATATATATATATATATATATATATATATATAGATGTTGTATGTTTATACTGGTGTCCATGTGGGCGTTGTTCGTATACGTATATGTTTTGCTGCATTCTATCTCCTTTTTTTGTATTTGTTTGTTTTCTTATTTCTTTCATCTTATTTCACTTTTTATTTATATATTTTCCTTTCTTATCTTTCGACTTTTATGCTGTCACAAGGGATACATTCTCAGTGTAACCCAACTAATTTACGATAAGAGGCATTGTTGAGTTGACTTCTTCTTCAGCCCTATTATTGTTATCTTTATAATTAGCTTGTTTTGTTGATTTAACAGGGTTTTAGGAAGATAGATTCAGAACGCTGGGAATTTGCAAACGAGGGGTTTCTTAGAGGCAATAAACACCTCTTGAAGGGTATAAGCAGGCGAAAAGCTGGCCAGTCGCAGAATCATCAACAAGTTCCTCAGGTTCAGAACACATCAGCTGGCTCTTGTGTGGAAGTTGAAAAGTCTGGGATAGATGAAGAAGTTGAAGTTCTAAAAAGGGATAAGAATATCCTCATGCAGGAACTTATCAGGTTGAGGCAGCAGCAGCAAGGAACTGATAATCAGCTGCAAACTGTTGTGCAGCGTGTTCACTTAATGGAGCAGCGTCAACAACAAATGATGTCATTCCTTGCAAAGGCCATGCAAAGGCCAGGTGTCCTGGCCCAGCTGGTAGAAGAGCAGAATGAAAGCAACAGGCGCATTTCTGGAGTGAGTAAGAAAAGGAGACTCCCTAAGCAAGATGAAGAAAATTTTGGTGGCAACCATGTTACTTTATCCCCTAATGGACAGATGGTCAGGTACCAGCCATTAATGAATGAAGCAGCACAAGCAATGCTCCGCCAGATCCTGAAAATGAATACTTCTTCTAGGCTGGAACCAACAATTAAGAATGCAAATGGTTTCCTGATTGAGAATGTACCTTCTCCTTCTAATGTGTTGGACACTGGTAGCTCCTCCCATCGGATTTCTGGAGTGACCCTTTCAGAGGTTCTACCACCTTCTTCACATTTCTGTGCAGAGTCAGGTTTTGTTGTTAGTCAACCTTCAGCTGCCATTATTCCTGAGACCCAATCTTCTCCTAATGTGCTTTCTGGGAATTCTACACTAACTCACTTTCCAGAAAGGTCCGTGCTTAACTCTCATGAAGATAGGGTTTTACCTGACTTTTATCGTATACAAGGGGTTGTGCCAGAAAGCACTGTTGAAGACCCCGACATAAGTTTTCAGGGTTCTACAAGTGAAGATATGGATTTGATATCGGGGTTTGTAGATGAAGAAATCCCTGTTCTAACGGATGAGTTTTCTTCCGATCCTGAAGTTGATTCCTTGCTGGATGATGTTCCTAAGCTTCCAGGCATTAACGATATATTCTGGGAACAGTTTCTTTCTGCGAGTCCGCTCAATGGGGATGCTGATGAGATCCACAATAGCACCCTGGAAGTTGGTCCTGGCAAGGAACAAGAGCTGCAGTTTGGACGAGAGAGTGGATGGGACAGAACCAAGCATATGAATCATCTGACTGAACAGATGGGGCTTCTTGTGTCAGGCTCCAGTGTGGGATGATATAGTGCTACCAACTATAAATATGTGTTCCTCTTGCTACTAGAGGTAACAGTTCAAACCCACCTAAATTAGTTTAATTAGCTCGACTTCAACAAGAGTCCCTTTTCATTGAATTTAAAAGAATCGTCAGACCACTAATTCCTCAAGTGGAGTTTTGATTCAGTCCTTTCTTTTCCTTAATCATGCTCTCATCTTCAGCATCCTGGCTGTTGCTGTCGAGAGAGCCACAAGAGTCTTTGTTATATGTTACTATGTTATCCCCATCAATTTCATCAGATGTGTATATGTATATATCTATGTAATTTTTCTGTTGGTTCTTGATATTTCTTTGATTGGATTATGTCTAAATGATAGTATTTTATCAATAATAGATTTTGGTTTAGATGTTTTTAAACATTTCAAATATTGCATCAGGTTTTTTTTAATGCATGGGGTTACTATTACATTCATTGTTCCTTCTACTTTTAAATTACAAACATCCTGCTCTTTTCTCATTAGTGGTAGGGTACTTGTTTGTATATCAACTAACTTAGCGCCATTACCCCTGGTGATAAATTGTCATATATATTTTTGGGTGGTGCTTTACCAACTCATAAAATTCAAACGTAGATGTGAAATCAGAGAAATACAGGAGGAGAGGCAAGTCAGTAAGTATGTAGGGCTCCTCCTTATCTATTGTAATAAGTTGGCACATTAGTGGGTGAGTTTATAGAATTTTCCTATTGATTTTGTAATAGTATTGGAAAAGGCATGAGAAACCAGTCTTTTTAGTTCCACATTTACAGGTGGAGGTGCTACTGGGAATACAAAGCCTTTGCCAACAACGGATGACTACTAGGTGATTACTATCGACCTTACAGTGTATAAAATAGTGTTTTGTGCAATGTGATGAAGACTGTACATACTTACACAGGAATTCAATTACACCAGATTGAGGCTGGGTTAATTTGGAAGATGAAGTAATGGAGCTGAGGTGGAGAAGTGCTGGTTGAGCAAGTGTGGCTCTGGCAAGTTGATTCTCCATCCTATTTATCTTCTTCTGTTTAGGTTTCTAATTTCTTCTTGGGTTTGTTTTACCTTTACTTGTCATCATCACCCTGGGATACACTGGACTTGTATGAATGTGCCTTGTAATTGTGTTGAATGCGGTCATAGCTGGGCAGGGCAGGGCAGCTAATGAAGTAGTACGGGTCAGGGAGTATATAAGATTCCAGTACTTTCCTTATATATTTGGATAGTACTTCATTTCTTACTACATACCAAAACATCACGTCTTTTAAGTGGTAAATAAAAAGTAGTACGTACATACTTTTTTATTTGGATAAAATTACTCTTAATTTATTATCATATTTTACTTACCCCAATACTTAACAAGTCACATCAATGATTTGACTAACTACACATACGTATATTTAGATAAAAAAAATAATATATTTTTTTTACATGAAGTTTACTAAAAATGAGAAAAATATTACATAATAAGTAGATTACATGTTTAGAAAAGTAATATTATTTTTATTGACCCAAAAGTTACTAATTTATACCTTAATTTGTTCCACATCTTTTAATGTTTTGATTTTTAAAAGAAAAAAGAGCACGCGGCATAATTTGGTTATAACCAACCCAGAGAAAACCAACTCAATTTTAAGACAGAGAAGTTCGTAAATATGGAATATTTATTTACGTCGTGTCGTATCAAATGTGAGGTGAAAAATAGTCACCAAAGCTATACAATCTCATATGTGATGGAAGTTAAGACAGGCGACAGGTAGGGTAGGCTTGATTCACTTGCTATTTGCTTTGATCATCATGCCGCCACAACTACGAACACAATAAGCAGAACAATCCCAAAAATGACCAGCAACAAACAGCTCTGCACATGAAGTTTTAAAATCAAATATGTGTTTCAAAATGGCATATGACAACAGGAAATAAAATCAGGAGCACAGCTTAGCATCGATCCATAAATTTATGTGGGAATTTGTATCATCTCAAAACAAGCCTTGAAAATTACATAGTAACTATTTAATGGATTATATTGATGTACCTACACTACACACAGGATTAATACTTCAAGAAAGAAACAATAATTGTAAATCACAAGGATTACCATTGATGATATAGACTTCTGGGTCTTGGAAGCTTCTGTGATTTGAAATGTAGCTTGTTCGGTTGCCAAATGTGTGTTTCCAATGTTTGAACTGACGTCATCTGAAACACAAGTGTAGGCAAAGATAAAGGAAGCTTCCCCTTTGGGAAAAGTAGTAGTAAAGGAAATAATGAAAATGGCCCATGGCTTACCAATCATGGTTCCTTGCTCATGCACCAGAACAGCCAGATCCTTGAATATTTCGTTCACCTCACCAATCTGTTGCTGTATTTCTCTGATTCCTTGATCTCTTTCTTCAATTATAGCTTCATTTAAAGAAATTTCATTCTCCACCAATAAGACCTCCTGTCTGCACTACATCATGCAATAAGAACTTTTCCATCCAAAAATAATTATAAGACCTTTGTGATACGATAAAGCATTTAAGATTCATGCAGTTGTTTCTGGCACAAAAGTCTCTATTTGAACGTGATTGCATTTAAAACCCTACCAGCATTATCGCTTTTTAGGAGAGGAATATATTTGATTAGAAGCAATAGATGTTTTTTTTTTAATCCATAAAAAATTATTAAATTTATAATCTGTGTTAATAATTACTGTTAGGAGCTTCATCTACAAGGTTATATTCCGTTCGCTATAAGCTAAAGCTCTTGAGGAAATGATCATCATCATATCAACAAGAGTATAACATATACATATTATCAACATTGGAGTATTGAAAATTCCAGACATCTAAGGTATGAATCATATACTCTGAAACAGCATCAAGAAGATAACAAGGAGAGACCACTAAAACTTCTGTACACAGGTCATAAAGTGGATGGCGAGGAATAGTATACGTCTAAATCAATATATCACACTAACGACCAAATATATAAGATATTTGAACTCTATTGAAAGAATAATCTAGATAGTGTTGCCTACCTTTTGGATTCCTCGAGGAGAGAAACCTGTTCAGGACTCCTAGATGAACTTACATCCAGCTCACTGATTGTGTTGCTGCGCAGAATTTGATCAAATATATAATATGAGGAAGACAAAGTTCAATTCAGACAATAAAAATTATATATGCTCGTGATACACAAATTAAATACTTCATTGATGTATTTGAATTGTAACAATTTCAAAATTGAGAACCATAATATAGTCAATTACTAGACCAGTTAATGCATCAACATTTGACAGTTACTGATTGTGGCACCAGCACCAATTATTCAGTTATATATAAGTTTGATGCGTTTAGTCAATCGGTGATTTCAGATTTTATTGCCACAACTAACCAACCTAGTAATGAAGCACATCCCTGATCCCACAAGTTCCTTCCCCCCCCCCCTCCCTCCCTCCCTCCCTCCCTCTAGTACGTTCTCTTTCTTTCAGTTTCCCTCCAAACTTTTGACTACTCTCTCCGCGAAGAAAAATGTTTCTAAAAAAATAATACATTACACTTTCAAATGAAAATAGGGTTATTTCTCCTGACTGGGGGGGGTACCTAATTAGAATTTGTAAATTTCGAGGCATACTGAAATCATCCCTTAAAATATTGATATAAATATCAAATTTTACCTTAAACCCCCCCCCCCCCAAAAAACAGCATGTCTGTGCCTGTGAAATTTTTAAGGTAAAAGTTCATCATATTGAGGTCAGCAATTTGTCTTAAATTTTTAAAATCAATTTGCTCTAATTGTAGATTAATTTTCAAGGTTTTCTTTCAAATATAGCGGTGTTTTCATACATCAATGTAACAACAGCAACAAAAACATTGCGATTTCTCGACTCCTACCCCCCAAGAAAGAAACAAATCTAAACATGTACACGCGTTAAAGAAGGCAGCAAATGTTACCAGGATGGAAGAACTTCCTCAACAATGGGTGCGTATGCTGTTTCTCTCTCAGCTGCAAGTCGTTGGGCCTTCTGAAATTCTCTAAGAACCGACTTAAAATCTTTTGCAAGCTTAGCATCAGCAATCTTCTCAGTAGCCTGAAGTTGAAATAGAGAATTTGAAGGACTTAGATTCATCCCTTGCCAATTATAAACATGGATGAATAATTTAAGATTTTGTAAAGTTAAGCGATGTGAGGTGAAAGTTTCAAGATAAAATGATATGAATTAAGAGGGAGTATGAAATTAAAAAGTGAAATAAATATTGGGAACTTTGGAAGAAAACAGCTCATAAACTTACACTAACTTCCGTATGTTGATCTATTTCAATAGCTTGCTTAAGCTTTTCCGAAGTCTCTTTTACCAAGTGCGTTATATGTAGCCTACTCTGGCGCCTAGGAGTCAAAATAAATGTTAAGGGTAATAGATAACAAATTATTGGTAAATCATATAGCAACCTCTCAAGTTACATCAACTTCCACTAGAATAATTTTAAAAGAAAACAAGATAATGCATAACTTCATATGAAAGGTGCATTCAACAATATGTTTTTTAGTTTATTTAAGAAAATGATATTAAAGGAAAACAAAAAACAAGATTATCCTAACAGAACAAAGAAACCGGGCTGAGTTGGTACTCGTCTCATTTGAAGATACACATAATTTAACACAAAAACAAGTACTCCATCAGTCCCTAAAAAATACAGTTTTTTAGGAAATTTTACATCTGCATAATCAATGACCTATAACAAAATTTAGTTTCAAGAAATGTAATGCTATTCAGTACATTGATATTGGAGGTGAACGCTCATATTGTGAAAGAGGGCACAAGGATAAAGCATCCAAAAAAAATGTCAACTAAGCCAATTCTGGATGTTTACCGACTTACAAATATAAAAATTGACCAAAATAATGCTTGAATTTCTTCAGGACCAAACACATAAGCAAATCAGAAGTGCCTGGACTCTTTTACTTGGTTTCATCGACAAACAAAGAAATCCAAAACTAAAATTAAAATTAAAAACTTCAAAAAATTTACAAAGACAAACATCTATATTTTTGTGCAATACATAGTTGAAAATAAGGAGAGAAAAAGAGCTAACAGCTTATGTCGGAGGTGAAGGGTATCTTTGGGAGTTCCGATGGTATTAACTAGGCGTATGAATGAAGCGACGGCGGTGTTAATCTGAAATATGCCGGCAACAAGGGCCCTTGAACTTGAAGGCCGGTGGTCTTCTTGTTCTACTACTAATTGTCTTCTTCTTCCATTCAAGGGTAAAAGCCGACCCGATTCAAGATCTTCAAATCTCATAATTACTGAAATTAACTTTGCTCAAATTGAAGAATATACGCAAGGATATTATTGATTATGCATTTGTATTTGTATTAGTATTATGAACTAGTAGATGAAATCATGAAATCACGGAGAAGGGTTTGAATAATTGAGGAAGAGAGAGAAAGGTTTAATTAGTGTTGCTTTGAATTGAAGAGAAGGTTTGGCGGAAAAAAATATAGGCGGAGATTAGAAAGTACAGAGCAGGGGCGTGGCGTTGAGGGAGGAGGAAAAAGTAAGTTGATCGCCTTTTTTTTATTCGTATAGTGGGGCCTACGTCTGAATATGTATGAAAAAAAATGTCTATTTGTTGGTTGTGGTCATAACCCTACTATATAACTGGAGCAACAAAAAAAATTATGACAAGCCTCTCCATGTTTTGGAGTCTCAAAATTAATACTCCTTCCATTCTAAATTAATTATTTAATTTTGATTTTTTTAAATTAAATTGATTATTTTTAAAATTAATAATTAAGCATATATAAATATATTTTTAAAATTATAAAAATTGAGATTGGTAATAAATTGTATATAATTTCTTTTGGTTATAATCTCTTTACCTATATTTTAATAAAAATATTAATTTTAAAAATGGTCAATTTGACTTTAAAAATCAAAATTGAGCAATTAATTTGGAACGGAGGGAGTATGATTTAGTAGCAATTACAAAACAATAATGCTGATGGTTATTTGCAAAAAAAATTGTTTTGGAATTGAACTATTTATAATAAAATTGATAAATGAGCCCCATACTCATGTTGTGTGGGAGGAAATTTGTAAAAATATCAAATATTATTTGTATATCAATACATATTTAACCTTATTTT
Organism: Panax japonicus; assembly: GCA_020205505.1. Classification (NCBI taxonomy): domain Eukaryota; kingdom Viridiplantae; phylum Streptophyta; class Magnoliopsida; order Apiales; family Araliaceae; genus Panax; species Panax japonicus. Next base: position 46,124 of record JAINUV010000175.1, read on the forward strand.
CTACAATAATAATAATAATATATGAGACTATTGTTTATTTCTTTATATTTTATATAGAAAAACGATATATATTGTAAATATTTATATCTGATTGTCAATTACGTGGATAAATCTTAGTGATAATTTTTTTTAGAAAAATATAATAAGTGAAATACTCCTATAATTTTTACCAACCTGCTCATAATTGAAATTAAATTTATAACAACACATGAGATGACTCTTTCATAAAGTTAGATACTAAATATCGAATAACAATATAAAACTACTATCATATAATCATAACACTCTTTTAAAAAAAGTTTATCCTTCTAACTAACCCTCTCTCTCACGTGAGTGGGTAAAAGTGTAAATGAATCAAGTCGAACTCAGTATTGAATTGTTCAGACAAAATTTATTCAGTATAAAATAAGGTTTGATTGAAATTCGTTTAACTAATGAGTCGAAAACAATCTTGAATTAAACGTTCGAAAAGTCGAACGAATAATAATTTGAATAAGTTCGAGTAATTTATCAAATTTTAAAATTTATTTATATTTAAATTATTTATATTTAAGTCGAGTTCGAATCAAACTTTTAGTCGAGTGTATTCGAATCAAACTTTTAGTCAAGTGTATATGAATCGAGTCCGAACTGTTTGTAAATTTTATATAATAAGTGGGCATTAATTAAAGAAAAAAAGAGAGAGAGAAATAAAATAAATAAAATTCATTATTAATTTCACAATTAATACACGTCCCTGCGGGGCTTAAACGAAAATAGCGTGTCCACGTTTCAACACCGACACACGTTAGCTAACCTCTTCCTCCTATACCATCTTCTTCTATTTTCGATCTCTCTGGTAAGTGTGCAACTCTTTCCCCCAATTCTCTTCCTCTCGGCTCTCTCCACACGTATATATGCACTCATACTTTCTCTCTCTTCAGGCAGTTTCGTGTATTGGAGCTGCTGCTCGTTTGATTCAACTTTTTTTTTTCTTCAATTGATCACTGTTTCTCTTCAAGCTAGATTCCATGTCGGTGAGTGTTCAAATTTTCTTGATCTCAGTTTTTGTTTCTATATTTTTGTACTGTTAACCGTATTGAATTTCATATGAATAAATTCATTTGTTCTATGGTATTTAGTTAGTATTCAATTAGATTTATTCTTCGCCGCAATTTTTTTTTAAAATTGTTTTCATAGATCCGATTAATGGGTCAATATTTTCCCGTTTTGTATTACGTATGGTGTGAATTGATATTTGGTCTGAGGAAGTTTCTACTATCGAATGTAAACTAAAGTATTTATAGTGATATTAAATGTGTAAAAATTTAAAAGTGTCAATTATATTGCTGTAAAGGTAAGTCGTTACTTTTATTTCTCTTGCTTTGACATCATTAAGGGCTATCAGTTCTGTTATGTTCTCTCAATACCTCAGAGTTTTAACCTTAACCGTTTTTTTTGAAACGAAGTTAACACTGTAAAGGTTGATGTGTACATAAAAATACTGCAAACTTTTTATTGTTACAACTTTGATGTATTCATTATTTGGTAACATTTGAATTTGTTACTAACTGAACTGAGCTTAGTTTTGTTGGAGGCAGTAATTGGTGACGTCTGGATTTAGTGTTTAAAATTGAAAGGGAATTGGGAAAGATTAGGTAAGAAGATGAAAGTAACCTACTCAATTATAAGTTTAGAAACTTATATTCAGTCTCTGCCTTTTTTACTGAGGCAATTACATCTCTTTATGTTAATTGATAAATCAAAATAAACTAAATAAAAATTAATCACTAGAAAGTTATATTTGTTGGACGCTTTGGCATGAACCTCCAATGACTTCTGTATTTACCCAACCATGTTTTGCGCTCATCCTGCATCAGTATTTCATACATATTGTTTTTTTTGTTGGTATATTGAATCTCTGTGGTAAGTGATAACTTATCACTAATTGCACAGTTTAGTAGCGTGGTTACACACACCTATTGCAGATTTTGCTAAAGGGAGGCCTTACGGGGAGATGTAGATGGAGTTGGGTTTAGACTTTTAAAATTGGGTTCTTGATCATATTTAATGCCTTAATACACGTGTTTAGGAAGCAATAAATTTGTCATTTAAGGGTTTTGCATAAGATATACCCTGGGAAGCTCAGCTTCAATTCATGTTATCAATAGGGTTGATGATATTATGCAAGATTTTTGTTGAGCTCTATTTTTTGGCAAGCATTGCACTTGCTAAATCTTTATTTCACATATGACAATACCTTAATTCATTATGCAAAGTCAACACTATTGTAAATTTGAATTGATACTTCAGAAATTGGTGGATGAATTTGCTGGTTACCACCTAGAAATTGTGACATTAGTCCCATTACTGCATAATTCTTGTTCATTTCTTAAAAACCTTTTACCTCAGATGCATGGAATCCTATGTGCATCTATGCTAAGCTTCCGCTTTCATGGTATTAACTAATTATTCTATTTTATATTATAAGAGTATTAACTTCATTTGATCTCTCTTTATTGGGATGTGCATTATGACAGGTAAGATCAGTGACCGTCAGCAATGTCTCCTTAGGTGCTTCTGAGCAAGACATCAAGGAGTTCTTTTCCTTTTCTGGTGAAATTGAGTATGTTGAAATGCAAAGGTCAGTTGCTCAAAATAGTTTGTTCTCTTTGTGGCTTATTCATTATCTTTTAGTCGCCTATAAGTTTTGGTGGAATCTGCATAGAGATATTTTAACATACTTATGAATCCAAATAGTTTTAAAGTTTCTCTAATGGATTTATTTCAATTCATTTTCATTAGTGGCAATGAGCGGTCCCAAATTGCGCATGTCACTTTTAAGGATCCTCAGGGTGCAGAGACTGCAGTTCTTCTTTCGGTATAATTACTTTTCAAGATCTAGATGACCATATCTTTCCTTTTCTTGTCATTACTTTTCACACTAACCCACTAGGTGTAGTTATTTGCTTTTCGTAGGATGACCTTTTATATTTATACATGTTTACTTATCAAAGATAAAATAAAATTTTGCAATATAGTTTGTTCTTCTAATGGTCATGCACAAAAGTTGACTAATTTTTCATGGTTTCCCACATGTTACTGGTACTGTTAGTGGTAATTTCTTTGACTTGTGGAGTTGTTCCATCATATAATATAAAGTATGTCCATATTGTAGTTAGTAGAACTCTTCTTGTGAAACTCGATATTTTGTGAATTATTAGATAAAATTATGTCCAGAATCCCCACCCCCCAAAAAATAAAATAAAACATTTATCAGAGGTATTTGATCTGACTATTTTTTTCTTCAGTTAGTACTTCTTTGTGCAATTTATGTTCCAAGTCATGATCATGGAAACAGTCAAATCAAATTATAATTGTAATCATGCATGATGTAGGTATTCTTTATCAAGTTGTTGCTTTTTTTAGAATCAGTTTTTGAGAGCCTTTTAAGCAATATCATTTACTCCCGTCTCACATTATTTGCAACTCTTTTTTTAGTGGTGCAGCACGGATGGTAAGACATTCAAAAATCATATTTAGATATTATCCTTGTCTATTTTAATATATAAAATGATATATTTTTGATAACATTATAAATATTTTTAAAATACAATATTTAATTATACTTTTGACACATCGTCAAATCTATGCTGCACACCTCTACAAAGAGTTGCAAATAATGTGGGACGGAGGAAGGAGTATTAATTTTTGTAAACAATTTGAATATCATTCGCTGCTTGCAAATGTTGTGCCTTAGGTGGTGTTTGATAAAACTGAGTGTTAAGATTTGAACAATTTATATATCTGAATAATTTAGAGCCTTTGTCCAGAATTGTGTCTGAATGAAAAAATGTTGTTTGATAATTAATTTTTCCAAAATGCCTGAATGACAATATTTTACCATTTTAATCCTCTGAACAGTTTAAGCAAAACCTGTATGATAATCAGAAAGGTTTGAATAGTATTTTAAATACATATTTATAATATTTTGACCCCAATATGATAAAATAAAATGTATCATGTCTAATAAAAACATCAACATAGCATAATAATTCAACCATACAAATTAAATTAACTTCAAGCAGTTGTTAAGAGTTGAAGAGCAATTTGTTCACATAGATTAACCATAAATTCTATGACTTGATCACCCCATTGCGGTTCATCTTGTCCCTCTTCTTCATTTCCTTAATTTTGCTCCGCTTTATCGTCAAACATGTTATCTCGATCATATTGAGCAAACAATTCATACTCAATGTTATACTTCCTTATAAAATTATAGATTGCGAAACAAGCGATAACTATATCCCTTTGTACTGTAAAAGGGTAAGGAGCCATTCGTTTCAAAATTGGGATACTTGAACTCTGCCTTACCAATCTTGGATTTACTGGCCATGACCTCATGAAGCTGCACCACATTGGAATGTCTAACCAGTCCTATGTCAGAAATCTCTCGCTTAATTTACCATTTCCCAAGCTTCAGCTCAATTTAATTGCGATGACCACATAAGAACTTTAGCATTCACTAGTCAATCAAAAGAACTCAATGTGCACGTTAAACTAATCCCAAGACTGAATTTCAATAGTATTGGAGTTTATCAAGTCAAACAAACTGATTGGACAAAATCCAGCTGAGCACAATCTGTGAATGCATCAAACCCAAGAACATAAATCAAATTCCCAAATCAAGGATTGTTCAGTAACGAAGAAGAAGAAGAAGAACAGCAAAGAAGGTAGTATTGAAGAGGTTAGTTTTGTCCCAAAAAAATATTTATTCGCTTAGACATGCCTCTGGATGCTATAGAATTATTTTTGTGTCTAATCTATTAAGAGCCATTAAGAGGCAAAAAAAATTTTATCAAACAAAATTTGCCTCTGACCGAATCAGAGGCAAATCCATTCAGAGCCATTAAGAGGTAATCAAACAGAACCTTAGTATCTTATGATTTTAGGGCCAGTCTAATCTCTGGGTAAGAAATGATTGGTTTCCCCTCGTCTATTGCTAGAACAGCTCTAGTTAAGTCTGGCTGAATTGGTGCTAAAATTATCTTTAAGTTAAAATTGTTTACTATGTTTTTCTTATATTAAGTTAATATATTGAAAGAAAAAACATCTGAACATGGTTCTATGACTTATGTATGTTTAAGTTAGTATGGTTCTGTTTCAGTTTCACAAAGGGGAAAAAAGTACTAATTGTTGACTATCTTTCAGCACTTGTTATTTCTGTACTCTTTATTGCTGGTAGAGCTTTTCATCAGACAAGTTGTAGAAAAATGTTGTGGAAAATATGATTGGTTTTGAATTTTGATCCTCTCTCAAATAGATTAATAGACACTCATCTTGTTTATACTGGACCCTTTCTCCTTTCTATCTATTTGCTATTTTCTTCTTCCTATCCTTATTCTCACTCTCTTTATATCATTATTCTCTATGACTTGGTCATATATAATATAAGATTGTGATGATGAATTATGATGTGATAGTGTACTTAGTTCAGTGCTTAATGTACTCTCTTCCTTCAGCTATGACACCATCTTGTTATTTTCAGGGAGCAACAATTGTTGATCAGTCTGTTACCATAGCTCTGGCACCAGATTACAAGCTGCCACCTAATGCCGCACCCATACCCGCTGTATGGTTCTTTATGCAGTCTTCAGACTATTTTATTTTGTTATTTTATTTAGGATAACCCAACTGTTCAATCTCGTCAGGCAACAGAGAACCAAAATGCAGGTGGTTCTCCATCTGCTGTGCAAAAGGCGGAGGATGTTGTCAGTGGCATGTTGTCCAAGGGCTTTACCTTGGGAAAAGATGCACTTAACAAAGCAAAGTCCTTCGATGAGAAGCATCAGTTCACTTCCACTGCTACAGCCAAAGTTGCTTCTTTGGATCAAAAGATTGGCCTTAGCGAGAAAATCACCGTAGGGGCAACGATAGTGAATGATAAAGTGAAAGAAATGGACCAGAAGTTTCAGGTATCTGAAAAGACCAAGACAGCTTTTGCGGCTGCAGAACAGACGGTTAGTAGTGCCGGATCTGCCATTATGAAGAACCGATATGTGTTGACTGGGGCTTCCTGGGTTACCGGTGCTTTCAGCAGGGTCACCAAGGCTGCAGGGGAAGTTGGGCAAAAGACAATGGAAAAGATGGCTGAAGAAGAAGAGGGAAGAAAAAAGGCAGATGGTTATGCCCAAGTGCATGACCCCGACTCCCCTAAAGTTGCTGCTGCCGCCAGCGAGTTGCCTTCCAAGCCAAAGCCTGCACAAGGCCTGATCCTTTAATTTGAGAAATTTGGTGTAGATAGATGCTATTCCTGATGCTCTGGTCTTAAAAAGATGCACTACTTTTTCTGCTAGGATGATAGTAACAGTTTTACGTTGGATATGCTTTCGATGGTCGGTGATCTGGATATTTGTGGATTTGGATATGCTTGCTAGTTACTATACATTAATTGGTGGTCCATATATTTGTGCATTCAAAATGTCCGTGCCTTGGAAGTACTGAAAATGAAAATGAAAATTTTGCTAGTCGCTGTAATTAAAGACCTAAACCCAGTAGCTTCAATAAGTAGCATACTGAAGTGTAGTTAAGTTTTGGTTTTTAACTACTGAAAAAAATTGCTTCTGTATTTTTAGCTTGTGAAGACTTGTGGAATAAAAGAGCATTGGGGAAATTATTGATTTATCTTGCGAATATATATATATATATATATATATTGATATTTTGTAATTATTTTAATATGATTTAATATGATGGACAAACTTTATAATTTTATAGGAATACACATACATCCTGAAAATTAATTTAGCGGAGACGCGCGAATTGTTGGTGTTAGGGAAAAAAATCACTTTCCAAATATTGTTGTCTTTGATAAATTAGATGGATAAAATATCAGCACATGCTAAACAGATTAAATTTACAGATTAAATTTGCAGTTCCACCAAAATAAAATAATAGCCACTGCAGGAAATAAATAGAAAATATCCAACCACGAGACACCAAGATTTTACGTGGAAAATCCTCTAAAACTAAGAGATAAAAAGTACGGGACAAGCTTCGAATAATTCACTAGAATATCTGAGAGAATACAAAGATATCTTAATTTGAGTACAAACCCAAATTACTTCATCACAATAACTATGTGATGGAACCCAAATAAAACACCATTTTATTTGAACTATCTTTCTCTCCCTATTTTTCTAAAGCTCCACAAAAGCTTCTCTCTCTCTTTGAACTCTCGGATGAGAGTGTTGTTTTTGTTGGTGTGTCTTCCTTATTCTATTTGTTTGTTGCCCCTTTTATAGCCACAAAGTCACAAACTGAGGGAGGAGTCAAGAAAATGCCTAGGCTGATTTCAATGGGCGGGCATTAATGGGTGAGGACAACTCACGTTGACCAACAATCTCCCCCTCCGAACCCATTAAAGGATATGTTCACCATGACTCCGTCACTTAGTCTATTCCTGTGTCAAATTCAACTCTTGAAGAAACCACAACATTTTGTTGTCAACTCAGTAGTAGACAAAGCAACACACTTCTGCAACTTGGACTGCCATAACACGGCTCCTCTTGTAAAAGTAAACAAATACTCCGAAGTAGACTCCTTCTTTTCGAAACCTGCTATGTCTGCTTTTGTATAACCTTCCAAGACTGAATTTGCACGTCAAACCACAACTCCTCACTTGGAGTTAATCCCAACGAAGCCTTGACTCAACTCAAGATTCTTGGAATTTTCAACTTTCTTCACGTCCGACTTTATCTCATCGACATGGCTCTTCTTGATGGGAGGATCTAACTCAAACTTGACAGATTTTTTCTTGTCAAATTCTTTCACAACCGCTTTGTACCCTGACTGTGAGCTCTCTTTCCTTTTTCACTTTTGGTACCCATTTCAAATGAAGAGATTTCTTCTCGTGGTTCTCATGCAAGGCTTTTCTTCTATCTTGCATGACTTTGTACCACATCCTTTTTTCGTCTAACTCCCCCATCTTTAACACCTTCCACACGCGATTGCATTGTGTAAAAAACGCCTACCTTCTTTCCTCTAGTCACCACTAGAGACCTTTAGTGAGCTTCCACTGACCTTCACCAAAGGAAATGCTATAACCATTCTCATCAAACTTACCAGCAGACATCAAATTAAGGCGGATATCCGGAACATGTCTGACTTCTCTAAGCATCAACATGCCACCATTGTTAGTCTTCAGATAAATATCTCCAATGCCGATAACCTTGGATGCACTACCATTTCCCATCCGTACATAGCCAAAATCACCACTAATGTAGGATGTGAATATTTATTTCAACCTTGATTATGCAAACTATTCATATTTTCTAGCTACTGAAGATTGCTTAAGCTCTTTCAATTTGATGTATAATCTTTCCAGGGGGTATCAGATCCCATGCATAGTATGTTCTACATCGGAATTTATGTTATTTATATAGTATGTTTGCATGCATGGCATGTGGAAGACCATTAATTATTTGTACAGGTTTGTTCTTTTGAGATCATCTATATATATTTAGTTGGTTGATATGTCTCAAATCTTCATTAATCTGTGTGATTAACTCTCTGTGGGGCACCCAAAACTTGGTATGGAGTTCCTGGTCATGCAGCTCTAGAGTTTGAGAAAGTTGTCCAGCATTACAATTATAGTAGAGAAATACTATCAAAAAATGGAGAGGATGGAGCTTTTGACTGGCTTGCAGAAAAAAACAACCATTTTTCCTCTTAAGATTTTGCAAAAGCATGGTGTTCCTGTTTGCCTGTGCATATATATCATGCATGGTATGATCATTAACATTTAAACCCCTCCCCCATTCCTTTCTACATGCTTTTAGGCTTTAACTATGCTGAGGCAGTAAACTATGCCAACGTTATGTAAACTCTGCGGATTTGGATTGGGATGCAAAGGTTGAAGCCTCAAATTGGCAATGTGGGAGAAATTGTATTCTTTGTTTAAGTAGGGAGGGATATATTGGAAGGAAAGGGAAGCAGTTGCCAAAATGTTTGAGCTGGATATATCATATATGCAGGAGGTCTGGCAGCAAATAAAATGCGACATTGACTTGTTGATAGATCAGAGGAGATGCATGAACCCTGTTGACCAAGACGAGTATACCCTACCTATCCCAATATTAATTGTGAGGTATATATAAATAATCTGATATGAACTTTGAATTCTGGACTATGTCAATGCAAGCACTTGTATAATGAGTATATATATCTCTTTGTGGAAATGTTTCGTACGTACGATCGATCTCTTCCTGGGCCAGTTAGTTAACAAATGCTGCAATTTAGAAGCTGTCCAGTACTCCACTTGTTTTTCAAAAGAAATCAAAAACGATGGTATGTGATGTTCTCTCTGTCTATATATATATATATATATATATATATATATATATATATATACAAGATGGATCAGGTCCGGACTCCCGGACGGGAGAAAATCCGGACCTGAAAAATTTTTTTTTTTTTTTTTTTTGTAGAACTAAAAAAAAAAAAAAAAAATTTATGGAACTGAAATTTTTCAAAAAAACAATGTTTTGGGTGTGTTTTTAATACCTACACCAACCAATGTATGTACAGTCTGCCCAGACTGTACAGACATGTTTCGTTATAGGCATCCAAATCACACCCAAAACACTGTATAATGTAAAAATTCCAATTCCATAAATTTTTTTTTTTTTTTTAGTTGTTTCAAAAAAAAAAAGCAAAAAAAAAAAAAAAAAAAGGTCCGGATTTTAAACCTGTCCGGGAGTCCGGACAGGATCCGGCCTCTATATATATATATATATATATATATATATATATATATATATAGGGGGACGATCCATAGCATCTATTTGCTATGGATTAAAAAGTGGCATATAAAATCTATACCTTTCATTAGAAAAATAAGGGGCTCAAATTGAAAAGAAATCACGCCGTCCGCTAGTAATACTAGCGGACGTGGTAAAAATATCTTTAGGACCATCATGTCCCTATCAATTCCTGGTCCCTATCAATTCCTGGTAACACCAAAAAGCAAAACCGGCGAGATACTCCGGCAACAGGAACAGCAAATCAAGTGGGTAACATAATCAGTCCAACCAAACAATCCGATTAATATAGATTCCGGAACCCCAAACCCACCGATTTACGATTAACACAGCTCCGCTGCGATTATAGTGGTTGTTTGGCATGATACAAGGGATGAAGGTAGATTCTGAACTCATTGTAACTAATAGATCTGATGATGATAGTAAATTTAAAACCCAACCCGCTGCCACAAATGGATCATACTCCAACGTGGCATGTCCTTCCCAAAACAGAGGACCAGATGAACATCAAAAATTTTACTGGTGTACGGAAGAAGAAGTCTTGCTTACACCCCGAAATTTAATTGCAATCACAGCCTGCCTGCTGATTTTCTCTCCCCTAAGTCAACGTTGCTTACATTTGATGAAATGAGAGGATAGATGGAGGTGACGGAAGGAGGACGAGGGGGTCGGGGGAATGTAGAGAGAAGGAGGCTCTCTCTAACTTTGGCTTTGTATGGGGTCCGCTAGAATTACTAGCGGACGGCATGGTCTTCTTTTCAATTTGAACCCTTTATTTTATTAATGGAAGGTATAGATGTTATATGTCACTTTTAGATCCATAGCAAATAGATGATATGGATCATTCCGTATATATATATATATATATATATATATATATATATATATATATATATATATATATATATATATCATTCCTCTTAAATAATATTTCTTCTTAAATAGCACTTCTTTATTAAAATTACGTCGTTTTGGAGTAGCTTAAAAGAGAGTAGTCCCACTTGTTTTCCTTTTATTTATAAAAATGCCACCTGCGGCCACTCATTTATTAAAATTATGTCGTTTTTTCTTTATTTTAAAATAATTAATTAGTGAAATTAGGGTCGGGTTGGGTCAAAATTCGGTTAAAATGGGTCGAGTTGGGATCAAATTGGATAAAAAAGGAACAAAAACATCAAAAATATCATTTTAAAGAATTAATTGACAAAAAATAAATTTTAAGAACGATTTTAAAATTGGGTGTCAACTTAATTTGTCAAAAGTGTCATTCAGCCAAGTAATTAGGCATGTTGAGGGCACATCTTTTTACCTTGTTTCTGTATGCACTATTCTTTGGAAACAGAAAATGAAAGACCCGCGAACCTATTTTTTGGAAATGTATGGCCTATTGGCCTTAGTATGTAAATATAAATTTTTTCTTATTTAGCTAGTGCTAGTATTAGTATTTTGCTAAAAAAAATTATAGGCTTTCAGATGATTTTTAATTAATTATATGCCTAACAACATTGATTAAGAGGTGCTGAATTTCTTTTGCTGTCACAATACATATATATATATATATAGTCCGTTTCTCCAGCAAATTGGAAGGAGTAAACTAAGAACGAACCGGTTATAGTGACGGCTTTTTCCGTCGCTATAACATAAAAAGCCGGTTTTTTATGCTATAGCGACGGAAAAAACCGTCGCTCTAGCCGGTTCGCTCTCTCTAGTTCGCCGAAAAGAACCGGACTATATATATTATTATATATTTGATGTACATTTCGAGTGTCACTCAGCAGCTTTAAAAATATGCAATTACTTATCCTTTACATAGACTTGAATTAATATGGTAGAGTTTTGACATGGCCTAAAATCACGTGATTTTGAATTGTGTAGAAAGTAATAAAGCAAACAGAAGCATGAATCGAGGAGTGAAAATGAAGAGGGATAAAAAAGATGGGAAACAAAAGGAAATCAAGTTAAAAAGGAGTGCACACACACAGATCATATATTAATTCTAGCTAGGGGGTCTCAATATTCTTCATTGTGATGTATGTGTTAAAGGAAACAGAAGCCCAAAGTTGTACAAACTTGAAATTACAAGTTTAAAATTTGGAATTAGGGTTTAATTTGAGGAAGAAATTAAGTAGTAGCACCAATAAAATGCACAATAAAAACACAAGATAATTAATACTAGGAAATTGTTAAATTCACAACAAAAATTGTTATTTTCACAATAAAAGTGTCGTTATAGATCTTATAACGACAGTTTTTACCATCACTGTACATCTACAACGATGTGAGATGCATGGGATGGTTAAAGTTAAAAACCAACTACTTATATAAAAGTGGTGGTGGTTACATTAAAGTTTAGCAAAATCTCAAAAATTTTGTTTTGTTACCATGAAAGAAAGGAGTAGCTTAATTAGGAGTATATAAAATGGAATCAAAATCTCAAAAATTTACCTCCTCCTTTTCTCCTTCCTATCTAATTTGTCCACTTTCTATAATAAAAAGAGAAAATATTATCTCTCTCCTCTCCTCTCACTTGTGTCATTTTCTCCACACAAACAATTAAGCAACAAAAACAACATCTATTCATTTCTCAATTCTTCTATCTATCTATCTCAAGAAATAAGAAAACCCAGAAATCGATCGATCTCATCAGTAAGAATTAAGATCACAAGGAACATATATATATATATATATATATATACACACACACACACACACACAGAGCTAGCTAGGCCAGTACGTACAAAATAAAATTAATGGAGCTATTTCCAGCACAACCAGATTTATCTCTTCAGATCAGCCCTCCAAACACCAAACCCACCTCATCATCATCATCAGATTTTTTTTGGAGAAAGACTCTATTAGATGATCATCATCACTCAAACAACAACATATCTTCATCATCAACATTCAAACCGGATTCCGCCGATATCGCCCTTCCCCTCCACCTCCACCACCCAAATACAAACCCTCCTCCTCATCTTTTCCATTACAAAAATGAAAACTTTCTCATCTCTCCTCCTCCTACTGATCATCAGCATCATCAACTTCATCATCAAGAACAACAACTAGGCTTTGCTCAAGAATTTGATTGCTTAACACCCATTAGAGGCATTCCTGTTTATCAAAACCCTCCTAATTTCCCTCCTACGCCTTTATTATTAGATTCTTCTCCTACTTCTAGTTCTACTTCGACAAATTCCAATAATACCCTTTCGAGATCTCGTTTTTTATCAAGATTCACCACCAAGCGCACCACCAGAGCTCCCCGGATGCGATGGACTACAAGCCTACATGCCCGTTTTGTTCACGCTGTCCAATTACTCGGTGGCCATGAAAGTAATTTCCTTTTTCTCTTCTTCTTGCACCGCCCTGCTTCTAATGATCAGTTTAAAAAACAACCTTCCCAGTAATATAAAGATTGTTTTTTTAAAATAAAAATAAAAATTAGTACATTTTGGTGCTTAGGAGCTACACCCAAATCAGTTCTTGAGCTCATGGATGTGAAGGATCTTACCTTATCTCATGTGAAATCCCATTTACAGGTAAATATTCTTCAAGTATTTTTTTTTAAATTTTATGTATATAAGGAATTTATTACTTGAATATATAATACTCCCTCCGTCTCAAATTAATTGCTCAGTTTTGATTTTTTTAAAGTCAAATTGACTATTTTTAGAATTAATAATTATGCATATATAAATATATTTTTAAAATTATAAAAATTGGGATTAGTAATAAATTGTATATACTTTCTTTTGGTTATAATCTTTTCACCTATATTTTAGCAAAAATAGTAAAAAGATTAGTTTTAAAAATGGTGAATTTGACTTTGAAAAATCAAAACTGAGTAATTAATTTGGGACGGAGGAAGTAATTTTTTTATATAAAAAAAGATGGAATTTTGATCAGATTTTTATGTTAACAAAAAAAATAAAAATAATCAACTAGATGTCTTTTGGTGCAGTTTTTAAACCTAGCTAGCCAATAAGAAATTAATGTTACACATCCCAATGTTTAATGTTTTGGTGAAACATCTCTGGAACCTTTAGCTATAGCTCAGTCTTTTGCTCTTTTACTACTTATAATATATATATTTAGAGAGAGATCTGATGCTTCTGCTTCTGCTTCTGCAGCAGCTTTTTGTTTAGGAGAAGAACCCATTATCCAAATATGGAAAAAAAATTAAATAATAATTGAAAACATATAGTCAAGCTGGGAATTACTGTGATGAATTCCGGTTTCAGAGATGAGACTAAGGTCAAGGAATTTAGGACCACTTGGAGAGATTCAAAAATCAAATACCCCAAATTTTCTGAATTAATAATTATATAAATATTGTAGCCATTATATAAGTTTTGTCTAAAAATGATTTATTTACTCCGGCCACAAATTAAAGAATAAAGAATTCAAATCTAAGATTGTTTTTGCAATATTATTATTATATATATATAGTGGACAAAATAGTACTATGCACTGCTATCATTTTTCAATGATTTCTTCATTATTGGTTTTTCCTAACCCTACATATACGCACTTGGAACTGTAACTAACCCTAGTTAATTATTTCACCCCATAGTGTTTGTTATGACTTATACATACATACATACGTACATACATACATACATACATGCATAACTATTGATATATGCACGCTTGTGTATTATATATCTAATTTGGGACATGCACATATATCACTAATTCAAGAAATGTAGTTTCCCAGAGAATGTGCAATTATCTCATGATATATAGTAATAATTTTCATGTGTTTTTGTTAAAGATGTATCGCACAATTAGGACTACAGACAGGCCTGCAAATTCTTCAGGTAAAAAATATTAATTTCCCTACCTTTATCTTCTTGTTTTGCACAAATTAACTTGACTTATAAATCTAGTGTATATATAAATTGTACATGCTCATGAGTATTATATATATTTATATAAATTATATTTTAACAAAAGTATATATCATTAAGAAAAACAGTAAAACATGCATCACATTAATTAGTTAATTGGTACGTACGTGGTTAATTAATAACATTTATAGGGAATCAGTCAGATGGATTTGAAAGTTATTTAGTGGGTGAGAATTCGGAGGATCATCTACAGAACTCATCAGGTGAAGCAGCAGTTGGGACATCAGCAGTTAAAGGAGGAATACCAATGAGCTTAGAACATGAAGATCGGGATTATTATGGTCTCTGGAGCAATTCATCAAGGTGAAATTTTCTTTTTCATTATTATTATTATTGTTGTTGTTGTTGGTAACTGAGGAAATGGGGGAAACTATATTTTGGGTCTATGATGATTTGACATATAAAAGTCTACATGAGACAAAGTTCATAGCTCCCCCCTCCCCCTCTCCCTCCCCCTCTCCCTCCCCCCTTTCTGTTCTGTTTTCTCTGGTATTGAAAAAAGTCAGTGTTCTTTTAAAAGAAATAATTAACCTAACATAAGAGAAATATGGTATATATATTTAAAAAGTAATACAAATTGTATACAAAAAGTTGGTACAAAAAAAAAGAGAAGTCAAAGAACTACATATATATATGTATTGCATTACAATATATACTATATATACAAATCAGTATTGCATTACAATATATATATACTAGCTGGGTCCCGTGCCTCCGGCACTGTATGGGCAGTGAAATTTATCTCAAACTTAGAATAGATAAATGTATTTTATTAGATAGATGAATGGACGGTGGGATTTATCTCAAACTTTGGACGGCCCAGATGATTTATTGAGTGAGCGAGAAATTCAAAATCATTTGTATTTTATTAGATAGATACTATATATATATATATATATATATATATAATGCTGTTTCCGTTATTTAAGTCAAAGAACTTTATATTATAATGAAATATATAGCTGTCTGCATGTTTGTCTATAATAATTAGCGCATTAATCGAAAATAATTTTTTATGGAAATTATTGAAATGCAATAGGTAGGTATATGTATGTTTAATTTCTCAATAAAAGTTTGAAAAGAATTGAAGAATTAAAATTTGACCTAACTTTTTTAGTCACGTATGTACGTAGCAAATGTTAATTTCTTTTTTGGTTATAAAAAGAAGATAAATTGATACTTCAACCAGCTTTTCTGCTGTTAAAAGAAGATCAGGTGACAGACACCATTACTGGGAATTAAATATTTGAAAAACCTTTTTTCTTTTTGAAGACTGTACTGTACGTACATGCAGTCTTAAAGGTTTTAAGTAATATATACAAAGTTTGTAAAACTTTTTTTCATTAGAGTGATTTGGTTTAGAGAGAAAAGATGATCATTAAAGTGATTTTTCTCATGTTTGGATAGTTTAGTGAGGAGAAACTTAATAGTAGGAGAAAGTTAACTTTGGTATATTGATATACAGTGTTGACACGCATACAGGTCAATCGAGAGATGATCTCTATCTGCGTGTCATTACTGTATTGGTCAATTGACCAACTTACCATAAAGTTAATTTCATTGTAATCGAATTCACATATCACCCTAAATTGATAAATTTCAAAGTTATCGTTTTGTATTTTAGTCTCTCTCTTTTTCAAGAGAGTGCATGCAATATATATAAGTTAACCCTTATTTTCTGTTCTTTCTTAACTCAAGATTTATATAAGGCGCTTTCCATGTTTTAGAGGTAACGTAGGGTACATATATATATATATATATATATATATATATATATAGGGAATGATCTGTGGAAAACGTTAGCTATTAGCACTATTTGAACTAACGTTAAAATCTAGTCGTCCAATATTAGAGTTAATGGCTGAGATGAATGTCCAGCCGCCAGAGAGAATAGCGGCCATCAATAAATTAAAAAATCCTCTATGCCCAGCCGCTAGAGGGATTTTTTAATTTGGCCCATGGCCCAGCCGCTAGAGGGAGTAGCAGCCAGTCAAAACTCCCTCTAGCGGCTGGGCCATGGGCCAAATTAAAAAATCATCTGTGTTGGCCGCTAGAGGGAGTAGCAGCCAGTCAAAACGACGACGTTTTGACTGGACATTAATTTATTGCTGGCCGCTACTCCCTCTAGCGGCTGGACATTCATCTCAGCCATTAACTCTAATATTGGACGGTTAGATTAGCGTTAGTTCAAACAGTGATAATAGCTAACGTTTTCCACGGATCATTCCCCATATATATATATATATATATATATATATAGAAAAGTAAATTTTGGTTCCAAATTAGGGCTGAACCACTATATATCAATGTTGAAGCTTCCTTGTAGTTTCTTAATTACAAAGAATTTTGGTGGCTATCACCTGCATGATTACTGATTAATTAGTAACTCGCTTTAATTTCCAGCTAAAAATATATGTTACATATAGTAACTAGCTAGTACTCCATAAAGCAACGCAAATGGGGAACATACAAACAGGAAAAGACTGATTTCTTATGTGAGCTTTACTTTGCATGCATTGCTTAATTTCACTAGATTATTATATATATATATATGTACTCATTTCTCTTGTGCTGATTTCTTTGCAGAGATACTGGGTTGCATATAAAGCTTAGTAGGGGCACTACAAGTCTACAAGTCAAGCAAGCCCTCCTTTTGAGGTATAGCTACCAACTTGAAACTGATCACGTACCTCCTTTCATAATTTCCATTATATATATATATAGAGAGAGAGAGAGAGGTAATAATGGAAATTGTATAACTTTTAAAATTACACAGTTTACGATCGTAGAGTGAATTCATTTTACGATCGTAGAGTAGTCACTACACGATTTGTGAATTTACTCTACGATCGTAAAGTGAATTCACTCTACTATCTGGGAACTACTCTACGATCGTAGAATGAAATCACTCTACGATCGTTACACGGCTGTGTACCTCCAAATATATATATATATATATATATATATATATATCATCAGAAACTGATTAATGAATTAATTCACAGATGGGTTGAGTATTAAAAGTTACATACTGTAGCTTGTAGTAATTATACATAAATCTTGATACAAGTTTAATTTAATATATGTATAAAGTTTTGTGTGGATATATAATTGATGGGATAAAATATATATACATACATATATATATATAGTTTATATATGTGTGTGTGTGAAACACATGCATTATAATTTTCCCATCTTGTCATCATATAAACAATTATTTAATTAGGTGGTCGAGTTCTTGGTGTGAAAGTAAAAGATTCCAAAGAAATTAAGAACAATATAAGTGATGTACGAGTTCTGAATTTGCCTGCGAATTATATATTAAGACATCATGAAAAGAAGAGGAAAGATAATGCATCATCGATTCATCATTATTCATGCATGAATTCAAGATTGGTCCACTTTTATGATCTGTTTTTGGTTCAATAATTTTGGAAATTTGTATAAACTTTCAACAATAGTATGCATTGGCCAAGTTTGTTTACAAAATACTTTAAAAACCATACATTTTAACTAGCCTCTCTTTTAATTCTCAAATTCAACAATATATATATATATAAGGCTTTTTTTTGTGTGGACATCAGTGACAGAGCCTGAACTCTTTCTAAAGAGGGATTTTATCATGGGTAAATCTTTGTGTGTTAATAGATGAATTTGAGATTTGCGGCAATATTTGTTTGTAACTGGAGGGAGGGAGGGAGGGAGGGAGGGGGGGGGGGGGTCATAAAATTTTGGTATGTATATTTAGTTTGATTTTTGTCATTTAATTTCCAGATGCCGTTATTTTCTAACTTAATTTACCATGATATATTTTCTACGTACCTTATTCTTCTTGTGCAGGCAGGAAATACAGTCATATGGAAATCTCACTGAAATGAGATCGAAGATGCCAAATTTGGATATTAGTTTGTGAAGTTCATGTAATGATCACATCTTCTGTTGATCGATCATTTTGATCATGATCATCATTATCTAAAATTAATCATTTATATTTTTCTGTCTTAATTGTAGAGTATATATGATCCAAAATCCGGATCCAATTTTTTTTTTGGTAGAACAACTAAAAAAAATTATGGAACTAAATTTTTTTCATAATACAGTGTTTTGGGTGTGTTTTTAATACCTACACCAACCAATGTATGTACAGTCTGCCCAGACTGTACAGATATATTTTGTTATACGTATCCAAATCACACCCAAAACACTGTATTATGTAAAAATTCAAGTTCCATAATTTTTTTTTAGTTGTTTTAAAAAAAAAAACAAAAAAAAAAAAGGTCCGGATTTTGTTAAAATCCTGGAGTCCCGGACCTGATCCGGACTCTCTCTCTCTCTCTCTATATATATATATATATATATAGGGAAATGATCCATAGCAAGTATTTACTATGGATGAAAATTGAGCAAATAGCATCTTAATCGTCCATTCCAATAACCAAGCCATGGGATTAAAACAGGGAAATAGCAGTATGCCAATTCGTCTGGCGTACGGAGCAAAATTGCAAAGCAATCCTCTAGATGGTCCAGCGTACGGTGAAAAAAAATTAGGAAAACTGGGATGTTAAGCAACAGCCTTGCAACAGTCTGTCATGCAACAAAAGTGGGACTTGCGTCTTGCAACAAAAGTAAAGTGGGATGATAGTCATGCAATAGGAATCAACTAGCGGAATTGTGATAAGGTAAAAGTTTGGATCTTGAAAAATATTTATATGGACAACTAGTGTTGCAAAATATAAATAAAATGGGGTAGCAATTGTGTGTGAATGAATTGATGGTGACAAGACTACTAGTTACTACGTACATGAGTCCTGCTACAACAATACATACATACATATATTTATACACGTACGTACAAAAGAAAACAGAAAGACAGTACGTAGGAGGAGACTTAATTACTCTCTCTTTTTCTCACTGCATGCATGCATGCATGTACTCTTAATTAATTAGCTGCAACCTAGAGACGGAGTAAAATGTAACTCTGCAAGTAATATTAATTCTACTCCATGTACGTGTGTGTGTGTATCTATCTATACAGTACTAGTAGTATATTGCTAGCACGGCATTCCAGGGCGCGCTGAATCATATTCTTAATATTTTATTAATCCTATAATAATTCCGGTAAAGAACCTAATTATATACACCCCCAAGTAGGTGTGACGAAGTCGAGGATTATTCTTGCTGATTTTAATAAATATATATAGAATGGTGATAGTAGTTCTTGCGACCAACTTTGCAATCCGACCTTAGCTCAGTTGGTAGAGCGGAGGACTGTAGTTGGTAACAAAATCTCGCAGATATCCTTAGGTCGCTGGTTCGAATCCGGCAGGTCGGATTATTTTTTTCCCAAGGCTGCCTAAAAGAGAAAATCTGCAGCTTTTCTGCTTTTCTTTTTTAAATTTCACCTCAAAAATACTTGGCAGAAAAAGAGATTTCAGTCTCTAACAAAGTACTGAAAAGTCTGAAACACGTGACAAGGAAAACAGGTTACAAACCGGACAAAAAAATCAAATTGAGTCTCACTGATTATCCAATTACCGTTTTTTCTTTTTAAGGGGAAGAAACTTAAACGGTCAATGTGACTGAGATCCCTAAAAGCCCTTTCATGATTCAAGAGTCCGGGTAAAATAAACATCTGATGCTACCTTGATAGACTCCGCCCATGGGATGGGGTAAAGTAAACAAGACCCAGTGAAATGAAGCTGCTACAGCTACTACAAGAGCTTCAACCCGCCTGTTACATCATCAACCAACTCGGCAGGTCCTGCATATGAGATGGAATCAACAATTAAAACTGAAGAACCGTGGGTGTGAAAAAAGAAATAATAAACAGAACTGTAAGTTTGCTTGTATATATCAATCAAGCTTCCTTTTTTCTGAGAAATGTATAATTCAAACTTCCTACTTCTAGATCCCAACACATACACAGAGCCCACATCTTAAAGGTAGTACAGCAAAAGAGAGACTTACCAAAAACTGCCATCACCGTCCTTGAATCTGAAAAACAAGAAAGAATCAGATACATAATCAGGTAAATTAAGTTAAGAATCCAAAAGTACTAGGAGTGTAGAGGTACATATATGAATTGGGTAAAACTTGATATAGAAATGGGACTTTTTTCTTTTTTTGGAGGGGAAAGTGAAAGTTTTACAAATGAGCAAGAAACAGGGCTTAATCAACAGTTAATTGCAGCATCTTATTACCATGATTGCAGGCTCCAGTCACATTTAAGAGGAGAAATAGTTTAGGGAGGACTATTTGTTCAATAACTTTGATAGAGATATTACTCTTTTGATCAGTTTCAAAAAAAAAATAGTTTAGTTAGTAAAATTTTACAAAATATTAAATATATTTTTCTGTTTTATGTATACATTTAAAAATAGTAAGTTATTAATTTAGTAGTATGGTATGATAATGAAATTATGATGATAAACTTAAAAACATTGTATCATTTATACACTAGTATCACTAAGAAGATTACTTTTATGTGGAACAAAAAAATTCAACAAATGAAACTTCTTTTGTGAAAAAGAAGAAAAAGAGTAATTGTTATTTGAAAAAGACTTGCACTATACATGTTGAGTCTACTATATACCCAATAGACATATGTGACGGGTTATAATTAACATCATTTCTTTGTGACATGCAAGGCACTTATGACATATGACAAAGAAATTAAGAAAACACCAAACAAAACTCTCATTAAGATTATGTTTGAACAGAATACGGATTTGACTTGCACAACCCTTAGCTAGGAACTAAACTACATTCGAAGAAGCCTTACAACTTCAAATCGACGTCCAATGAAAAGAAATCATTTATATATCAACATAAAACAAACAGGACAAATTTAAAACTTACTTGGTGCAATCTGTGTTCGTCCTGCATCAATTACAATATGAGTCGGTATGTTAAGTGATTTTGCTCTCTCCTGTCAGAGTAAGAAGTTCCAAATAATAAGGAGCAGAAAGAAGGATCATCATAAGAAGGTAAAAATGATCAAGAGAGCTTTTTTTTATTTATTGAGAACTGATCAAGAGATAGCAAAAAAGTGCCACAAAGGCCATAATAGAAGGTTGATCTATGGTAGCACACACTTGTGAACAGTATTGTAATGACTTAACAAAATGTCAAAAAGGAAAAGAACATAAATATAAACGGGGGAGCTTTAATTTACCACAGAAGCTTTATGTCAACTATAGTTGGCATGGATATGAAAAAAAATATGAGAAACTATGCAAGATTATGTTTGAACAGAATATAGGTCTGCCATATGAGCCTTCAGACAAAGCTAGTTCAATCAATCCTTGAGGATATTAAAACTCCTACGACCTAATTCAATTTTAGTAATTTCCACGGCTATTTATATCACTGTTGTTCTTACTGCTAAGTGCAATCTAAGGACAGGATAGATGAGATTTGGCTCCCCTCCATTACACATTTCCTCCAATTTCATCCAACACACCAATTATTTGATCTTAAAAATTTTGTTAGTAATGATCAAAATATGTTAGTAGATAATTGATGATATTAAGATCAATCCTACAAAAAGTTTAAATCATAAAAAATATTTTCACCATTAAAAGACTCAAAGAATTTTCATCCATTGAAATTTTGATGAAAAATCCACATGTTCATCAAATGGTGAAAAAGTGTCGGATTACTTTCATTTTTGAAACAATTATGCTATTCAATATAATAAATTAGTTGACTGGTATCGATTTCAATTATACTATTCACAACTATAAAAATATAGTGTATTATATGGAATTGGAGGGAATGTTTAATAGATGTGATCCAAATCCGGATATATGAATTTAAACTTCCAACTTTACTCTTATTGATCTATGAGTAGTGTATTCAAATTACACTTGTGGAGTGGAGTATCTTTATTGGACATGTGCAAGTCAAATAAAATATGGATATCTTAGTCATAGCTCTTAAAGTCACAACACGTTTTGGTGTTAAGTACATTTAGAGAAGGTTATAATAGTACTTTTACACTCCATATGAAACATTTATTTTGTAACGTCATTTTTCCAAGCATCACAATAAAGAAATTGTTTTATGAAGTGGACAGAGGGAGTAGATACTAAGCATCAGTGGTTTGAATATTACCACTAACTAGTTGCAGGAAGTGGTAGCATAAAGTTTATTTTGGAGTAAGTTGGTCAATTGGCCAATACACACAGGCAAGGCTATATGTATGTCAACATTCTATTGACGAATTGACCAATTTACCAAAAAAATAACTTCATGCTAACCTGATCCCTAGTTGCATATAGCCAGTTATACAAAGAATCTTACAAAGTAGAGTTATTGACTTCAGTTCCAGTCCAGACCATAGTTTGTACTAAAAGGGTTCTAGCAGTCATTTTGTACTTCAGGTGTCCTTCCAAAAGGGTTGTAAGGGGTTATATTTGGGCCCTTATGATGTTTACTCAAAGAACTATATGACTGAGACCCCATTCTTCTCTTCGTCTACCTTTATTTCCTCTATACTACACAGCAAAACGTTAATGCAACTCTTGTCACCAGGTTATTTATCCATTATCCTGATAAATAACTTAGAAGGCAAGAGGCAAGAGCAAGAGGAAGTAATGTTAAAAGCAAAAACCCAAGCGAATGATAAATATATTATAAGCAGCACGTGAAGTGGAAGAAATCTAAAATCAGAATTAGATTTCAAAAACATGGCTCCAGAAAACGGCACTGAAGGTGCTATCTAATCTACCCAGTAAAGTATCTACACCTTTATTATGGTTGGGGATATGAAGAAGAAGAAAAAGAAGAATCCAATCTAATTACAGGTTTATACTTTGGGTGAGAAAGAAATGGGGCATATGAGAAAAGGAGGGCTGCAATTTATTCGTCCAGCACAATGAAGCCTATCAAGAGAGAGAATTCACTAGCAACAACCAAAGTCAATGACTCAAATAGGAAAGAATAGTATCACTAAATTTAATATACAAATATAACGTTGTAACAAGCCCAAACGTCAATCAGTAGAAAATGCTACCTCCTTCCTATTTTATGTGGCCACTTCAAATATATCGAGAGAAGTTGAGTCACTTGTATTTCGCAATTGCCGCTTCCTTTAATATATGATGAGGGCTGCATGTTTCTCTTTAATCACTTAAAGGTCCACATGGTTTTTTTTGTCTAAAGGTATTATAAGCAATTCCTGTCTAAAAGAGACCAAAGTTTCCAGACATCCCAAAATAGTAAGGTGGCCACATAAAATGGGACGGAGGGAGTACTTAATGATCTAAGTATGGAAACCTCAGTGATATAAATATGAATTAGTGAAGCTACCATATTAGGTGATGATGAAGCTGTGAAGATAGATCAAAACATGAATTAATTTTTTCAAAATCAAAGTGATTAACATTACTTGTAAAACCAACATATCATCTTCGCTTTCGATTTTCACAACCACCTTAACCTGACTGCACATCTCCCACCTGCAGAAAGGAAAAACTGGCATCTAATAACAGATAAACAACAAAATAGAAGTACACATTCAGTTTTCAGGGCCCCAACAAAACTTGTATTTGTTTTGAGATTACCTGCTTAAAGCCTTTGGTGCCCGATAAAGGATCTTCTTATATAGACCCAAAGTTGCATGACTGACCAACCAACAAAATTAGTTTAATATATCCAACGAAACATAACCATTCACAAAAACAGATGCAAAATAATGAACACTATAAGTTCACTGCTTTAAGGCTTCTATACTAGTTTAGTAGGAACAGCCATGATTTCACATCACATTAAATTAAGTTGCAAATACCAAATCAGCATGTTCTTAAAGTATTGATTCTATGATTACCTGCTCCACGTACATTTTGTAGATAGCTGCTCTGCTACAAAAGTAGAGCCAAATAGACCATGGAAATTCGGAAATACTTTGATAAGATTTCCTTCTTTTTTATAAGTTACTTTGATGAGGTATTAAGAAG
Source organism: Panax japonicus (assembly GCA_020205505.1). Classification (NCBI taxonomy): domain Eukaryota; kingdom Viridiplantae; phylum Streptophyta; class Magnoliopsida; order Apiales; family Araliaceae; genus Panax; species Panax japonicus. Next base: position 70,796 of record JAINUV010000175.1, read on the forward strand.
CAAGGAAAATAAAAATCATGTCTAAGGCAATAAAGCAATTGATGGCTACCTGCATTGAGCCGCAGTTTTCCCTTTCCCCATCTTTAAGTCATTCCTCACAACCAAAACCTGCATAAAGTAAATCCAATTAAAACCCAATATGTATTAGACATGTCACACAGTTTACGCAGTTACACACGCACAAATGGATATATTAGAGAAAAATTATAGATATGGTATAGAATGTAGCACCATTTTAAAATCTTCAAGAATCTCAGCCAGCTTTTCAACCTCGAGTGGTTGTTTGGCTCGGGTCGTCTTGTTTCCATCAACAACAACTGCAGTATCTTTAGTAGTTCTGGCCATAAAAAGTACATGACCAGGATGCCGTACACCAATAATATATCCCAAAGCAAGGCAGCCTGCCCCAACTAAAATGGCACTGAGCCATGTCATGTCTATCATATCCAGACCTGAACCAACACCCTGCACTGAATATAAGGATAAGGCGAGGCAAATCTAAAATACAAGTCTTGCTACAATCATAAAAAACAACCAAAAAGGAAATTATTTACTCCCACCAAACCACTTTGAATTTCATGATTTAAAATAATGTTTGTGACACTAATTATAAGACGTGACATTAACACATCTAAAAGTATAATATTTTGTAATATAGCTTTTTCTAAACATATTTAGGATTTAAAGTGTAATTTCAAACAAAGAATTGTGAAAATATTTCTGTATGTACAATTGTGTCAACGGCACGTCTTAAACTCTGTGCCACAAGTATAGTTTCAAACAATGACATGTCTGCTACTTGTATGATTTTAAGTTCCCAAACTCCAGCAAGAACAAATGATCTTTATTTATCAAGCTTTGGAGTTCCATGTCACTTAAGTTTCACATCTGGAGCCTATATTCCCGCTATTTGGCTAAATTAAGGACTTTAGACGTCACTAACGTAAACCTTAAATTATTATTAAAAAATAAGTTCCTTCTTTGGCCTCTTTTTATTTTTGCAGACTACCTTTTTGAGCTGTTAAACACTGTTGACAATTACTCAGGCATGGTGTTCTACTAGCTGCATATGTATCACCTCCTTTCTCCATTGAGAAATAAGTTTACACGAAGACAATGTACACAAACACGGTAATCGATTGTGGCATAATATGAAACATAATCTATTCAATAAACTTTGGGTTTGCAAACATTTCACTAAGTTTCACATCATGATCAGGAAAACGAATTTCATTTAGGAATTAGAATGAATGTTGTTAATAAATCTAAAAGACTAATTATTGTCTGGAAATGACACCTCGTGCATCACGAAATGTATCTGAAAATGGTGGCTATAATTGTGAAAGGATAAAATTCAAATAAAGCTATAAGAGTGTATCTATCATTTGAAATTTGTAACTTTTCGTTTTCTTTTTCACTAGACAGTAAATTTTGGTATCTAAAAACTTTTGAGGCCACTTTTTGTAGGATATCCCAAAAATGAAAGAATCACACTTGAATTAATAGTATATACATATATAAATTTAATTCATCCATTCCGGTCTCAACAAAAAGTATGAAATGCAATTATCTTCAAATCAATCAAAAGAGTAAGCATATACGGTTCTTCCTCCTCTCTAGGGCTTCAATCTTTATTAAATTAATCATAATTCCAAATACACAAATTTCAGTAATTTAAAATTCCAATAGACAAATTAAGCATGTTAATTCCCAATAAATAAACAAATCAAACAGAAAATAGTCCAAGCTAATAGTACACTGAAAATACGCAATATAATACTCAAGGAATAAGATTATAATGAGAAGAACCTGTATTATGATAGTATAAAGAGACTGCATTGGCCGACTGATCGGCCCGATATATCAGACGCTTCTGAACTCACGTAGCCATTAGCTGTGGGAGGGAGTTCTATACTTCAATTTGCTACGGCGATAGAATTCATAGAAGAGAGAAACCTCAGTGAACTACGACTGTATAGGGTGTGTTTGGGTGTTTTATATGAAGATTTGGACCATAACTCAATAAGCCTACTATGTTATATACTAGCCAAACAAGACCTACTACTTTTGTTGTAACTTGTAAGACCTGTCACCTGTTATTATTATGTGAAACACAAACTTATATGTTGCAGATATGTCCTTTAAGTTTTAAGAATAATACTATTGACATAGATTATATATATATACTAGCTGGTCCCGTGCCTCCGACACTGTATGGACAGTGAGATTAAGTGAGCGAAAAATTCAAAATCATTATTAGATAGATTAGATAGATAGATGTATTTTATTAGATAGATGTATGGACGGTGGGATTTATCTCAAACTTTGGACGGCCCAGATGATTTATTGAGTGAGCGGAAAATTCAAAATCATTTGTATTTTATTAGATATATATAAATTAAAAATTGAAACCTATCATTAGATATTTTAAATATTTTTGTTAGCATGTAATAAATAAATATTATAATTAGTGTATAATTTTTTATATACTAATTATAATGACAATTTTAAAGTGTTAGTTAAATATATCGTGCTCATAGTTTGGATATTCTTTTGAGGCTAATTTATCTTTTCATAAATAGCATAAATGAATCGAATCGAATCGAATCGAGTATAGTATTGAGTTGTTTATATTTGTTTTATAAAATTTATCAGTATAATATAAGGTTTAATTATCGAGTCGAACACGATCTCGAATTGAACCCAAACAGTTTGAAATTTTTGAACAAAAATAATCCGAGTGTTAATATTAAATTATAATTTAAGAATGTTCAAGTACTTTATTGAACTTTAAAGTTTGCTCATATTTGAATCATTTATATTTTGAGTCGAACTCAAATCAAATTTTTAGTCAAACGAATACAAAACGAACCAAAATTATGCTAATTTTACAGTTCTCGAGAATTTATTCGAATTTGTTTTTTTTAATTTTATTTTTGTGGGTAAAAAAGGTTTTTGCTTCAACTCTATCACTTATGATATTTTTCTACAGAATAGAGTTACGGTGATAAAAGATGGTTATAAAAAGATAAATATAAAATAAAATGACTTGTCAAATTATAATCAATGAATGCCATCCAGTAATTATTGTTTCCTATTTTTATAACTAATTTTTTGTCACCAAAATATTATTATTTTTCTATATAACTTTCTAGAGATTTAAAAAAATAAAAAATTTATGCATTTATTATTGTCATGGTTATTCATGGAGTATTAGTCAAGAGATACTTTTAAACGTGTATGACGGGATCATGTCCATTATACAAAGTTAGTTTCCCAACCTAACATAGAGTCAAGTCAAGTTTGGGGTTCAAGTCAACAAATACAATTGATTAAGTAGGAAAATTGAATAAATAATGACATAAACAAATATATTTTCTTTCATGGGACATATAAAGGAGTTCTATCCTCCTATTCTTTTTTAGTATGTTTTTTTAATACTCCCTCCGTCCCAGGATAAAAGTCCTGGTGGACTTTTCACGCATATTAAGAAGAGAATAAAATGACAAAATTATCCATAATAATGTCATTAAATATGGAGAGAGAATTAGAATAAGAAAAGTATGAGATATTTAATGCTACGGGCATAATAGGAAAAATGTGTAAAAGTTTGGTTATTAAAAGAAAGTGGACATTTAACATGGGACAAACCCAAAATAGTAATAAGGACTTTTAACCTGGGACGGAGGGAGTATAAAATTTGTAAATATTTTTTTTTAATAATGCAGAGTATTCGATTCACAGGTTAACTAATTTTTCACCCCGAATCACTGCATGTTTGATATCTACTTACGCAAAGCTGTTTGTGACCCCATTTTTGTTCACAATTATTATTAATAAGATTCGATTTTAAGATATCCGAGTTCAGGACTTATTCTAGTGACAATCTTAAACTACTGGGACAATTTCAGCTCATTTTCCATATCATTATTCGGTGTAAACGAACTGAGTCGATTCGAGTATTGAGTTGTTCAAATTTGGTTCACAAAATTTATCGAGTATAAAATAAGGTTTGATTGAGGCTCATTTAGCTACCGAGTTGAGCACGATTCTGAATTAAGCCCGAGCAGTTGAACTTTTTCAACGAATATGATCCGAGTATAATTAGAAAATACAATTTGAGAAGCTTCGAGTAATTATCGAACTTAAAATGTGTTCATAATTGACTCATTATATTTCAAGTCGGGCTCGAATCAAATTTTTAATCGAACAAATACGAATCGAGCCCGAACTATTTGTTTCATTTAAAATTTTAAAAACCTCTTATCTATTCCACCCCTACCATATTCCAAATTATACTGGTCTTTGTGAGTCGTTATCTTCCTCTTCAAAAGAACGAACTCCTCCCAACCAACTCCGACCCTTGTTTACCTGCGGTTTACAGGTTCTCTTCTTTTTCCTTTGCCAATATTTTGAATTTATTTCCTTTTGATTTGATTGTTCATTTAGTTTTTTGATCTGATCATATGTGTCATCTGTTATAATACCTGTGTTTGCTTTTTGCTCATATTTTGGCTTTATGAATTGGTTTTTGATCGGTGATGAAATTTTTTAATTTCATGAATTCATGGATGTGTATATTAATTTAAAGTAGGACTTTAATTAGCCTATTCAATGGGTTCTGCTATAGTTTCATGGTTTTTTTTTAAAAAACAATTATAATAAAGAGAAGTGATTAGTAGTTAAACTTGTTGATTGTGTTCATCTTATGGGTTTGATTGTTGATTTTACTTGCGATAATCTAACGAGGGTTTTGCATTTCTTTAATTTTCGTTTTACAGTGGGAGATTAGTTTAAGTAATTGAAGGAGCTTTAGGATTTTTTTGTTAGAGGTGTATTCAAAGCTAGGGTTTTGAAAATGAGTGACAGCACTTTGATGGAAAAAGTCAATGCTCTCGGCGAGCGGGTTGAAGATTGGAGGGTCTGAGGTAGGTCAAAAGATCAGTGCAGGGTGAGCTCTGTTAGTTTCAAGATGAAGGAGTTTTTTCAAGGCCCGAGTCAGGCTGATAAGCTTGTAGAAGAAGCGACTGCTGAACTTAGATGAGCCTGATTGGGCCACAAATCTCGAGCTCTGTGACATGATGAACAATGAAAAGGGTCAGTAGCATTGAGCTGATTCGCGGTATAAAGAAAAGGATCATGTTGAAGATCCCTAGGGTTCAGTACTTGTCTCTGGTGTTGCTTGAGACTGTTGCTAAAAATTGTGAGAAGGCATTTTCTGAAATTGCGGCAGAGAGAGTGCTGATGAGTTGGTGAAGTTGATTGATGATCCTCATACTGTTGTTAATAATCGAAACAAGGCTCTGATTCTGATCGAAGCATGGGGGAGAATCTTCTGTTGAGCTCCGCTATTTGCCTGTTATGAAGAGACGTACAAGGTATATTACCGTATTAAATAATGGTTGGACAACTCCAATGCCTACTCGTGTATTTTCTGTGATCTGTATATTTTTGGTTATATTTTTAACACATTTCCATATGTGGAATTCATTTCTTTATTCTATAGAGCTTGAGATCGAGAGGTTTACGTTTCCCAGGACGTGATACTGAGAGTTTGGCTCCTATATTTACTCCTCCTCGTTCAATCCCTGCTTCAGAACCAAAATGCTAGCCTGTCACAACAAATTCATCGTGAGGTTCTGGTGCAACGCTTTTCAGCTGAACAAACAAAGGAGCATTTGATGTGGCAAGAAACAGCATTGAACTTCTTACCACCGTTTTATCCTCTTCACCGCAGCAAGATGCTTACAGGTATTATTATTAGTAGTTTACCTGGAACACTTGCGTGTGTGTTTAAAAGCGTAAAGTGGCCCTAAAAGATAGGAAATAAGGCTTCGCTTTTTGTGTTTACACAAAAAATTAGCTCATTTCTCCTGCTTTATTATAGAGATATTTGACTTGGTCAAGCTACAATTAATTATGCAAGATTGACTTTTCACATTTGTTTTTGGAAAACCATTATTTTAGAAACTTCGAGTGACTCCTTCCTAGTCACCTTACCCTTACTGTTATCAACTGTACGCGGTTAATGATTGGAAATTAATTGCATTTACACCGTAGGGGTCCTTTTGTTAGATAATAACAACGCAGAGAAAACATAGCAAAGAGAGAAAAATCGAAAAGAAACAACTCATACAAGTCACAAAAGTTACGTGGTTCACCAAAGTTGGACTAGTCCACGGTTGCTGACCGATCAGTTCACTATTATTTTGGAAATTTCGTACATTTTACAATTGTAGGATCCCCCCTTATATAACACAATATAAGAACCCTAATTCAACACGAAGTACAAAAACTACCCCTCCAAATTTGACCGCCCTCCGCTACAGGAACATACCCAATTATCTTTTGAGTAGTTTACAATCACCTCTAAAATAAAGTTTAGGTTTCCCGATAACACCTACTCCCCAATCTAGTGATTGACAAGTTATACTTATTGTTACGTCAAGATCCTGTCGCTCACCCAATCACCAACAATGAGCCAAATCTTGCATGAAACGAGAAACACATTGAGGAGCTTGACAACTCGAAGGTTGTCGGGGATAGCTCCGATGTGAGAATAAGTACATGTTGGAGAATAAGTTAACAATGGACGCACGTTATGCTTTAGTGCTTGTAATGTTATCTGTGAATTAGGGTATAACCATGTATTATAGCCTTCCTACATAACCTCATAACGCCCGTCCCCGAGTAGGAATAGGACTCGTAATTACGTTAATTACCATGTAGATTGAAACTCAATCACCTTAAAGACGCGAAGTCGAAGTTAATCCGGACTGTTCCCATAAAAGTAGGAAAATAATAGAATCAGGACTGTAGATTCCTTAACAATCAAATCTCCCGTGTGGAATATTCTGACACGTGGGAAATTCCACCACGTGGAATAGGACCCACAGAATCAACGGGCCCACAAAATCATGCCCAACGTTGCCCCCACTCTCTTGTTATAACCGACTTATAATAAGAGAGTGAAAAAATTAATAAGCCGAATAATTAATTAATCAATGATAAAATGTTGTTACCAAGGCCAAATAGTCTTAAACGTACATCTTGGGAACCCACCCCCATCATCATTACGTCGTACTTAGATAAACGTGTGAAGGCAAAAGGTCCCATCATATTAAAGTCGCTTCCCCAAAATCAACCACCACAACACATTTCAAATTCAAAATCTCTCACAGAGACTAGACATTCATCTTCTTCCTTCCTGTCAACGATCTTCTTCTCTGGCTACATTACCACAAATCCTCAACCTTCCACGATCAACAATGTCAGGCGACAACAGTGTCCAAGCCGTCCCCACCTCTGATGCACCGCCATCCTGTCCTTGATACACAATCCGATCCCTCACTCCACCACCAACACAACCATCACATCCTTCCACCATCGTCGGTGTCTCAACCCCCACCCCCATAATTGCAAACCCTCTATCATCGAACAAGACAAAGTTGTGATCACACAGGAAGAAATTCAAGAAAAATACGCATCAGAGAAGGCGTATTCCCACAATCAATACTCGATTCCTCCATCAACAATCAAACACTATCAGATATAGGTCAACAATACCTAATCCCAATCAATACGAGCTTCGTGCGCTAGATATCACGACATAATGTTTTGGTGCCCGATGGCCGGCTCGCCGTTCCCCTTTACGCACTAAGGTATGGGATTTTGATTCCCCCTTCATGAATTCATTTGCACCTTTTTGAGTTTTGTTGGAATTGGAGTTCGCACAACTAGTGTCGAACTCCTACATACACCTCATCTGCTTTATTGCTTTCTGTCACGGATGTGGTGTATTACCCTCTACTACGATTTCTTCTTTGCCTTATTCACCCTGGGTCGATCCAAGGAATCGGAGTTCGCCAACTAAACACACAAAACCCATCAAGCGAATTTGGATGAAGATCCCCCTCCAGCAATAAAGGGGGGCATTCACACTAGTTTTACATCAGGCACCTCGACACCCACTTCTTGTTGAATTGGGCCGACCCTCAAAGTTCAACTTCGTATTCGACAAGTTTCCCAAGGATCGAAGAATTTAGATCCTTTGTTGCTAAAATGCCTTCAGAAGAATGGAGCATTTGTTGTATGACACCGGTTTGGCTTTACGATCACAAGTGTAAGTTCCGAACCCATTACTTCTTTATAAAGTATATTAAATATTTATTCTTACTTATTCCTTCTCTAATTTCGACAAGCGTGCATCCAGCTCCTTTTGTTGGAGGGTAAAGCCTCCATATCCTCTTTAGTTTGTTGAATCTTTCGAGTCCGAATCAGCTCACTTTGGTCTTGGCTGCCCTCCGATCTTGGAACGGTGTGCGCAAGAAGAGACAGTTGGCTGTCTTGCGGCTATGGGGATCGTGAGTCCTTGACTAGCGGAGAATAGTTGTCACCGTCCACAACATTTTTGTTGGGACCAGGTCTGTCTTATTTGATCCTCGGACTTGGGCCGTGGGGTTAACCGAAGATCTATCCTAATCAGAAAGCTTTTTTCCCCTTGCTCCTACTTGCCATGATTTCAATAACTAAATAGGTGATTATGAAAAACACACTAAAACTGTCCTCCTTACGTTATTACTTTAGTGCTTGTAATAGACAAAGGGTCGTTACCTGTGAATTAGGGTATAGCCTTGTATTTATAGCCTTTCCACATCACCTCATCACGTCCGTCCCCAAGTAGGAAATAGGACTCCTTATTACGTCAATTATCATTTATGTTGAAATTCAATCTCCTTAAAGACGAGAAGTCAGACTATTCCCATAAAAGTAGGAAGTTAAATAGAATCAGGACTGTAGATTTCTTAACAATCAAATCTCCGGTCTAGAATATTCTGCCACGTGGGAAAACTCGGTGTTGGGTAAAATCTATATACGCACAACACGCAAGTATACGTGGTCAACAAGTAATAAAGTGATAAGTTGAGTATCGTTCCCACAGAGAATTATTTAATAAAATCACCAAGTACTAACCCGTAACCAACTCAATCTTATTTAAACGAATGAATTACAACTATATAAATTAACTACTATTCCACTAATTAATTAAGACTATGGAGATTTAAGATCACAACTTCACTTATTGCTTCATTTAAGTTACACACTTCTCATCAATTATTCTCTATCCTGAATTGTTATCAAGAACACTAGAGTAGTATTAACCACCTCTCGATGCACTAATACCGTATTAACGTCAATCCACAATTAAGATAGAAATTCGTTAAACACCTTAATCAACTAACCCACTATATCTCTATGTGAATTACAATTGAAGAATGTTGATGAATAAGTTCTCTACACGATTACATGCGATGTCAAGCATATCTCTACCTTAACACTCATCAAGTTTAAGCTATTAACAAAATCCTGAACACATGCTATCATGATTAGATCTAAATCTATACTTCATCTCTCGAGTTCATATAGATTATCACGGTAATTGATGGCCAAGCAATTAAACAATTAATTCCAAATCAAAATAGACAATCATCTCATAGAACATAATAATTGATAACGAGAGCATATTAAAATAACTACACAATAAGATCCATTGTAATCTCAAACAAAGAATTAGTTCATGATTATTGAATTAAAACTAAGAATCCACAATTGAATACACATTAAAAGACAAAAATTGAAGAAGAAGAGAAGAAATAATCTATTGTCTGTAGATTTGACGCTCCCTCCATGCTCCTCCTTTGAATCTTCAATGGTCTCCAAGTTGCATCAATCTCCAAATCTCATAAAAACTAGTGTTTTCTCTAATTTACTCTAATCTAATTTAATAGAATGCTCTCTAATCTCCTAATAATCTCCTTTAATCTGTGTTATTCCCCTCCTTTTATAAGCCTTTGTACATGTCTTTAAGTCCTCTTGAAAGTCCTTGAATCAAACAACTCGAAACAATCCTTTTCGGACTCAAATTCGGACAAAATCCACTCATTTTCGCGTATACCCAGCCCCGGCTGGGTATTTTCCTTTGTAAAAGCCAGCCCCAGCTGGATAGCAAGCTGCTAAAGCTCCCAAGTACCCAGCCCCGGCTGGGTCCTAAGCACAAAAACGCCCAGCCCCGGCTGGGCACCAATCTGCCAATACACTTTTCTGCTGGAACCTCCTCTGCTAAAACTGCCATAACTTCTAAACCGAGAGGAGTTACGAGGCCTGCGACCTATCAAATCGAAGCTATCGACGAGATCTACAACTTTCATTCTTTGAGCTTTGAGAAATAACGAACGCATGATGGTCGAAATTGGACTGGAAGTGACTGCTACGAAAATTACCACCCAAAACGGTGAAGTTCAACGTCCGTCGGTAGAAATGTCATAACTCTTTCATCCGAACTCCGATTTGAATGATTCAAGATGTTCCGGAAAGCTAAGAAAACGCTCTACAATATAATCCAAGCTCCAAGCCAAGAACATGAAATGACATGAAAGCACAAACGATATCCGGCTTGCTTTTTCCTTGCATTTTCCGTGCTTTTCCTTACCAATAATCGCTCACACCGCTCCCAAACGTATAACCTACAAAACGAACACAAAATGCATGAAAAGTAACTAAGAAACATGAGTTTAAGCAACAAATTCAAGTAATAGATACCGGATAAGTAGATATAAAACATACTTATCAAATACCCCCAAACTTAAACCGTTGCTTGTCCTCAAGCAACACAACATAATGCAATGCAATGCAATGCAATGGAATGCAACTAATCTATATGCCTACGAATCCAGCAGTATTGATAGAATCAAATCTATTCACTCGGCCTTAGAGCAATCAAGCAAACACGATAATACTTCATATTAAAACCATCAATAATTTCCTAGTTACATCAAGTCTTAAACTGTTATCACTGATATAGTGCGTGTGTGCTCAACA
>JAINUV010000174.1:0-68559 GCA_020205505.1 Panax japonicus
TTAATATAACAAATTTTATTCAAACTGGACAATAAACTACGGGTTGATCGTATCATTTGCTGTTTGTTTCTGTCATTCATATCTTTTTGTGGTTAACATGAAAGTACTATTAACCAAGTAAAACTCAGTAGCACATGCATAATTCCCCATCATAGAAATCAATAATTTATCTCTCTTTCTAAGGGTTGATTCTAGAAGATAGAAATAAATTCCTTTTGTCACCATATATAACAATCAAACTCAAGTAGTGTTAAACTCTCATTTGTACACTAAAGAACAGAACGAACTTACAAAAATACTGAACTTCATTGCAGCCTCTCGGCTTACAGTCAACATCTGTAATAAAGAAGTTGCCAGAATTTATCGTAAAGTGGTTGACCTTTATTCCTTCTTCATTATGGACTTTGATAGCCTGCAACCTGCAAAGCGAGTAAGAGTCAATTCAAAATGGCTTCTTTAATGCACAAGAACTATTTCTAAATCAACACCAACATATTTCCCAAAAATTGGCTTCTTTACTTGTCCATATCAAAATTGATGCACAAGTAACTTCCAAAGAACACTTCTATTTCTAAATCATTCAAATTCCCACAGAGTTGCATCCCGAAATAACTTAAACAGAGCTTCTTACCTCATCTGTCTGCTTAAAAACAGAGGATATCACAGGGACTATTTGCATCTTGTTAGTGAAGTGAACTATCCCAAGCAGTCCTTTCAGTTGTTGCAATGATACAATGACTGCTGCACCAGCCATGAACCAACAAGAGTTGTATTCGATAGAAAATCAATTACAAATCCCAACCTGTCAATATCCTAGTTCATATCAATAAAGAGATACTATTATCCACTTCAGCCTTAATTGTTTCGTCAATGGGTTTCACAATTTTATTCAAGAACGCATTATTTCGTGAATGCACATAACAAGATTAAAGCAATTATCTCCAAATAAAACATGTGATGCCTTTTTAAAAAATGAATGTTGAAATAAAAGATTCAAAAAACACACCTCCCTAGGTCTGCAATGACCTTCTTGAGCAAGAGCAACATGGCATACACCTTTATAATCTGGGTTAGCCTGTGAAAAAACACAAGTGAACTTTAATCAATAGAAATAAAGAAAGTATTATGTACAATCTTTCATCATCTACAAAACTCAAATTGATAGTGCCACATAGTTTAGACGAGGACAAATTTTTTACACAAAGATAAGCAATAGAAATAATAAATTTAATCAGAAATAAAAAATTTCTTACAATAACCCCATCAATTCAATCAGAAAAGAAACTAGGAGAAAGAAGGAAGGCAAAAGGACAAAAAAATTAAGGGTGTATGCATACCTTATCATAGTAGGCTTCGAGCTTGATAAGTGGTGCAAACACATTTTGATACTGCAACAGAAACAAGAACAACTTTGAAAGTAGTATGCACATAAGCCAATCATGTTTGATGATAAAGCATATACTTTGTAACAATCTTATTCATTTATTAATAAAAAGTATTAATTTATTAAAGGCTTTTAAATTATCTACATGATGTTGTTTTATAATATGTGATAAACCCATAGTTTTAAGCAATGCTTTTAGAATAATGATGATGATCATTCTAATGAGATCTAAATTCTTAGAAAGCTTAAAACTAAAATAGTTCCCAATCGTTGGATTACTAAATTGGGGATTAGTGAATCCGAATAGATTGGTACATACGTTGCTTGCTCATTTGATGAGGATGATTGATCTCATGATCATTTGTATGGAGACACTAAAGCAAGTATGTAGGTGCTTATTAGAGAATAAGTTCACTGAACGTGGCTCGCTAAGGAATACCTAATGGAGTTTTACTTGCCTGTCAATAGGAATTCCTGTAGTGATAGTAGTACAAGTGATCCTTGGACTTGAGATCATCATAGTATCTTGTGTATGATGAGTTATACTTTGACTTATTCCTTAAGACCCTTAGGGTATATCAAAGGGTATGCTTGAGTATAATAAGTTGTACATGGAGATAATGTATGATCAATAAAGAATATACTACTTCTAGTAAAAGAAGAGAAATGTCCTATGTGATTCGATAAATGACAACCCAGTAGTCCTTGGCCAAGGCAGAATGAAATTAGAAAGGAGTTTCTAATTTGCATTATATGGAGTTGTGCATTTAAGAGTCGAAATACATATAATTAAATAAAATAAGACTTGACAGAAATTCCATGTCTTATATTTATTGGGACATTGTATTGTGGAAGGATTGAATTGTACGGTAACTATTTACTCAAAGGTTCTTTTATGATTAATGTTGAAATCTATATTATCTGGAAAGTCGTTGATCGCTAGGGAGGCTTATCCCTATTGTAAAATAAATATTATTTATTTAAATAAATTATTAGTTTAATTTATTTATTTAAATAAGATTAGAATTGTTCTAATTGATTTATTCACAACCGGTTTAATATGAAGAACCTAAAGGGTCACACCATAAAAGGAAGAATAATTATTTAAGAAGTTAATGGCATAATCGTAATAATAAGTTAAGTATATTTAATTTAATCTATGGTGATAGAATAAATTAAATAGCTTAATATTTATTATTTAATATTTTAGAAATATTAAATATAAAGAGTTGTCTTATTATTATTATTACTATTATTATTATTTAATTCCTAAAGGAGTTTGGGAATTAATTAATAAAAGTACTCTCAAATATCCTAATAGGATTAGGAGGCAAATTAATTAAAAGAGTTTAATTAATTATCCCTAATAAGATTAGGGAGCTTAATTAATTAAAAGAATTTAATTAATTAAATAAAACCCAATTCCTTAATTGTTAAAGAGGGTTGCCTACATCTATAAATAAGAGGAGTCTTATTATGGGTGTAGAGGTTATTGACTTTAACAACATACGTAATTCCAATTGTTGGAGAGTACGCCCCTTTTTCTATAGAGAAAGAAAACTAGGGTTTGAGCCAAATACCCATCTTCTTGAATTCTTCTTCTTCCTTGGTGGATCACCTCTAGAGGCCAAACACTTGGGTGGCTAATATTGATCAAAGGAAGGAACCAAACCCGGTGGATTCAAGATGAACGCGAAAAGGATTGGAGGTGAACTTGTACCTGGGGAAGCTTGGATCTTCAAGGGTATGATTCTTGTTCTTTCTTTTTCGTTTAATTAATAATTGTGCATAAAGGGTGATCCGGGTATATAGTTTGTAAAATTTTAAACTCTGATTTTTACACGTTTTCGCATATTTTTGCAATTTGATTGCGTTCATGAATATTACAAACCTAACAGTGGTATCAGAGCCAAACCTTTATGCGAATTATTGATTGTTCAAATTTGATATGTATATTGATATGTGTTTAGAATAATTTAATTGGGCATAATTTTATTGTATAAAATTTATTTATAAAAAAAATGGCGAACTGTTTTTTTTTAATAACTGTTTCGCTGTGTCCTTATATGATTACTTCGGTAAGGACTTGCACGGATTTCAAGGGATCAGGAGCTTCATTTTTCAAAAATTGATTCACGTGACCCAATTTTTCAAAGTTGTAGGAGATTTTTTTTTTTAAGGCTGATCCAGGAAGCTTGTCAAGTAACTATTATATTATAGTTATATAAATTTGATACTTGTCCTGCTTCATGCTTTTTGGGATTCAGGATTCAGTATGTCAAAATTCGCTGTTATTATATATATATATATATATATATATATATATATATATATATATATATATATATATATATTATACGGTATATGATATATATGATATATTATATTATATATATATATATAATATTCTTAATAATTTTATAATTAAAATAAAATGTTTATTATAATATTAAAATAAAATTTTTATTTTAATATTAAAATATAAGGTTTATTTTAATTTTAAAAATGAACTTCATGCTAACTAATTAGAGTTGGAATTGGATTCCATAATAACTAATTGGAGTTGAAATTGAATTTCATCTTTCCTTAAATAAAGGAGTTTATTTAGATATGAAATAAGATTTTATATTATTCAAAATAAAAGAGTTTATTTGTGAATAGGAAAGAGAATCTTAATTTTTCTAAATAAAGGAGTTTATTTAGATATGAAATAAGATTTCATATTATTCAAAATAAAAGAGTTTATTTGTGAATAGGAAAGAGAATCCTAATTTCCTTAAATAAAGGAGTTTATTTAGATATGGAATAAGATTTCATATTATTCAAAATAAAAGAGTTTATTTGTGAATATGAAAAAGAATCAGTCTTTCCTTAAGTAAATGAGTTTATTTAGATATGAAATAAGATTTCATATTATTCAAAATAAAGGAGTTTATTTGTGAATAGGAAAGAGAATCTGTGTTTCCTTTAATAAAGGAGTTTTATTTTTTTTACATGGAATTGGATTCCATAATTAATTAAAATAAAGGAGTTTATTTTGATTAAAGATTTTGATTAAAATAAAATAGTTTATTTTATTCAAAATTGGATAAATTAAAATAAAATAGTTTTATTTTGATTTAAATTTGGATTAAAA
This sequence comes from Panax japonicus, assembly GCA_020205505.1. Taxonomy (NCBI): domain Eukaryota; kingdom Viridiplantae; phylum Streptophyta; class Magnoliopsida; order Apiales; family Araliaceae; genus Panax; species Panax japonicus. The sequence goes on from JAINUV010000174.1 coordinate 4,521, forward strand.
TAAAGGGGTTTATTTTGATTCAAAATTAGATTTTATACTAACTAAATTTTGCCCATTAAATGATATCAATATATATATATATTAAATGTTTATTATTCATGAGATGAATGTTATTTATTGATGTATATGGTGATGTGTATGATAATAAATGGGATTGATTATGGACTATTGACCAATGCGATTGAATTTTATTTTAGTTGGATGCATGAATGTATGGGTTTTATTAAATGGGGTCTGCGTACCTCGTCTTCTCTAATTTTTCTTAATGTAAATTCTATCTTCCTCCTATGTACTTTCCCTTGACTGCTGATCAAGGTTTCTATTTATTTTAAATAGTTTTGTAATAGGAATAGTTAGAATTAATTTTGAAGAATTGGAGATCAAGGATCAAGGAGCGCGTGAAGACCCGTTTGTAATGGAGCCCGAGTTTAAATGTAATTGTTATATTTAAATATTAATTTTTGCACCCCTAGGGTTTGACCTTTTGGTTCACTTGGTGGCTCTAGTGAACCAAACTAGAATAAAAGTTCATAATCAATCCGGGTAGAATATAGTATTCTATATGTGCATGCTTATAATATATATATTATATATTATGCAAACATGCTTCGCATGTTTATTAATATGACGCGTATTTTATGTATATATGTGCATGCGCGCTAAACAAGATGAGACAAGTTAATTGCAAACCCCTCAAATTTTTATATTAAGTTGTAACGTTCAAAGATATTTGGAATATCGAACGTCGCCTTCTAGCATGATAGAAACAATAGAGTATTGAATATTTAATATGAGTTTGTTGTGCACACATAAGGCGAGTATTAAATATTTAAGATGTTGTTTTTATTACATATGATGTTTATAAGGAATTGAACATTACTGCTTTGTTGTGCACACACAAGGGCTGTAGTTTTCTCTTCACTTATATGAAAATGTTGGGTCTGACTTAACTTAAATCATTTTAGTTCGGATGTGCACACACTTGACCATTATGATTTAAGAGGCAAAATACAAGGATTTACATAGTTGATGTAATTGACAAGAGTTGTCTACCTATTTATTTATATATAGTTTGTTGTGCACACACAAGGCTATATACATTTGAAATGGGATCCTTATTCTCACTAGCATATCTTTAATTAGATATTGTCGAACTATATATATTGAGGGTAATATAGTTTGAAGAAAATAGTGGGAGATACCAATTTAAAACAAGACCTAATTTATTTTGGTAATTTATAAAAGAATGTATGTTAAAATGTTGTTAAATACAAATTCATTTACAGATTTTTACAATGTCTAAATTACTATCACTGCATAGCATATTAGATGCTTATTTAACCGGACCAAATTAAATAGATTGGTTAAGGAAATTGAGAATAGTTCTCATGGCTGAAAAGCTATCTTATGTCCTTAATACGCCTATCCCTGCAATGGTTGCAGACAATGCCTCCGAGGAAGAGATTGCTACTTTTAGAAAGTGGCAAGATGATGCACAGTTGGCTCAATGCATCATACTCGTATCCATGAGTAACGAGCTTCAGCGTCAGCATGAAACTATGGATGCTCTTACTATATTCGTGCACATCAAGTAGTTGATGGTGAGGATAGTAGGACTGATAGATATCAGATATCTAAGGAGCTCTTCCGATCTAGAATGACCGATGACACTACGGTACAGATAAAAGTCCTTAACATAATCAATTTGATTGATCAATTAGGACAAAGGGTTTTGTCATGGATGGAGAGTTGAGCCAAGATTTGATCTTGCACTCACTTCCGGATTCTTTTCACAATTGTTGTGAATTTTTCATATGAACGAGCTAGATATCAGCCTCGCTGATTTGCTTAACATGTTGAAAAATGTTGAGAGTCACATTCCAACCAAGAAAGACCAAGTCTTACTGGTAGGGGCCAAAGGATCTTCTGAAAAGAAGAACGATTCTAAGAAGGTAAATAAAAGGGACAAAAACAAAGGATAATAAGAACAAAACTGATACGGATAGCAAAGGAGTTTGCTTCCACTACAATAAGCCTGGACACTGGAAGGAAACTGCAAGAAGCATCTTGCATAGGCTAACCAAAGAAGCTTAGTGAAGTTTCGGTTACAAATACAATTTTGTTCATGATTTAAAATAAATTTTTTTTTAAGTCAAGGTTCTACTTGGGTATTGGATACCGACTTTGGTTATCATAAATATAGATTTATGAAGGGACCAAGTAGAAGTAGAAAGCTAAACAAATATAAGTAAACCTATGTGTGGGAAATGAAGCAAAGGTTGCTGCATTAGCCATATGAACTTATAGTTTAACAATGCCTACGGGCAAGTCTATTAAGTCAATAAGTTGTTATTGTATTCCAGTTCTCGTTGGAAACATTATTTCCATTTTATTGTTGGACAATGAAATCTTTGGTATTATATTAAGAACAATTGTTGTTCTATTTATAATAATAATGTTTTGTATAGAACTGATTACTTAATGGATTTTGTATACTTGACTTACGTGAAAAATATATTTTTTGCAAATTGAACAAACTAATATAAGAAAAGGAGATGATCATTCAAAGAGTTGAATGTATGTATTTGTTGAAATACAAGTGTAAATTATTTGAAAGGTTCAAAGAATTCAGAAGTGAAACAAATTGACAAAGTATTAAGATTCTTTGATTAGATCAAGGAATAAATACTTGTGCAATAAGTTTCTAGATCATCTCAAATGGTTTTCTCATAATGGACACATCCTGATACGCAATAATTGATTGATGTATTTGAATGGAAAAATCGTACCTTGTTGGACATGGTGCGGTCCATAATGATTTTACCGACATTCCAGTATCCTTCTGGGGTAATGTCCTAGAAATGGCTTCTTATCTAAGGAAAAGGTAACCTCAAAATCCGGCCCCAAGACTCCATAAAAGTTATGGACAGGGAGGATTCATAATCTTAAGTATGTTAAGATAAGGAGTTGTCCAATTTATGTGAAACGGTTTCAGAGGATAAGCTTGGGACAAAATTTGACAAGTACAGATTTGTGGGACATCCTAAAGTAAGTTTAGGGCATATGTTCTATAATCCTACTTAGCAAAAGGTGTTTGTTGCGAAACATGCTGCCTTCTAAGATAAAGGTGTTTATCATTGAAAGGGCTAGTGGGAGGATAATACATCTTGAAAAGTTCAAGAACCACAAAACACTACAAGTCAAATAAGAGGAACCTATAGATAGACCTATTGTACCATAACCGAATCATAAATCTGGAATAGTACCGAAGATACCTAGGAGGTATGGATTCATCATGGATGATGATGATGAGGTATGTATCATAGAAGATGATGATCCAGTTACATACGATGAGGTAAGAGTTGTAGACACTCAGAGAAATGGATTGAAACAATCTTCTCAAAAATGGAACATTCATTTTGATATGATAATCAAAAGAGTTTGATTTTATCAAAAACAAGAATGAACCTAGTGTGTACAAAAGGGTCAGGTGGGAGCGTCGTGACATTTCTGGTATTATATGTTGATATAATACGGATAAGGAATGACATGTCAATGCTAAAATCAATAAAGATAAAGTTGTCTAAACATTCCTCCATAAATGATTTGGGAAGAGTATCTTAATTGGGGATGCAAATCTATATAGATAGATTTAAAAGGATGCTCGGCTTAACCCAAGGAACGTATATTCATTTGATGCTAAAGTCCTTTAGCATGGCAAACTCCATGGGATGTCTCATGTTGATGAGCCATGGAGTGTATCTCTCTTAGTAGTCCCCATAGACTCCTAAAAGAGAGATCGCATCAGTGACAATCATGTATGCAATGAAATATACGCGACCTGATGTTGATCAGTCATATTCTTGAGAAGTTCACTGTGAGACAGTGAAAAATATCTTAAAGTACTTAACCAGCACTAAGGATGTGATATAATTCATGGCGGGTCTGAATTAAAACTAGAGGGCTTAACAAACTCAAGTTTTTCAGATCGACCAAGACGACAGAAAATCCACTTTAAGGTAAATCGTTACCTTGAACGGTGGTGCAGTGAATTGGAAAGGTTCCAAACAGCAAAGAGTTGCTGGTTTAGTGATAAAGACAAAGTATATAGCTGTAACTGAAGCTACAAGTTGATTGTTTGGATTATAAGTTCATTACAGAACTAGGAATAGTTCCTAAGTCTCATCTTGGATCTAAACATGTGTTGTGGCACTTTCATTTGATTATAAGAATCATTGAAAGATGGGAAATCACTATAGAGATAGTGGACTCTCAAGAACAACATTACATATCCATTAACTAAAGCTTATCCAACAGCAGGATAATCGTCACTTAGAGAAGAAGGGTATGAGATACCATGGCGATTGACTTTAGTGCAAGTGGGAGATTGAAAGTAGTATGCACATAAGCCAATCATGTTTGATGATAAAGCATATACTTTGTAACAATCTTATTCATTTATTAATAAAAAGTATTAATTTATTAAAGGCTTTTAAATTATCTACATGATGTTGTTTTATAATATGTGATAAACCCATAGTTTTAAGCAATGCTTTTAGAATGATGATGATGATCATTCTAATGAGATCTAAATTCTTAGAAAGCTTAAAACTAAAATAGTTCCCAATCGTTGGATTACTAAATTGGAGATTAGTGAATCCGGATAGATTGGTACATACGTTGCTTGCTCATTTGATGAGGATGATTGATCTCATGATCATTTGTGTGGAGACACTAAAGCAAGTATGTAGGTGCTTATTAGAGAATAAGTTCACTGAACGTGGCTCGCTAAGGAATACCTAATGGAGTATAATAAGTTGTACATGGAGATAATGTATGATCAATAAAGAATATACCACTTCTAGTAAAAGAAGAGAAATGTCCTATGTGATTCGATAAATGACAACCCAGTAGTCCTTGGCCAAGGCAGAATGAAATTAGAAAGGAGTTTCTAATTTGAATTATTTGGAGTTGTGCATTTAAGAGTCGAAATACATATAATTAAATAAAATAAGACTTGACAGAAATTTCATGTCTTATATTTAATTGGGACATTGTATTGTGGAAGGATTGAATTGTACGGTAACTATTTACTCAAAGGTTCTTTTATGATTAATGTTGAAATCTATATTATCTGGAAAGTCGTTGATCGCTAGGGAGGCTTATCCCTATTGTAGAATAAATATTATTTATTTAAATAAATTATTAGTTTAATTTATTTATTTAAATAAGATTAGAATTGTTCTAATTGATTTATTCACAACCGGTTTAATATGGAGAACCTAAAGGGTCACACCATAAAAGGAAGAATAATTATTTAAGAAGTTAATGGCATAATCGTAATAATAAGTTAAGTATATTTAATTTAATCTATGGTGATAGAATAAATTAAATAGCTTAATATTTATTATTTAATATTTTAGAAATATTAAATATAAAGAGGAGTCTTATTATTATTATTACTATTATTATTATTTAATTCCTAAAGGAGTTTGAGAATTAATTAATAAAAGTACTCTCAAATATCCTAATAGGATTAGGAGGCAAATTAATTAAAAGAGTTTAATTAATTATCCCTAATAAGATTAGGGAGCTTAATTAATTAAAAGAATTTAATTAATTAAATAAAACCCAATTCCTTAATTGTTAAGGAGGGTTGCCTACATCTATAAATAAGAGCAGTCTTATTATGGGTGTAGAGGTTATTGACTTTAACAACATACGTAATTCCAATTGTTGGAGAGTACGCCCCTTTTTCTATAGAGATAGAAAACTAGGGTTTGAGTCAAATACCCATCTTCTTGAATTCTTCTTCTTCCTTGGTGGATCACCTCTAGAGGCCAAACACTTGGGTGGCTAACGTTGATCAAAGGAAGGAACCAAACCCGGTGGATTCAAGATGAACGCGAAAAGGATTGGAGGTGAACTTGTACCTGAGGAAGCTTGGATCTTCAAGGGTATGATTCTTGTTCTTTCTTTTTCGTTTAATTAATAATTGCGCATAAAGGGTGATCTGAGTATATAGTTTGTAAAATTTTAATCTCTGATTTTTACACGCTTCCGCATATTTTTGCAATTTGATTGCGTTCATGAATATTACAAACCTAACAAACTTATCAGCAAAAAATCCCCAGAGAGATAATAGCGGCAGCTGCTAATCCCTCAATAACAGCATTCTCATGGTGTAGACCAAAAATTTTGGGACAAAAACTTACCGGTCCGAGACTTGAGCTCGAGCGGCGTGTTCAGACCACTAAACTCACAGGTACTACTACAAGCTACAGTAGTAATTATCAGCAGTCTCCCATTTGTCGGAACAGTACGAGTAATCGGGCGGCGATTATAGGCGATGGTGGTCGTGGAGACTGAAGAAGAGAATTGAATCTTCACCGAGGAAGGTAACGATTTCAAAACGGAGGGATTGTTGTATGAAAAGGCAGCAGTCCCATTGCTATGTTTCTTTCCCATTTTTCATGCGAACCAGAAAAAAAAGAAAAAAAAAGAGAGATTTGCGAACTTAGATAATGGAGTGAGGGTTTGAGGACTTCAAAAACGAGAAGGGAACAATTTCGTGTTTTTTTTACGTGACTCCAGGCACATACATCCATGTTTTTCTTCGTGCACAACGTTTTCTTTAAAAAAAAATTTATAACCTTAAATAGATAATATTTTTTCATATGTATCTACAACGTTTTAATAAAAAACGTTGTGAAAATAAATACCTTAACGTTTTTTATAAAAACGTTATGATTTAAGTGTTGTCTATTTACTATTTTGTAGTAGTGTAAGACTTGACAGTAATTCCATGTCTTATATCTTAATTTGGACATTGTACGGTGGAAGGATTGAATTGTACAGTAACGATTTACTCAAAGGTTCTTTTATGATTAATGTTGAAATTTATATCATCTGGAAAGTCGTTGATCGCTAGGGAGGCTATTCCCTATTGTAGAATAAATATTATTTATTTAAATAAATTAATAATAATATTTATTTATTTAAATAAGATTAGAATTGTTCTAATTGATTTATTCACAATCGGTTTAATATGGAGAACCTAAATGGTCACACCATAAAATGAAGAATAATTATTTAAGAAATTAATGGCATAATCGTAATAATATGTTAAGTGTATTTAATTTAATCTATGGTGATAGAATAAATTAAATAACTTAATATTTAGTATTTAATATTTTAGAAATATTAAATATTAATTAATAAGAGGAGTCTTATTAATATTATTACAATTATTATTATTTTAATTTCCAATGGAGTTTGAGAATTAATTTAATATTAGTACTCTCATTTATTCCTAATAAGATTAGGAGGCTAATTAATTAAAATATTTTAATTAATTAAAATAAAACTCAATTCCTTAATTGTTAAGGAGGTTTGCCCACATCTATAAATAAGAAGAGTCTTATTATGGGTGAGGTGGTTGTTGACTTTTTTCACAACATACGTGATTCCAACAGTTGGAGAGTACGCTTCTTTTCTATGAGAGATAGAAAACTAGGGTTTAGTCAACCACCCTTCTTTTTGAATATTTTTTTTTCCTTGGTGGATCACCTCTAAAGGCCAAATACTTGGTTGGCTAACGTTGATCAAAGGAAGTAACCAAACTCGGTGGATTCAAGTTGAACGCGAAAAGGATTTGGAGGTGAACTTGTACCTGAGGAAGCTCGAATCTTCAAGGGTGTGATTCTTGTTCTTTATCTTTTCGTTTAATTTATAATTGTGCATAAAGGATGATCCGGGTATATGGTTTGTAAAATTTTAAACTCTGATTTTACACATTTCCGCTTATTTTGTACAATTTGATTGCGTTCATGAATATTACAAACCTAACATTAACCGTGTTCCTACAAAGACGGTTCAGAAGACACCATATGAGATGTGGACTGGGAAATGTCCTTGTCGACATCGGGATTTTTGGGTGTCCCTTTCCGTTACTTGTTCTTTGGTGTTCTCATTTTAGGTGAGATTTGTTTGAAAAAACAAGTGAAAAAGGTCCGACGTGTATAATGTCGACGATGGGACTGTTAAGAGTCGCCAGTTGGTTTTTTAAATGGTTGTACCAACTGTGACACCCCCAAATCCGTGTAATCATCGATTACAGAACTTGGTGCTCACGATACAACATACACCATCATCTAACTAAGTAAACCTTAACAATAAGGAATAATAATATTAACTCTTACAAAATAAAATCCCAAGTCTTTACAACCTTAAAACATACTGGAACCTAGTCTTAGCGTTTATCGCTACAATACACATATGCGGAAATAATTATTTTATTACATAACCATTAGCATCACTTCATCTTGGACTTTCCCTTGTCCTTGCCCGAACCCTCAGCCTTCTTATCCTTAACTGAAAGGTTTAAACAAAAATGAACACAAATTGCCCAGCAAGTGTACGGAATAAATGGGGAATACACATCAGAATAAAGGCATTTGAATTACTAGATCTCAACAGTTGAAAGATTATCAAGTGTTAAAGAAGAACATCAAGAATAAGAATTTAAGAATTTTCAATATCATACTAAGGGGTGTAAAATACACTGAACATATTTTCTTTCATCAAAAACCATGAGACGGTTTAACAATCAAATAGACTGTAAACGGTCTCTGCAAGTACGCCAGGTGATCAGCCCATTGTACCCTACATTGTGCACATGTATTAAGTTTAAAATGCATAAGCATAAATGGGACTATTTGCCCGACATCTGTTTTTTTTTCGTTCATTCGGGTTGTTCATCTTAGTAATCATGCGAGACCTCACCAAGGCAACTTGGATTGGTAAACATTCAATAGCTTCGAAAGATGTGTTTTAAATTATATTTCATCAATAAAAACTAGCCAGAACCAAAGGCTAGGAACATACATAGAAACAGTTCTATGATAACATGAAACTTAAAAGCATAGCCATTAGAATAATAACTGAATAACAATTGAAAAGCTTGCAAGATAATTGAAGTTTGTATGACTTTTCAACGAAGAAACTGTTAGGTTTGTAATATTCATGAACGCAATCAAATTGCACAAAATTAGCGGAAACGTGTAAAATCAGAGTTTAAAAAATTTTACAAACCATAAACCCGGATCACCCTTTATGCATAATTATTAATTAAACGAAAAAGAAAGAATAAGAATCATACCCTTGAAGATCTGAGCTTCCTCAGGTACAAGTTCACCTCCAATCCTTTTCGCGTTCAACTTGAATCCACCGGGTTTGGTTCCTTCCTTTGATCAACATTAGCCACCCAAGTGTTTGGCCTCTAGAGGTGATCCACCAAGGAAGAACAAAATTCAAGAAGATGGGTATTTGGCAAAGCCCTTATTTTTCTATCTCTCATAGAAAAGGAGCGTACTCTCCAACAATTGGAATAACGTATATTTGATATCTGATATAAGACTCCTCTTATAAAGATATCAAGTAACCCTATTAAAATAAGGTATTATTTATTTAATTAAACTCTTTTAATTAAATGGGCTCCCTAATCTTATTAGGGATAATTAATTAAACTCCTTTAACTAATTTTCCCTCCTAATCCTATTAGGAATAAATGAGAGTACTTATATTAATTAATTCCCAAACTCCTTTAGGAATTAAATAATAATAATAATAATAATAATAATAAGACTCCTCTTATTAATTTATATTTAATATTTCCAAAATATTAAATAATAAATATTAAGCTATTTAATTTATTCTATCACCATAGATTAAATTAAATATACTTAACTTATTATTACGATTATGCCATTAACTTCTTAAATAATTATTCTTCCTTTTATGGTGTGACCCTTTAGGTTCTCCATATTAAACCGGTTGTGAATAAATCAATTAGAACAATTCTAATCTTATTTAAATAAATAAATTAAACTAATAATTTATTTAAATAAATAATATTTATTCTACAATAGGGATAAGCCTCCCTAGCGATCAACGACTTTCCAGATAATATAGATTTCAACATTAATCATAAAAGAACCTTTGAGTAAATAGTTACCGTACAATTCAATCCTTCCACCATACAATGTCCCAATTAAATATAAGACATGGAATTTCTGTCAAGTCTTATTTTATTTAATTATATGTATTTCGACTCTTAAATGCACAACTCCAAATAATGCAAATTAGAAACTCCTTTCTAATTTCATTCTGCCTTGGCCAAGGACTACTGGGTTGTCATTTATCGAATCACATAGGACATTTCTCTTCTTTTACTAGAAGTGGTAGATTCTTTATTGATCATACATTATCTCCATGTATAACTTATTATACCCAAGCATATCCTTTGATATACCCTAAGGGTCTTAAGGAATAAGTCAAAGTATAACTCATCATACACAAGATACTATGATGATCTCAAGTCCAAGGATCACTTGTACTACTATCACTACAGGAATTCCTATTGACATGCAAGTAAAACTCCATTAGGTATTCCTTAGCGAGTCACGTTCAGTGAACTTATTCTCTAATAAGCACCTACATACTTGCTTTAGTGTCTCCACACAAATGATCATGAGATCAATCATCCTCATCCAATGAGCAAGCAACGTATGTACCAATCTATCCGGATTTACTAATCCCCAATTTAGTAATCCAATGATTGGGAACTATTTTAGTTTTAAGCTTTCTAAGAATTTAGATCTCATTAGAATGATCATTATCATTATTCTAAAAGCATTGCTTAAAACTATGGGTTTATCACATATTATAAAACAGCATCATGTAGATAATTAAAAGCCTTTAATAAATTAATACTTTTTATTAATAAATGAATAAGATTGTTACAAAGTATATGCTTTATCATCAAACATGATTGGCTTGTGTGCATATTACTTTCAATCTCCCACTTGCACTAAAGCCAATCGTCATGGTATCTCATACTCTTCTTCTCTAAGTGACGATTATCCTGCTGTTGGATAAGCTTTAGTAAATGGATATGTAATGTTGTTCTTGAGAGTCCACTATCTCTATAGTAATTTCTCATCTTTCAATGATTCTTATAATCAAATGAAAGTGCCACAGCACATGTTTGGATCCAAGATGAGACTTAGGAACAATTCCTAGTTCTGTAATGAACTTTTCATTCAAACAATCAACTTGTAGCTTCATTTATAGCTATATACTTTGTCTTTATCACTAAACCAACAACTCTTTGTTGTTTGGAACCTTTCCAATTCACTGCACCACCGTTCAAGGTAACCCTTTACCTTAAAGTGGATTTTCTGTCGTCTTGGTCTGTCTGAAAAACTTGAGTCTGTTAAGCCCTCTAGTTTTAATTCAGACCCGCCATGAATTATATCACATCCTTAGTGCTGGTTAAGTACTTTAAGATGTTTTTCACTGACTCATAGTGAACTTCTCCAGAATATGACTGATCAACATCAGGTCTCGTATATTTCATTGCATACATGATTGTCACTCATGTGATCTCTCTTTTAGGAGTCTATGGGGACTATTAAGAGAGATACACTCCATGGCTCATCAACATGAGACATCCCATGGAGTTTGCCATGCTAAACGACTTTAGCATCAAATGAATATATGTTCCTTGGGTTAAGTCGAGCATCCTTTTAAATCTAACTATATAGATTTGCATCCCCAATTAAGATACTCTTCCCAAATCATTCATGGAGGAATGTTTAGACAACTTTATCTTTACTGATTGTAGCATTGGTATGTTATTCCTCATCCGTAGTATATCAATATATAATACTAGAAATTTCACGATGCTCCCACTGACCCTTTTGTACACACTAGGTTCATTCTTGTTTTTGATAAAATCAAACTCTTTTGATTATCATATCAAAATGAATGTTCCATTTTTGAGAAGATAGCTTCAATCCATTTCTCTGAGTGTCTACAACTCTTACCTCATCGTATGTAACTGGATCATCATCTTCTATGATACGTACCTCATCATCATCATCCATGATGAATCCATACCTCCTAGGTATCTTCGGTACTATTCCAGATTTACGATTCAGTTGTGGTACAATAGGTCTATCTAAAGGTTCCTCTTATTTGACTTGTAGTGTTTTGTGGTTCTTGAACTTTTCAAGATGTAATATCCTCCCACTAGCCCCTTTAATGATAAACACCTTTATCTTAGAAGGTAGCGTGTTTCACAACAAACACCTTTTGCTAAGTAGGATTATAGAACATATAACCTAAACTTACTTTAGGATGTCCCACAAATCTATACTTGTCAAATCTTGTCCCAAGCTTATCCTTTGAAACCTTTTCACATAAGTTGGACAACCCCTTATCTTAACATATTTAAGATTAGGAATCCTCCCTGTCCATAACTTTTATGGAGTCTTGGGGCCGGATTATGAGGTTACCTTTTTCGTAGATATGCAGCCATTTCTAGGACATGATCCTAGAAGGATACTGGAATTACGGTAAAATCATTATGGACCGCACCATGTCCAACAAGGTATAATTTTTCCTTTCAGATACATCAATCAATTATTGTGTATCAGGAGGCGTCCATTGTGAGAAAACCATTTGAGATGATTTAAAACCTCATTGCACAAGTATTGCTTCCTTGATCCGATCAAAGAATCCCAATACTTTGCCATGTTGTTTCACTTCTGAATTCTTTGAACCTTTCAAATAATTCACACTTGTATTTCAACAAATACACACATTCAACTCTTTGAATGATCATCTCCTTTTCTTATACAAGTTTGTTCAATTTGCAAAATATATTTTTCACGTAAGTCAAGTATACAAAATCCATTAAGTAATATTCCAGTTCTATACAAGACATTATTATTATAAATAGAACAACAATTGTTCTTAAATATAATACCAAAAATTTCATTGTCCAACAATAAAATAGAAATAATGTTTCTAACAAGAACTGAAATACAATAACAACTTATTGACTTAATAGATTTTCTCGTAGGCATTGCTAAACTATAAGTTCCTATGGCTAATGCAGCAACCTTTGCTTCATTTCCCACTTATAGGTTTACTTATATTTGTTTAGTTTTCTACTTCTACTTGGTCCCTTCATAAATCTATATTTATGATAACCAAAGTCGGTATCCAATACCCAAGTAGAACCTTGACTTAAAGAAAAATTTATTTTAAATCATGAACAAAATTGTATTTATAACCGAAACTTCACTAAGCTTCTTTGGTTAGCCTCTGCAAGATGCTTCTTGCAGTTTCCTTCCAGTGTCCAGGCTTATTGCAGTGAAAGCAAACTCCTTTGCTATCCGTATCAGTTTTGTTCTTATTATCCTTTGTTTTTGCCCTTTCTATTTACCTTCTTAGAATCGTTCTTCTTTTCAGAAGATCCTTTGGCCCCTAACAGTAAGACTTGGTCTTTCTTGGTTGGAAAGTGACTCAATATTTTTCAACATGTTAAGAAAATCAGCGAGGCTGATATCTAGCTTGTTCATATGAAAAATTCACAACAATTGTGAAAGGAGTCCGGAAGTGAGTGCAAAATCAAATCTTGGCTCAACTCTCCATCCATGACAAAACCTGTTGTCCTAATTGATCAATCAAATTGATTATGTTAAGGACTTTTATCTGTACCGTAGTGTCATCGGTCATTCTAGATCGGAAGAGCTCCTTAGATATCTGATATCTATCAGTCCTACTTTCCTCACCATCAATCACTTGATGTGCAGGAATATAATAGGATCATCCATAGTTTCATGCTGACGCTGAAGCTCGTTACTCATGGATGCGAGCATGATGCATTGAGCCAACTATACATCATCTAGCCACTTTCTAAAAGTAGCAATATCTTCCTTAGAGTCATTGTCTGCAACCATTGCAGGGATAGGCATATTAAGGACATAAGATAGCTTTTCAGCCGTGAGAACTATTCTCAATTCCTTAACCAGTCCGTTTAATTCGGTCCGGTTAATTTAGCATCTAATATGCTACGCAGTGATAGTAATTTAGACATTGTAAAATTCTGTAAATGACTTTGTAATTAACAACATTTTAACATACATTCTTTTATTAATTACCAAAATAATTTAGGTCTTGTTTTAAATTGGTATCTCCCACTATTTTCTTCAAACTATATTACCCTCACTTGTATAGTTCGGCAAAATCCAATTAAAGATATGCTAGTGAGAATAAGGATCCCATTTCAAATGTATATAGCCTTGTGTGTGCACAACAAACTATATATAAATAAATAGGTAGACAACTCTTGTCAATTACATCAACTATGTAACTCCTTGTATTTTGCCTCTTAAATCGTAATGGTCAAGTGTGTGCACATCCGAACTAAAATGATTTAAGTTAAGTCAGACCCAGCATTTCCATATAAGTGAAGAGAAAAAATACAGCCCTTGTGTGTGCACAACAAAGCAGTAATGTTCAATTCCTTATAAACATCATATGTAATAAAAACAACATCTTAAATATTTAATACTCGCCTTGTGTGTGCACAACAAACTCATATTAAATATTCAATACTCTATTGTTTCTATCATGCTAGAAGGCGACGTTCGATATTCCAAATATCTTTGAACGTTACAACTTAATATAAAATATTTGAGGGGTTTGTTATTAATATGTCTCATCTTGTTTAGCGCGCATGCACATATATATATAAAATACGCGTCATATTAATGAACATGCGAAGCATGTTTACATAATATATAATATATATAGTATAAGCATGCACATATAGAATACTATATTCTACCTGGATTGATTATGGACTTTTATTCTAGTTTGGTTCACTAGAGCCACCAAGTGAACCAAAAGGTCAAACCCTAGGGGTGCAAGAATTAATATTTAAATATAACTATTACATTTAAACCCGGGCTCCATTACAAACGGGTCTTCACGCGCTCCTTGTCCCTTGATCTCCAATTCTTCAAAATTAATTCTAACTATTCCTATTACAAAACTATTTAAAATAAATAGAAACCTTGATCAGCAGTCAAGGGGAAGTACATAGGAGGGAGATAGAATTTACATTAAGAAAAATTAGAGAAGACGAGGTACGCAGACCCCATTTAATAAAACCCATACATTCATGCATCCAACTAAAATAAAATCCAATCGCATTGGTCAATAGTCCATAATCAATCCCATTTATTATCATACACATCACCATATGCATCAATAAATAACATTCATCTCATGAATAATAAACATTTAATATATATTGATATCATTTAATGGGCAAATTTAGTTAGTATAAAATCTAGATTTTGAATTAAAAGAAACTCCTTTATTTTAATCCAAATTTAAATCAAAATAAAATTATTTTATTTTAATTTATCCAATTTTGAATAAAATAAACTATTTTATTTTAATCAAAATCTTTAATCAAAATAAACTCCTTTATTTTAATTAATTATGGAATCCAATTCCAAGTCAAAATAAACTCCTTTATTTTGGGTAATATGAAATCTTATTTCATATCTTAAATAAACTCTTTTATTTTAGGGAAACACGGATTTTCTTTCCTATTCACAAATAAACTCCTTTATTTTGAATAATATGAAATCTTATTTCATATTTAAATAAACTCCTTTATTTAAGGAAATTAGGATTCTCTTTCCTATTCACAAATAAACTCCTTTATTTTGAATAATATGAAATCCTATTTCATATTTAAATAAACTACTTTATTTAAGGAAACATGGAATCCAATTTCAACTCTAATTAGTTAACATGGAATCAAATTCCAACTCTAATTAGTTAGCATGAAATTCAATTTTAAAATTAAAATAAACTTTATATTTTAATATTAAAATAAACCTTTTATTTTAAAATTAAAATAAACTTTCATTTTAATAATAAAATAATTAAAATTAATATATATATATATATATATATATATATATTACCGTATATATATATATATATTATATATATAGTTATATTATATATATATACGTTAACTTTATATATATATATATATAATATGCCAAATCCTGATTCCTTTTTACCAGCAACCAAAAGTGATATCCCTTGCCTTGCGTTAATATGATAACAGGAAAGCAAAATTTGATTACGTGGTCAAAGTCCCAATGATCAAGCAGGATTTATTAAACTGGCCATTTTGATTCAGACTTGGTCCACGCGAATCACGGAATCAGTATTCCCTTGAACCGCGAATCACAACAAAAAAATTGAAATACAGTTCGCGGAATATCACAAGCTTTCGGTTTTTTTTTTTTAAATAAATTTTATACAATAAATTATGCCCAATTAAATTGTTCTAAACACATATCAATATACATTTCAAATTTTGAACAATTAACAATTTGCATAAAGGTTTGGCTTTGATACCACTGTTAGGTTTGTAATATTCATGAACGCAATCAAATTGCACAAAATTAGCGGAAACGTGTAAAATCAGAGTTTAAAAAATTTTACAAACCATAAACCCGGATCACCCTTTATGCATAATTATTAATTAAACGAAAAAGAAAGAATAAGAATCATACCCTTGAAGATCTGAGCTTCCTCAGGTACAAGTTCACCTCCAATCCTTTTCGCGTTCAACTTGAATCCACCGGGTTTGGTTCCTTCCTTTGATCAACATTAGCCACCCAAGTGTTTGGCCTCTAGAGGTGATCCACCAAGGAAGAACAAAATTCAAGAAGATGGGTATTTGGCAAAGCCCTTATTTTTCTATCTCTCATAGAAAAGGAGCGTACTCTCCAACAATTGGAATAACGTATATTTGATATCTGATATAAGACTCCTCTTATAAAGATATCAAGTAACCCTATTAAAATAAGGTATTATTTATTTAATTAAACTCTTTTAATTAAATGGGCTCCCTAATCTTATTAGGGATAATTAATTAAACTCCTTTAACTAATTTTCCCTCCTAATCCTATTAGGAATAAATGAGAGTACTTATATTAATTAATTCCCAAACTCCTTTAGGAATTAAATAATAATAATAATAATAATAATAAGACTCCTCTTATTAATTTATATTTAATATTTCCAAAATATTAAATAATAAATATTAAGCTATTTAATTTATTCTATCACCATAGATTAAATTAAATATACTTAACTTATTATTACGATTATGCCATTAACTTCTTAAATAATTATTCTTCCTTTTATGGTGTGACCCTTTAGGTTCTCCATATTAAACCGGTTGTGAATAAATCAATTAGAACAATTCTAATCTTATTTAAATAAATAAATTAAACTAATAATTTATTTAAATAAATAATATTTATTCTACAATAGGGATAAGCCTCCCTAGCGATCAACGACTTTCCAGATAATATAGATTTCAACATTAATCATAAAAGAACCTTTGAGTAAATAGTTACCGTACAATTCAATCCTTCCACCATACAATGTCCCAATTAAATATAAGACATGGAATTTCTGTCAAGTCTTATTTTATTTAATTATATGTATTTCGACTCTTAAATGCACAACTCCAAATAATGCAAATTAGAAACTCCTTTCTAATTTCATTCTGCCTTGGCCAAGGACTACTGGGTTGTCATTTATCGAATCACATAGGACATTTCTCTTCTTTTACTAGAAGTGGTAGATTCTTTATTGATCATACATTATCTCCATGTATAACTTATTATACCCAAGCATATCCTTTGATATACCCTAAGGGTCTTAAGGAATAAGTCAAAGTATAACTCATCATACACAAGATACTATGATGATCTCAAGTCCAAGGATCACTTGTACTACTATCACTACAGGAATTCCTATTGACATGCAAGTAAAACTCCATTAGGTATTCCTTAGCGAGTCACGTTCAGTGAACTTATTCTCTAATAAGCACCTACATACTTGCTTTAGTGTCTCCACACAAATGATCATGAGATCAATCATCCTCATCCAATGAGCAAGCAACGTATGTACCAATCTATCCGGATTTACTAATCCCCAATTTAGTAATCCAATGATTGGGAACTATTTTAGTTTTAAGCTTTCTAAGAATTTAGATCTCATTAGAATGATCATTATCATTATTCTAAAAGCATTGCTTAAAACTATGGGTTTATCACATATTATAAAACAGCATCATGTAGATAATTAAAAGCCTTTAATAAATTAATACTTTTTATTAATAAATGAATAAGATTGTTACAAAGTATATGCTTTATCATCAAACATGATTGGCTTGTGTGCATATTACTTTCAGAAACTTGCACGAATAAATAACTAACACAAGTCCAAATCTTACCCTTACTGCAATAATATTAGTAAGGATTTAATAAATACCCAAAAGAAATTAGGGTTAGGAAACTTGCCTTGCTCGTTGTTTACCAATAATAGATTAACAGCTTACAGCTATCTACACTTCACGTGCCCTACACAATTGTATAATCATGCACATCAACTATTAGCAACGCATAGTAGTTATAATATAAACTTTACTCTATAATTTTCAGAGTTTACTCTACGATTTTCACTGACTCTATGATTTTCAGAGTTTACTATACTATTTTCAATGACTCTACGATTTTCAGAGTTTACTCTACTATTTTCAATGACTCTACGATTTTCAGAGTTTACTCTACGATTTTCATTGACTCTACGATTTTTGAGACTCTACAATTTTCAGAGACTCTACGATTTTTACTGACTCTACGATTTTCAGAGACTCTACGATTTTCAGAGACTCTACGATTTTCACTGACTCTACGATTTTCAGCTTTACCATATCTCGCTAAAACAGGCATAACTAACTCGTTTTAAAACATTTTTGATCGATTCTTGCGCCCACGCGAAGCTAACTTCTGGGGCCACAATTTTCGTTCATGGACCAACTTCAAATTCCAAGCACAAAATTCCAAAAAATCTGTGCAAAAGGACTGCACCGAATTTGTTGGACAGATTTGACACAACTACTTTGAAAAGTCATAACTCCTTGCTCCGAAGTCGGAATTAGTCCGTTCCGGAGTCTATGGAAAGCTTATTCAGTGTACTATAATAACCCAAAAGCCCATAACTTTCTAGAAACTGTAGCTAGTACCGAATTTTGTCTTTAGGGTCAGCAGTTCACAGTCATTTTTTTCTTTTCGATTTCTAACATGATTGCTTACGATTTTCATATCTCACTCAAAATAGCTTCGATCCGAACGAAATTTGGACATGTTATACCTCATGCTACAAAATATTTTAAAAAATTATTACATGGACCAAGTGGATTATCTAAGACATGATTTCGAGTGACCAAAAATCCTAAAAAAAATCATGCAAACTAGTTTAACCCAACTTTTGAGAAAATCATGATTTTGATTCTAGCATGCATGGGTTTTGATTCCTATTATCCAGACCACTTCTAATAACATATATATACATGTTACAACAATTCATTTCTCTAACTTTTAATGTTTTGATCAAATTAGCATGTTAGAGGCATTTTATCAAATAGTTAGCATACATACATGAATTTCATGATTCTATACGATTGTGTAACATGTTTGAACCCGAGTTTTCCTTCCTTAACATCCACATAGCAGAATCAATACCAACATAGCATCACAAAATTAAAACAACTCATTTACCATGGTAATTCATGCATTTTTCACTATTTTTCTTCAAGAACATAAAAGTTAGTTTCATGGCTTACCTTGGATGCGAATTTTTCCTTGTTTTAACTCTGATTGAGACTCACACCTCGCTTGTTAGGCTCTCTCAATCTCCAAAATTCTTCTAACACTCTCAATTTCTCTCCAAGTTTACTCTCTTGGAGGAATTTTAGTAAAATCAAGAATATAGAAGTGAAGAGTGTATATATGTATATGATGATAGCATAGATGCTTGTTGTAACGGGTAATCTGAAATCATCAGTTGAGAGACCTTTGCCATAACCCATGATCACTTGATAATTAAACCAACCAAATGGGAGTTACAGAAAGTGAAAAGTTGTTTGGTTTGAGAAATAAACTAACTCCTATCATTGCTATGTTGATATAAATGTATTCTTTTCCTCCTTGTCCTAATATGTGTGACACAAGACTTCCCCCCAGCTGCTGGTCTGTTTATTAAAATATTAATTTATCCATTTAATCAATTAAATAACCATGTTTGACCATTTTGCCCCTCGTAGTAAAACATGTCGATACTTATATCGATTCCTACTAAAGTCGACGTCCCGGACGTCATGGAACTCTCCGTTTTGTCAAACTCAACTTCAAAATTCGTAGTTGACAATTCATCGCTCCAAAGTGTGTTTGGGGCTAAATTTAAGATAATATTATATCTAATAAAGTTCCAAGAGAAGAGATTTGACTGTATGTGATATTTTACGTCATGAAACTTCCAAGTCCATATATCTATAAATAAGAGCATTGTAAAAGAGAATGGTGGATATATAAAAATATTATGAGACAAGTCTCATTTTCGTGGTTACAGTCTATCCTGCCTAATTTTAACGTTTCGAACTCAAATACGCAGACCGCGTCTCTAAACTCCGCTCCAAAATCAAACTCATATTTGTAAGTCATCCCACGAAATTAATTAGAATTAATTTCATCCTTAACCAATTTAAATAATTGGCCTAACCGTAACAACCATTAATATGCATCTTATCACATAACATATAATAAAAATAAATAATTCATCTAAAAATAATTGTCACATAAGAATTTCACATAAGTTTGTTTATTGAAATTGTTTAATTACATGGAAAAATCTAGGATATTACATTCACCCCTTCTTCTAAGAATTTCGTCCTCGAATTTTATTTTTTTTTTGACTTACTAATTTTCATTCATTCCTTTTATCAAAATAGATTTTATGTTAATATCTATTTATCCATTAGGTTCTGAACCAAATTCTTTCTCTACGGATCTTTCTAAGATCATCATATTCCTCACCTCTTCCTCTTTTAAGAGTTTTACATTTCTCTTCTTTCTGAAATTTCATTCTTTCTTGAAATTTTTATGCTTTGCTTAATTGTCTCATCCTTTCCACTTTCACCTTTCAGAATAACAAGAATCTTCCTCAATTGCTCAATAATTGGGAAGCGATATGAATAAAAGGAATTTAAATGTTTCCAAATCATGCTGAGGGGTCATAAGACCTTGAACTACGTCCCTAGGTTATCAAGTATCTCGACTTGAACCTTTAACAGTCATAAGACTATACGGACCTTGAACTCTTCTCCAGGTTTAACAGTGTATCACCACCATAAACCATCTTGAACAGAATGTTTAGCAATCACACAGACTGAAAACACTCTCTGCAAGTACTCTAGGTGATAAACCTATCGTACCCCTACGTCGTGCACAACGTATTACATCTTAACATCGTAACGACTATATGCGTTACTTTCGAAACCATTGTCTCCAATAACATGTCCCCTTTTTACAGGGTTGTTCACCTCAGCATTTCAACATCTGAATCCGCACCAAAATAATTTGGTTTGGCATAACTTCTCAAGAAATACTTGAATTTCATGAACATCTTTCAATATTCGTCTAGCTGAATCAAATAGCATAGACTTCTACAACAATTCGAACATCAATCGAAATGTACATATACACGTATATATATATATTCTCATATCTTAAAGAAATCTCAAAAATCTTTTTATGACGTCATGATACCGCACTGTATTTACAGTCCGTTGAGGATTCCGTCATTTTGTGACTTTGTCATACTACATCATACCATAGTGGGCTGACGATCCTTAGATCACATCCAACACTAGGTAATACCGCATTGATGACTCCATCATTTTTATCATCTTTACACCAGGTTACATGATGCATTAATGATATAAAATACATTTTGATATATTACAAATCATTTTTGTCTAGCCGAAGCAATTAGCATAGACATATGAATAACAATATTGTTGTTAAAACTCATTGGTTCCATCATTTGATCCAATGTTTTTCAAGAAAATAGAAGTGTAAACATCAGCACGAAGTTAATAAATTTCGAAAGTCTAGCATAGCTAGTAGATTTAGAGTACCTATGCTTCCACCATCAACTCCACTTTCTATAATGATCCATTGCTTAATAGGTCTATCTATTTTTATCATCCTCAATACTCCATTTACACTTATCTATACCCAGTTCGTCAAACTTACCACACGTTATGAGTTCAGGAACTTGCCACAATCATATGAGTTTAAGAACTTATCCTACTCAGACCATAGGCGTCCATTCGCTGAGGGTTCAAAAACATACCATATAATTATGAGTCATGAACCTACCATAAGTATGAGTTTTAAGAACTCGCAACTTAACCTTATATCCTCTACCTATTCGTTATACACATGAGAAAAGAATCACCTTCTCAACATGCATATAGCAAATAGCGTGACATTAGGTTCCAATGATTATCAATGTCAAAAACTAAGTGGTTGTTAAACCAAACTCGGCCACTAATCAATATAGGAAGCTAAGCGGACAATTCCCCGCCCATACAAAGAATTTGTCAACCTAACCACTCTATCAACCAGGAAGCTAAGTGATTCTAAAACCAAGTAAAAATTCCCCGCCCATACAAGGAATCATACAACTCAGCTACTGATCTGAGTCCTCAATTGAAAACTCACATACTCTTAACTTTCTCTTTTCTTAATACGAATTTTCTTTAATCCGTATCTTAACATTTACCACTCTTTTCTGAGTTTACATTGTACCATTTCATAGTACCTTCTCTTTATAGCATAAAGTTATATCATTCCAATCACTTAACAAATCATATGTCATTCAATGATTTAATCTGATCACGTGGTGATCTTATTTTTGTAAACATTTCTCCTTATGCTTACGATCGTTTTATTTTACGATCTTCTTATTCTTCTCTTTAATCATATTATATTATGATTTTATTTACACTTTTCATCCTATAGACACCGTCTATTTAGTATCACCTTTCATCTCAATTATTGGAGTCAGGTAACTCCGGATTCTTATCCTTATAGCTCTTCAAGATTCTTCTTTGAATCTTCTTTATCTTTCTCTTTACTTTAATAATGAATTTCCAAAAATTCATCTCTTATCGATTAAACTCTATTCGAGTTTATTACTTATCATCTTCGCGGTTATAGCCTAAGGTACACCTACCTAAGGTTTATAACCTACAGCTCTGATACCAACTTGTGACACCCCCAAATCCGTGTAATCATCGATTACAGAACTTGGTGCTCACGATACAACATACACCATCATCTAACTAAGTAAACCTTAACAATAAGGAATAATAATATTAACTCTTACAAAATAAAATCCCAAGTCTTTACAACCTTAAAACATACTGGAACCTAGTCTTAGCGTTTATCGCTACAATACACATATGCGAAAATAATTATTTTATTACATAACCATTAGCATCACTTCATCTTGGACTTTCCCTTGTCCTTGCCCGAACCCTCAGCCTTCTCATCCTTAACTGAAAGGTTTAAACAAAAATGAACACAAATTGCCCAGCAAGTGTTCGGAATAAATGGGGAATACACATCAGAAAAAAGGCATTTGAATTACTAGATCTCAACAGTTGAAAGATTATCAAATGTTAAAAAAGAACATCAAGAATAAGAATTTAAGAATTTTCAATATCATACTAAGGGGTGTAAAATACACTGAACATATTTTCTTTCATCAAAAACCATGAGATGGTTTAACAATCAAATAGACTGTAAACGGTCTCTGCAAGTACGCCAGGTGATCAGCCCATTGTACCCTACATTGTGCACATGTATTAAGTTTAAAATGCATAAGCATAAATGGGACTATTTGCCCGACATCTGTTTTTTTTTCCCGTTCATTCGGGTTGTTCATCTTAGTAATCATGCGAGACCTCACCAAGGCAACTTGGATTGGTAAACATTCAATAGCTTCGAAAGATGTGTTTTAAATCATTTTTCATCAATAAAAACTAGCCAGAACCAAAGGCTAGGAACATACATAAAAACAGTTCTATGATAACATGAAACTTAAAAGCATAGCCATTAGAATAATAACTGAATAACCATTGAAAAGCTTGCAAGATAATTGAAGTTTGTATTACTTTTCAACGAAGAAACTTGCACGAATAAATAACTAACACAAGTCCAAATCTTACCCTTACTGCAATAATATTAGTAAGGATTTAATAAATACCCAAAATAAATTAGGGTTAGGAAACTTGCCTTGCTCGTTGTTTACCAATAATAGATTAACAGCTTACATCTATCTACACTTCACGTGCCCTACACAATTGTATAATCATGCACATCAACTATTAGCAATGCATAGTAGTTATAATATAAACTTTACTCTATAATTTTCAGAGTTTACTCTACGATTTTCACTGACTCTATGATTTTCAGAGTTTACTCTACTATTTTCAATGACTCTACGATTTTCAAAGTTTACTCTACTATTTTCAATGACTCTACGATTTTCAGAGTTTACTCTACGATTTTCATTGACTCTACGATTTTTGAGACTCTACAATTTTCAGAGACTCTACGATTTTTACTGACTCTACGATTTTCAGAGACTCTACGATTTTCAGAGTTTACTCTACGATTTTCATTGACTCTACGATTTTTGAGACTCTACGATTTTCAGAGACTCTACGATTTTTTCTGACTCTACGATTTTCAGAGACTCTACGATTTTTAGAGACTCTACGATTTTTACTCTACGATTTTCACTGACTCTACGATTTTCAGAGACTGTACGATTTTCAGAGACTCTACGATTTTTACTCTATGATTTTCACTGACTCTACGATTTTCAGTTTTACCATATCTCTCTAAAACAGGCATAACTAACTTTCGTTCATGGACCAACTTCAAATTCCAAGAACAAAATTCCAGAAAATCCGTGCAAAAGGACTGCACCGAATTTGTTGGACAGATTTGACACAACTACTTTGAAAAGTCATAACTCCTTGCTCCGAAGTCGGAATTAGTCCGTTCCGGAGTCTATGGAAAGCTTATTCAGTGTACTATAATAACCCAAAAGCCCATAACTTTCTAGAAACTGTAGCTAGTACCGAATTTTGTCTTTAGGGTCAGCAGTTCACATTCTTTTTTTTCTTTTCGGTTTCTAACATGATTGCTTACGATTTTCATATCTCACTCAAAATAGCTTCGATCCGAACGAAATTTGGACATGTTATACCTCATGCTACAAAATATTTTACAAAATTATTACATGCACCAAGTGGATTATCTAAGACATGATTTCGAGTGACCAAAAATCCTAAAAAAAATCATGCAAACTAGTTTAACCCAACTTTTGAGAAAATCATGATTTTGATTCCTATTATCCAGACCACTTCTAATAACATATATATATATGTTACAACAATTCATTTCTCTAACTTTTAATGTTTTGATCAAATTAGCATGTTAGAGGCATTTTATCAAATAGTTAGCATACATACATGAATTTCATGATTCTATACGATTGTGTAACATGTTTGAACCCGAGTTTTCCTTCCTTAACAGCCACATAGCAGAATCAATACCAACATAGCATCACAAAATTAAAACAACTCATTTACCATGGTAATTCATGCATTTTTCACTATTTTTCTTCAAGAACATAAAAGTTAGTTTCATGGCTTACCTTGGATGCGAATTCTTCCTTGTTTTAACTCTGATTGAGACTCACACCTCGCTTGTTAGGCTCTCTCAATCTCCAAAATTCTTCTAACACTATCTAACACTCT
Source organism: Panax japonicus (assembly GCA_020205505.1). NCBI lineage: Eukaryota > Viridiplantae > Streptophyta > Magnoliopsida > Apiales > Araliaceae > Panax > Panax japonicus. The sequence continues at coordinate 30,163 of JAINUV010000174.1, forward strand.
CAATTTCTCTCCAAGTTTACTCTCTTGGAGGAATTTTAGTAAAATCAAGAATATAGAAGTGAAGAGTGTATATATGTATATGATGATAGTATAGATGCTTGTTGTAACTGGTAATCTGAAATCATCAGTTGAGAGACCTTTGCCATAACCCATGATCACTTGATAATTAAACCAACGAAATGGGAGTTACAAAAAGTGAAAAGTTGTTTGGTTTGAGAAATAAACTAACTCCTATCATTGCTATGTTGATATAAATGTATTCTTTTCCTCCTTGTCCCAATATGTGTGACACAAGACTTCCCCCCAGCTGCTGGTCTATTTATTAAAATATAAATTTATCCATTTAATCAATTAAATAACGATTTTGACCATTTTGCCCCTCGTAGTAAAACTTGTCGATACTTATATCGATTCCTACTAAAGTCGACGTCCCGGACGTCATGGAACTCTCCGTTTTGTCAAACTCAACTTCAAAATTTATAGTTGACAATTCGTCGCTCCAAAGTGTGTGTGGGGCTAAATTTAAGATAATATTATATCTAATAAAGTTCCAAGAGAAGAGATTTGACTGTATGTGATATTTTACGTCATGAAACTTCCAAGTCCATATATCTATAAATAAGAGCATTGTAAAAGAGAATGGTGGATATATAAAAATATTATTAGACATGTCTCATTTTCGTGGTTACAGTCTATCCTGCCTAATTTTAACGTTTCGAACTCAAATACGCAGACCGCGTCTCTAAACTCCGCTCCAAAATCAAACTCATATTTGTAAGTCATCCCACGAAATTAATTAGAATTAATTCCATCCTTAACCAATTTAAATAATTGGCCTAACCGTAACAACCATTAATATGCATCTTATCACATAACATATAATAAAAATAAATAATTCATCTAAAAATAATTGTCACATAAGAATTTCACATAAGTTTGTTTATTGAAATTGTTTAATTACATGGAAAAATCTAGGATATTACACCAACACAACCGAGAAAAGGTTTGCACATTGACCTAGTGATGTGACACTGATATACGGGTCGGCGAAACCGAGATTCATTTAGGGTCCGGAGACTTGGTTATGCGGGGGGAAGGTGTTAGGCACCCCCCGACATTCGTGTTACCACGATGACCGCCTCTTTTCAAGAAACTATTATCTGAGTGTGTGTGTTTGGGGGGTCAATGTGTTGTTATATGAAAGTTGTGCGAGGCCTCGTTCGAGCCTATATACACAGGGTTTGAATTTATGTAAAAATTCAGTTTTTAGCAAGATATGGCAATGATGTTTTGTAAAAGAGATTTTTCAAACCATGATGCTCAATAGGAATTAAGACCTTTTACACTCCTATTTTTATTAAGTGAGCGGCTGGATTGATTTTATTTGACGGATGCGAGGCATCCGTATGAAAAATAATATATATAAAAATAATGTCTACTTCCTCGTGGGTATGGAAACCATCTGAGAAAATACAGACATCACAGAATAATTTACAAGCTGCTTACAGCTGAAAATGTCCATTACGGGAACTGAGTCTAGATCCAATGAGATGAATCTGTGATCACATGATTCCTAGGTGTACAGAATATTGAAATTTGTATAAAAGCAATAAGCAGGTATATATATAAAAGAGGTAAATATATATATATACAGACAGGATCACCAACCACGAAGCACCTCAATGGGGGATCAGAAATATAAATAAAGCTGTAGATACGGTCAACCGCCATGAAGGAAATTCCAGGTGGGACAGAATGTAAATAAAGCTGTAAATGCGGTCAACTGCCACAAAGTAAACTCCAGGCAGGACGAAATTTAAAGAAAGCTATAAAAACGATCAACTACCACGAAGGGAACTCCAGGCAGGACAAATATATATATATATATATATATATATATATATATATATATATATATATATATACGTATATATATATATATAGAGCAAGGATCAAGAGCTTACCCCTTATCTAATTCACCCGAGCTCACCCCTCTTTAGCGACGGACCCGGCGATGGTTCGGTCATACAACCGTCGTCTATACTTTTAGCGACGGACAACATATAGCGCCGCTAAAAGTATAGACGACGGTTATATGACCGAACCATCGCCGGATCCGTCACTAAAAGGAGGGTGAGCTCGGGTGAGTTGGATAAAGGGTATGCTCTTGATCCGGACCGGTATAAAAGCAATAAATGCACCGGATGTAAAATGTTTCTCCATGAAAGATTTGGGTGATGCTGCCTACATTTTAGGTATCAGGATCTATAGAGATAGATCGAGATAAATGCTCGGCTAAAGTCAAAGTACATATATTGATAAAGTGTTGAAACAGTTCAGCATGCAAGAGGCCTAAAATGTATATATATTGAGCGTAATTAGGTGACCAAATCCCTTTTCTCGACAGAACTTTCTAGACATTGTCAATAATGCAAATACTAATATGAATAAATGTGTCGTCTCAATTATTGATTTAATAATATAAAATATTGTGACAATAATTGAATCAATAACGTGAGATACTATGCAGCAATTACTGTGGCAATAATTAAAATAAACTGAGTGAATTCTCACGTAAGCATCAATAATCAAAGATACTGTACAATACCGTGTGCTACTATGCAACCACACGTATTACTGTACTTTAATCACCAGGTAAATCAACATTAACGGTAAAACTTTTGCCGTTATTTTTATAAAAATTATTACTATCATTTTCTAACTCCGATAGTAATTCCGTTGTGTGGTCCACCAATGATTGTGATGTCGTATGAATATTCCCTGATAAAACGAATATTCCCCGACCAAACAAATATTTTATAACAACTTGCTTACTTTGCAAAATTTGTAAATATTACCCACAACTATAACATTATATTAAATCCACACTTTAATATTAAAAAAATATTTCGAGAAAATTAAATCTTTATTCATAAAAGTTTGGGTCTTACAATGCAATAGTAAAGAATATGACTTTCGAATCTTCTAGAGTTTTATAAATCTCTTCATGTCTTCACAAAATTGTATCTCTCGAAAAGATACACAAAATATGCTCAGGAATCACTCAATTCCGAGTTAATATGATTAAGTTACAAATGTTCAAATTAAGGTTGAAAATAATGACGAGAATCAGGATAGATTGCAATTTTCAGCAATTTAAGGCATGAAGATGATGTTAAATAATTTCTATTCATTCTTCACAATTGTAGAGGACGAAAGTTTGAAGAAATAGGTTTTAGATTAAATTAATTACGACATCGAATGAATTAATTATGAATTTTTTAATGAGCTGCAGTACGTATAAATATTCTACTCGGGGAATTTAACTAATCAAATTAGAATATGATTAGGGTTATACCTCCACTCTTTAAATATAAATATAAAACAATATAGGAGTTGTCAAAACCCAAATGGACTTCTCAATTTTAATTAAATCAATTATTTAATTATCTATTAGAAAGAATTTAACTTTTCAAACGAAACAAGGAAAAAAAATTTAATAACTTACCTTTTCCAATTGGGTTAAATGCATAGTCGACCATTGAACTTATCTGATATTTGGGTATTGAGCCCCTTTCTTCCGGTCAACGCAAATTGAACCCCTTTTTATTCAAAAATTTGGACTTTGAGCCCCCAAGCGCTACATGTGCGTTGACCTGCTGACGTGACATTCGTGGCGCCTATGAGGCAGGTCTGACGTGGTATTTAATATTGTAATTTGACACATGTTTGCTACTGACGTGGCGTCTTTTGATTTTTTTTTCTTCCAAAAATTGCATTTGCAAGGATTCAAACTTGAAACCTCTTGTTTGAAATTTAGATCAAATGACCGCTTGACCAACATAAGTTAACTGTTGATATTACAAGGATTAATATTTATATCAAAACATAAGATTTCCCCCAAATTTATGAAGGTCCAAATTTTAATAGTAATAATAATAATAATAATAATAAAAACAATAATAATAATAACAATAACAATAAAAATAATAACAATAATAGTATTATTATTATTATTATTTTATTTTATTTTATTTATTATTATTATTATTATTGTTGTTGTTGTTGTTATTATTATTATTATTATTGTTATTGTTATTGTTATTGTTATTGTTATTGTTATTGTTATTATTATTATTATTATTATTATTATTATTATTACTATTTTATTTTATTTTTATTATTATTGTTATTATTATTATTACTATTACACACACAAAGTATTTTATTGATTACAATTTGTAATAAATTAATTAACACTTAGAAACTTTTTACTGTTCAAATTATAATAAAAAAATTAGTCCATGTTGTCTTGAAAAATAGAGTTTTTACTTTTTTGCTGCATAAGATTAAAGATTTCAGTGAGTACGTCCGTGTTGTCTTGAAAAAGAGGTTTTTACGTTTTTATTTCTTGTTTTTTAATGGAGTAATTGAATTTTTATAAAACACAATTAAAGACATTTAATTTTTTTTCGATGATGTTGATTTGCTTGGTACTTAATTATCTTCGATTTAGCTATCATCATTCCAATGCCCTTGGTGGACAATCATAATTCATATTGTTTAATTTAATTTGCTGTCACGTTAATATGTAATAAAGCAAATATATCCTGCTAATCATTCGAGTAGAAATTTGCATCTCGAAATGTAAAAAATTGGACCGGAGTATTGATCCATCCCGATCGAGATCAAAAGGCTATTATACCGCGTAACGATGATTAATTAGGAGCCTAACAAACCGTTATCGATAACAATAATAGTATTATTATCATTATTATTATTATTTTATTTTATTTTATTATTATTGTTATTTGTATTGTTATTGTTATTATTATTACTATTTTATTTTATTTTATTTTTATTTTTATTGTTATTATTATTAGTATTATTATTATTATTATTATTACTATTTTATTTTATTTTATTGTTGTTATTATTAGTATTATTATTATTATTGCTTAAGCTATCTACAAGCATGTTAACATAATAATTGGTGGATTATAAGCAAAATAAAGTATCTGATTCTGGTAGTTTGTCTTATGCTCACCTTTGGTTTTTGTTCCAAAAACAATGCAACTCAAAAATAAGAATTAATCAATAAAGATAACACTGAAAGGCGTGAGCTATCTACAAGCATGTTAACAATAATAATAATAATAATAATAATAATAATAATAATAATATTAATAATAAAATAAAATAGTAATAATAATAATAATAATAATAATAACAATAACAATAACAATAACAATAACAATAACAATAACAATAACAATAACAATAACAATAACAATAACAATAAAAATAATAAAAATAAAATAAAATAAAATAAAATAAAATAATAATAATAATAATGATAATAGTACTATTATTGTGTTTGTTATTATTATTATTGTTTTTTTATTATTATTATTAGTACTATTAAAATTTGGACCTTCAAATTAATTAAGTCCAACGTATGATTTTTTAGTAGTAATTCTAATAAAATGACACAAGCTGACTGTTGGGAATAAAACCAAACAACAGAGATGGTAAGTTTAATTAATGATATGTACAGTGAAGGAGAAGAAAGAAATATATGGGGGAAATATTATGTTTTGATATAAATATTAATCCTTGCAAGATGTAAATAGTTAACTTATGTTGGTCAAGTGGTCATTTGATTAAAATTACAAATATGAGGTTTCAAGTTCAAATCCTTGCTAAGGCAACTTTTGGAAAAAAAATCAAAAGACACCATGTCAGCAGCGAACATGTGTCAAATTACAATATTAAATACCACGTCAGACTTGCCACGTGTGCCACGTCAGCAGGTCAACGCACATGTGGCCCCTGGGGGCTCAAAGTTCAATTTTTTTAATAGAAATGGGATCAGTTGACCGGAAGAAAGGGGCTCAATACCCAAATATCAGATAAGTTCAGTGGTCGAATTTGCATTTAAGCCTTTTCCAATTCAATTATACTTTTAAGAAAAATAAAATTAATATTTAATTATTAACAAAAATCTTGGTTATTACAAAATTTCTTATACTTTAATGTTCGTATAAAGGGGTAATGTTAACAAAATAGTTTTTTTTGGGTGGTGGGTGTTGGGTGGGGAGTGGGGGGCTAGCTGGGGAAAAAATACAAGATTTTTATTTCTTTTGATGGTATAAAGATAATGTTAAGAGTTTTAAATTATTTTTTTATCTCAAAATAGAGGCTCAAATTATGTTATATTATTATACTAGCTGATTAAATTTTTTATAATTGATTTTGCCATAAATAATTATTTATCTTATTCAATATCACATTATTTAAAATATTATTTGAGATAAAAAAATAAGACGAGTATAAAAAATAACACAATACCCTCAAATATTGAAACTTTGTTATCAGTGATAAAAAAAATTATTGTGAAAATTCACAAGTCCTGCCTGCTGCCCTTTAATTCCGAGGCTCCCCTTAAACCTTAAATATAAATTGTAAACTATAACAATATAAGTTCTAAAAAAACAATATTAAGCAAAAGGTTTTTTTTTGCCTTGCAGAATAAACTTGGGATTGTGCTATGTTGGGGCGTGATTATTATGGCCCAAATCATATGGTGGAAAAAAGTCCACGTGGAAGTATTTTACCCTGCGTAAAAACCTATTTTGGCAGTTGAGTATCTTAAAGAATCAAAGATTCTGAGTTATATTTAATTTTCTACTCCTAAGAAAAGTGTCAGGATATTAGCCAACTTTCTTTCTTTAAGGAGATTCTGTTCAATCCCATTAAATAATCATACCTAATGAGGAATCCTATTTTTATAAGGGGTAGAAGGTGTGATTACTATAAATATAAGGCTACAACCTGATTCACACATACACAATATTATTTTACAACATTAAAATATTAAACCTCCATTGTTAAACCTTATTCAATCAGTACTTATTCTCACATCAGAGCTATCCACTGGCGGCCCAAGCCGTCAAGCTACGTGTGTGATTTCGTTTCTGTGTAGGATTAGACGAGCATTTGGTGATTGAAGCGCGTGGACAAATCTTGGCGTTAACATTGGAGCTAAAGGGAGGGCTTTTTAAGCGTTTTTTAGTTTTTCAATCACTCGATAGTTTGGTGGGAATCATGCTGACCAGTAAGACAAAGACAGTCTCCGAACGAGATTAATCCATGCTTGATCCCCCTAATCAATCATGGGGTTTAGCTAAAGATATGTTGGGGTCGTCCTTAACTGTCTTGCAAAGACTTGGCTCCCACGCCAATTCTAGGGCCCCACCCAATGACAATGTAGATGTTGTTCGTCGTCGGCAGTTCTCAACGGCTAGGAAGGAGGCTAAACCAACTGAACATGTTGAGGACAACACGTCCCCAACACAGACCCAGGGGGAACATAATTCCAAATGAGATGAACAGGATGACAAACAGATGATCTTAATAAAAAAATGTTCAAGAGGCTAATGATACTGTAAAGGCCCTACTTCTTTAACAAAAGGAGTGTGATGCTCAGTTAGCTCTTTTGGATGGAGAGGATGGTGCTTCTAGCCACAACCGAAGGTGGGAGCATTCGCTAGGGAATCACTCTAGGACACATCGTCCGAACCATTCTCAGAGGATCGGAAGCAGGCGCCGAAGCCTCTCACAAGAAAGGAGCATGCGCAGAAGCCGCTCGCAGGAAAAGAGCAGACATAGAAGCCGCTCCTAAGAAGGTAGATCAGAACAGAGAAGGCGGGTCGCCTCTCTAGAGCATCGGGATCGGGACAGGCGAGAATATTCTCCTCAAACAGATGGTGTCGAGGCATTGGTCCGAAAGTTAGCAGACATGGAAAAGAGGCTAACCGAAGGTAATAAGGAAAAAGAGGCTACGGTCAATTCATCATCGCCAATCTCCCCAGAGATAGATTAAGAACGGGCCGATCTGAATAAGAAGGCTTCACATAAGAAGGCCCGCACCAGTACAATACAGAAAGGAGCGCATCCCATGCTAAGGTGTCAAAACTTCTACAAGAGTGGCGCGCCCCATGCTCGAACATCGCTCCCTGCGCAACCTTGTCACGCTAAGACAGCGTTGCCCGTGCCAGGCCATCTAAGTCTCTGCCAGGGTAGAGCACCCAGCACCACTTCCAGGCCAAGACCGGCGCCCCCCGTGCCGGGCGTCTAACAGGTCGAACGCATTTTTTGAGTCAACGCATTTTGACCATATTTTCCTTGTTTGACTAGATTTTTTTCTTATTATTTTAAGAACTTTTATATCTTTAATAATTCTAATATTTTTTGGATACTTTTAGATTATATTTTATTTCCAAAACAAATGGTTGATATTTTATAGGATTCTAGGGTATTCTTAGTTAGTATAAATAAGTCATATGAATGTAATTCATACAACATTCAATATTATTCAGATTTATTATATTCGTGAGATTATTCTATACTTTTGATTGTTTGAAGAATTCCTAAGTAATTTCTTAGTTTATTTTTTATGATTCAATTTGACTTATTATACAACAATATATAGTTGTGTGTGGCATCTTCTATCACATCAATCATCAAATGTGTCGAGGTTCTTGTTTCAATATAAACACAAGGGTTTAGGCATTGTTGGTGTTCTATTCAACGCAGATATCATTGCTTGATTGATTGTACCAAGGTTCTCTTCTCAATATAGACATTGAGTTGAGGTGTCGAGAGAGTTCCACTTTATCAACTGTGCTAGAAATGATCCGGGCGATGACCACCTCAACCCAACGTCTATTATTTGAATACTAACGCTAACAATTATTCTTTGCGTAGTTTTGTTTCATCTATTTTGAAGGAATTTGTTGATGTATTTCTCGAGGAGCTTCCACAAGGATTACCACCGATGCAGGAAATCGAACTTCAAATTAAATTTTTTCCCGGTGCGACCATTCCAAAACGTTCGGCTTATTGGAGTAATCCTAAGGAGACGAAAGAGTTACAAAGACAAGTTGAAGAACTAATGGAAAAAAAGTTTCGTAAGGGAGAGCATGAGTCCATGTGCAGTTCCGGTGTGAAGTTTTTATGAACTCTCAAGTTTTTACCGACGTTTTGTTCAGAATTTCAGTGAAATTATAGCACCATTAATTGAGATTATCAAGAAAAATGTGGGCTTTAAGTGGGGCAATGAACATGAAAAAGAATTTCAATTGATCAATGATAAATTAACTAATGCTCCTTAACTTATTTTGCTTAACTTTCCTAAAACTTTTGAAATTGAGTGTGATGCTTCAGGTTTGGGAATAAGGGCGTTTTGGTGCAAGAAGGGAAACCAGTGGCGTATGTGACAAACGAGATTTTGTAATTTAATTTTAATATTTATTGAATTAAATAAATTTTTTTCGATGATTTAATTATTGGATTAAATAATTAATTGATGAAATTGTGGTAGATTAATTTAATTATGTGTTATATTTATTAAATTAATGTGGAGAATTTCTATTATTCAAATTATGTATTTATTTGAGCTTATTGAATTTAAGGAAATATTTAATAAGCATAATGTTATTTTAATTAATTTAATAATTAATTAGAGATTTAATAATTTGACATAATTAATAAATGAGAAATTTACTTTTATAACTATGTGAATTAATGAGAAATTATTATATTTTATTTAAATTAAATTAAATAAGATATTTGATTTATTGTGTAAATGGGTGTGACATTATTAAACTATAGTATAAGAAGTTTATCAAATTAAATGTGATTGATTTTTTTATGAATAGCCAAACGGAGCCCTTTGGGAAGTTTGGAGCAGTTAACCCATGATTAGGTTAACTGACCACAACTGTGTCAGTTTTATAAATTATATACGTCTTCTTCTTTCATTTTCTAAGTCTGGCAAAGAAAATCACAGAGAGAAATTGAGAATTTGTTGAGGGAAATTATGAGTAGGGTGAATTAAGAAGCATCTGAGAAAGGTTTCTCTACTAATCTACACTCTACACTCTAGGTAATCTCTTAAACCCAAATTTAAATTCACGTTGATTATAATTTTATAAAAATGGCTTTCAAGTCTCTATAATTGAAAAAAGTAATGATTATGTGTTTATATATGTGATAAGATGTTATCATAACATGTTTTATTATATATTGTATGTTTCCGTAATATCAGTTTCATAAAAATATGTCGTATATTGTTCTTCAAAATTACAGAGTATAGAAATATGGCCATATTGCCCTTATGTGCAACTTTAATACGTTAATCATATGGTGTATCATAAATTTTAAACTTGCATATAATTATGCATGTTAAAATGAAGAAAACAAACTTCGAATGGGCAGATTTAGTGTTATAACGAACCCGTAGTATCAATTTTATCTTTTATTATAAAAACTTTCAAAATCACCAAGAACGTGAAATTACATGATCTGATTTTGGAAATTATATGTTTTAACTTGTTAAAATCCTGTTAGAAGGTTTGGGTAGTAGTTATATGTGTATTACAGTGTTTGGGTATGTCTAAATTCATGTAAGAATAAATTAATTGGAGGTTTTGACCATGTTCTGTAATTTTTCGCGAATTGCATTTCTGGTACTGGTTCGCCGGGCCACAGCTCCGGCTGTAGGCATAAACCCCGCGCCGCAGCACCAGCCACGCCACAGTGCCAATGTCCAGGCCGCAGTGTGGGCCACGTCGCAACACCAAGAACAAGCCTAACGGTGGCGCCATAGCACCACTCTGCAGATTGCTCAGAAATGAATTTTTTTTGATTATTCATGTCTAGGAATGTAATAGTAACCTAATATAATGAACATAAAAATGTGTTAGACATATAATGAGATGTTAACATAGGTTCTTAACATGTCAATAAGGCATTTACATGTTGATGGAATTGTTGAACGCATAGTTAGCTTATTGTTCGTGTAGTGTGATATTATGTGAAAATAAGCGTGATAATTTGACTAAGTATTGTCATAACCAGAGTTTAGATCAAAGAATGAACTTGTGATGACTAGTTACGTTATAATTGACTGGTATTGTGAATGTAAATGGTATGTAGGATTAAATCGAACAACGTGTATAATTAGCGTGTAATCTACGCACGAGGCAAGTTTCCTAACCCTACTTGTTATTGTTATTCAAGTTTATAAACTTACATCGAGCAAATTCTCGTTATTATTAATCAAGTTCAATTTGTTATTTAAAGATTATTAATCTTTTCAAAGTATGATTCTATTATACAATACTTATTCTATTGTATACCTCTTGAGATTGTTATTCGATTTAAATATCAGTTATGTTGAACCTTGTTAGACTAACGAACCCTTATTGATTCGACTAGTCCATATTTGATGAACGTTCTAAATTTCAAAACCCCTGTTGAATTATCCAAACCAAACTTCCTTTGGTGTGGACTCTAATGTCAAACTAAGATGAACAACCCTGTATAGGGGATTACTTATGCGTTAGCGTTAAGATATTGTGCACAGTATGGTACTAAGGGTTGATCCTCCTAAGTACGAGTAGAAGAGTCTATAGTCTTATGAATGTTAAAGGGTTCAAGTATAATCCTTGATAACCTAGGACATAGTTCAAGGTCCTATGACCCTTAGTAGTTCTTTTGATTCTTGTTATTCATTCTTGATTCAAAAATTGAGTTTCTTATTCCAGAAGTCTTTGATTCACATGCATGTTATTACATTGTTGTTTCATTATTTTACTTGTGGGTAATCGTGCTCACTCTTGCATAATAATAACATTGCAGTTAAGAAGGAAAGGTTCGACGAGCCTTCTTCTAGCAAAAGGCAAGGGCAAGATTAACAAGTGATGCAGACTTGTTGTCATTATGATTATTTTATTATGTTTTAGACTTATGTTAATATTGTGTAAGACTATTAATTGTTTATTTTTCCACAGTTGAGATTTAAGGATTAGTATGACCTGGGATTTATGTAATTATTTCAGATGACGTAACTCCTTTAGGAGAGGATTTATTTATATCTATTTATGCTTTCTTTTATTATGGGTAGATAGACATGTGATGTTTGTATAGTGAACACCAAATCATGTGGGAATTGAAGTACCCGGATTTGGGCGTGTCACAGCTTATTTCAGTGAAAAATTTAGTGAGGCCGCTTTGAACCGTGACAACCCAAAAAATTAGATTTTTGTGACACCCCCAAATCCGGGTACTTCATTCCCACAAGATTTGGTGTTCACTCTTCAAACATTCACATCTACCTACCCAAGTTAAATAAAACATAAACAATAAATCTACTGACGCCCCCAAATCTGGGTTAGCTAACCTCGGGTTTGGTGCTCACGATCCATCACATATATCACATATAACTACCTATTCATTTATGAATTACATCATTCATACCATTACTTAATACAATTATAACAATATCCCAAGTTAAATAACCTTAACATTACATGTCTATCATTACAAAAGACTTAAGTCTAAATATGATACAATATTTATTACATAAATTGATACTACTCGGTCACCTTCGCTTTGCCTTTATCCTTACTAGATCCTCGAGCTACTGATGAGTGGGTTTCATATCTACGAATGGGGTATTTTTTCGAACTTAAACAGGTGCTATTGTGACGCCCCCAAATTCAGGTACTTAAAACCCGAACTCGGTACTTCACGATACCATTTTTTGAGCGGAATAATAATAATAATAATATAAATAACAAACTTAATTTACATATCAGAGTTGTCTAAATCCCAGGTTCACAACCTTTAATACATTGCATTACATGATAGATAATAAATACTATCATCTTAATTAAGTCTAACTATTACATAAGATGCCATAAAGTTTATTCTGCTAGCTCTCCCTTTCCTTTGTCCTTGTCTGAACTTTCAGGTTGATCACGCTTAGCTGAAAACATTTGAGTTAAGCAAGAATGAGCATTTTGGTGCCCAGCAAGTAATAGCAGACAATAAACGTTAGCTGAAAGAAATAAATGTTTTTTTTTGTGAATGTCACTTCTATAACGATTCAACAGTTGTGAAATAAACTGAATAAACAATATACACCATATCAATTTTATTTCAAATTTTGAAACTACATACTGACCATAAATGGAGAGCGGTCGACAGACTATGAACTTTGTTTTAAATTTTCGATATTCCATTGAATAACAAGAATCAATTCTACGCAATAAAAAAGTGGAATATTTTCTGAAGTTTATGCTGAGTGATCCAATAGGATCTTGAACTTCTCTTCTTGAGTAACTATCAAAGATTTACTTTGATATACGCAGGTGTATCAGATAATCATAAAGATTAAATCATACCCCCCAACAAGTACATAGAGCGGCCAACTCCTTGTACCCTATATTATGCATAATACTTACACGCGCGCAACAGCCGAATATATGATCAAAAGGTTCCCTTTATATAAAAGGTTATTATTCTCAGTCTTATAATCAGAGTTTGACTTATAACAACGAAGTACTATGATTTCAATATCTAATCGCTTTCTCGATCTAGCCGAAACAATTGGCATCGACATAACAATAATAATTGAGTTTTCTTCTCGAACTTATCAAGTTCAAACAAATGTTCGTCTAGCCAAAATAATTAGCTAAGACTTATCTCAACGCTATTTTTAAATCTATGCTTAGCCGAGTCAAATAGCTTAGACATCTTTTAATCAATGTATACATACCAGAATTTAATAAGTATGTATCAACAGGTACAAAAATTATCCAAGTGAGGACACTTGTATAACAATATTTAGAAATTAACGAACATAATATAAATCTGGATCTATAATAATAAAGTTAAAGAGTTTGTATGACAGATTATAATTTCATAAACAACTTACACATGATTGTTGTATAAGTAATTGTAAAAAATAAAGATACTTTTATCATAAAAAAATAGTTCTGATACTTTCTTACACATGTCCATTGCATAAAGTAAATGCAAAGGGTTAGATACTTGCCTTGTCTGCTGCTTACAGTACACGACTTAATTTTATCTTTAATATAACGACCTATCATTAATAATATCATTCTTTCGATTAGAATAATATATCATAACACATAATACTGCTATTTGCAGTCAACACATAACCTAATCACATTGTCATATATGTTTATCAATCATTAGATCATAAACAGACACTTATCAAGTCAACCTATATGTTAGTTCCCAGTAGGTACAATAGATCTAGAAGGGGGGGGGGGGTTGAATAGATCCTTTTTAATTTCAAATACTTTTATCTTTTATTTTGTATTGCTATTACATTAGCATATGACAAACATAAGAATCTTTTTAAGCATAGCGGAATAAGTAAAAGATCCCCTTCATTGATATATTCATACTCATACATACATTGTTCGTAGAGTTATTTTGGTTGTAAGAACTTAAAACATACATAGCAGTTATAGCAGTTAATAGACATAATGTAAATGACATAAGGTAAAAGACTCAAGTTCCTAATCCACTCTTCTGCTTTCAACTAGCAGGATTTCCATTAAGGAAGTACAGCACCCTGAATCACTAAGATTCCTTCAAGGCTAGCAGCTTTGGGACTTCAATTCACTAAGAATTCTTCAAGGCAAGTAGCCTTGAAACTCCTCTAGTTCCCTAGGAACTCTTCTAGTTCCCTAGGAACTCTTCAAGTCCAGCATGCTTGGAACTTTATTTAGTCCCTTCGGACAAGGACCCCTCTGGCCCTGACTTCTTGTTTAGTTGTCTGTTTGTTTGTTTGTTGGAGTTGGTGCTGAGCTGCTAAGATGTCTTCATGCTCTGAACATCTTCTGTATTTAGCAGCTTGGCGTGATCACCCTTGAAGTGCAGTTGAGTGTTGCATGATACTCAGCTTCTTCTGTTACTCAACCACTTTAGATGATCCCTTGATGACTGTCTTGAAGATCATTTCTCTTTATACATGATGGCTACACATGATGAGTTTCTAGATGACTGTAAGCTCTTCTGCTAGGTACTTAGAAACTTTCTCGTGCTTGCCACCATGATGAAGTTTGTGATCTCCCTTCTTGATACGTGATGTCTTCTTGTGATGGACTTGCTAAGATGACTGTGAGATCTTCTCTATGGTACTTAGAGTCTTCCCATGATGGACACCAAGATGACATGATGCTATTCTTTCTCTCGGCAGTTCAGAACACTTTTCAAGTAGTAGAACTCTCACTTCTACATTGTAGAACTCTCACTTCTACTTCTTTATTTGTATAGTCTCTGAGTGTTCTTGGTGGATCGTGGAGTGAGCCTTTGGACTCACTATCTTACATGGTTTAGAACAGTCCACCGTTACTCCAAACTTGGCAACTCCAGCAACCTTCGATCTTTGAAGCTCTAGCAGATTTATACTCCTTCCCAATCCTTCCGTTGGAAAGTAGCCGTTGAAAGCTATTCAAATGTCTTCACAGATCTTGAGTTGACAGAGGTAGACTGCTGATGTGACAAGTCATACTTTCTCTGACATTGCAATCTACTATTTCACCTACCCATCAGAAATGTCACTTTAATGTCTTGGGCAGGTCGAAGACTTTATTTCCTCCTTCTAATTTCTCGATCAGAGGTTGTCCTTTTGCATCGATGCTCTCAATAAGCTCTTTTCTGAATATTACCCTTCAGATTGAACCGTTGCCAATGCTTCAGTCTTCAGCTATTCAAACTCTACTGATTCTGATGCATGTCTTCAAAGACCTGATCATAGTGTCATGTTGACTGGTAGAGACAACACTACGATCTTGAAGAGTGTTGATTGGATCTTCAATGTAGAACACCTCTTCCTTCTCTTGTGCAATACTTCAACACTTCTGTTTGCCTCAATAGTTCTCAGATACTGATTACTTGACTTCTTTATTCTGACCCCTTCTGAATAGCAAGACACTTCAGATTTGTGGCGTGTCCAGCTTGCTTTGTCCTTGTGATCTCCCGTTCACTTATCATCAATGGACTGACCCAATGCTTAATCATTTTAGCCTTGTTCTTCAGAAGCTGTCCAGTATCTCTGTATGCACTTAATAAGTTCTTTCTTTGTTTGGCAAACACTACGATCCTGGTAGCTTCCAAGATCGTTGTCCTCTGTCTACTTGACAGCTACAGCACTTGCTGACTTTTTTCAGTCAATTACTGATGTCTTCTTCTGATCAACTTGTGGAAGACTTCATCTTGAATGGCTTCTTTAACTCAATCTTGATGCTGATTGGGTTGATGCTTAGATCTTCTGTTAGCATACATGCTATTTGTTGAGTCCTCTCTGGTTCCCTTCAAGTGGGATGTATCTTTTAGTGCCAACCAGAGGCTTTGTTCCTTTGGATATTCTCAGAGTGCTCATTAGTTGAGAATCGTATTTGCTCTATGATTCTGCCTATGCATTGTGAGCACAACGGTTGAGGTCGTAGTTCTGCACTCTACGATTCAGCTTCGGTTGTGCAGACACTACGACTCCTATATCAGATCTTGACACTCTATAATTTCTGCATTGTGCTTGTTGTCTTCATCTGATCTTTCTCAACTACGATCTCTGCATGTAATCAATATACTCTATGACTCATAGTGTAGTCTACGATCCTTGACTTGCCTCGGCATCAGTAGAGTCTACGACTCCGAGTGTAGTCTACATTTTTGACTTAGCTTCGACAGATCTTCGGTCGGCTCGTAGGCAGGATGTCTCTACGATTCTGAACATAACTTCCTCAGTAGACTTCGATCCTGAGGAAGTTCTGCTCGACACACTACAATCCTTCATCAGTTTTTCCTGGTAGTCTACGAACTCCGAGATCTACTATCTTGCAGACTACGATTATGCCTCGATAGCTCTCGACTTTTCCTTGACTCTCCTGTCAGACCCCGATTTCTGGTGCAGTGCTCGACGATCAGACAAGCCTATCTATTATATCATAAGATCAACCTAACATGCTTGATCTTTCTACTTTTATAGTCCTTGTACATCATTTCTTTTTAAGGACTTTGCAAAGCTGTTTTGCTTATGTATGATCAACCTAACATACTTGATCAATTCATTCTAAGTCCTTGTACACATGTTTCTATTATCTATCAAATGACTTTACAACTTTTCTTAATGCAAGCATACTTGCATATTCATTCATATATATCATAATTAAATCATATATAATTAGGAATAACATTCACATGCTTATTCCTGACAATCTCCCCCTATTTGATTATGACAAAAACAATAAGTGCATATGCGTGTTATGAATGAATCTTATATACGGTGAGCAAATGTATTTCTAAAACAGATAATTATGAATGTCATTTATAATGATGTCGATTTTAATACACTGACATTTTACATCCTGCATCCAGAACATACCTAACTAGTAAGAGATATACCTCTTTGGCTCCATGTATGTTTCCATGATGTCTGTTGATCAACTATTTATCTGTTTGTTCTTCTTGCTCTTGCTCCCCCTTGGATGATGATCTTCTGTCTTTACTTTGCTCCCTTTCAGCTTCTTTCTAAACATGTTCCCCCTAAGACTCTGTGACTATGTTATCATCATCTTCTGGCTCCCCCTCAGATGATGATTGTTTTTCTGCAGCCATTGTCTTCTTTTTTGACTTCTTCTCTTCTTTCCTTCTGCTCTTCTTTGAGTGCCTCTTGCTCTTCCTCTTTCTATGCCTCTTTTTCTCCCCCATTTTTGTCATTTATCATTTAGGAGAGCTGCTCCATGTTGGACATAAGCTGCTCCATCAGGTAGGAGGAGTTAGCAACTTCAAACTTGAGTTCCTGTTGTCCTAGCTCAAGTTGTACCGAGAAAGACTGCTTCATGTCGTCAATCTTGTCAGAGAGGACTTGGATCTGCTCTTCATTGGCCTTCTGAGCTCGTAGAGCTTCTGCCTTTTGATCTTGTAATGCCTTCAGATAGATGTTATCTCTCTCTTTCAGTTTGAGAGATACATCAACCATAGTAGCTTGATGCTTGTTCTGGAGTGAAATATCTCCTGCTGTTGTCAGCTTCTATGACTCTTCAGTGAATAGAGATATTTGTCTCACTCAGTTCATCAGAGTTTTTCATCAGCTCCTTTTCCACATATATTTGATTATCTGGTTGAGCAGCCTCCTGTCGAGCATTAGATTGAACTCTACAATCTACAATCTTGGACATAATTTTAAAGGTGTTGAGAATATGAAGAATCGTTGAGTTCAAATAGTTGGCTTGAGGATGAAGGAATGTCTGTCAGTAGTTCTTGAGCAGATGGAGACTTCTGGTTTTGAACTTGAACACCATCACTAGTAGAGTGAACAGACTCTATGATCATCTCCTTGGTCATGATCCTTTTCCCTTGGGAGTCCACTCTACGATCGTGAGGAATATAGTGATTTCCAGCATGGCGATAAAACTCTTTACCCTTGGTAAGTTTTGTGCCACCAGCTCCATGCTTGGAAAATGAGAGTAGCACCAGCTGAAGTAGCTTTCATCTCTTTCAGTATGGGCCTTTAGCCATGACATCCATTAGAAGAACCATCTCATTAGCAAGTCATCAGGATTACATAGAATGGTCGTACAATCTAGCTCCATGTTATTCCAATTTTTAGCTATATCAAAGGTAGTCATTCTTACCACCTTGAGCTGCTCATCTCCATAGTTCACCCATCTTTCGGGATGTGCCTCTGGTAGTTCATTTGAAACTTCTACCACTATTCTTCTGTTAAATCTCGCGGGACAGAGAATTGGATAATCTTCTTGTTCTTCTGATTCCTGTGGTACAGAACCAAAATCTTTTTCCATCTTTTCTCTTTCGGAACCTGAACCATTCTCATCATTTCCATCAATGAATCTTTCTTGATGCATTTCATTTCTAGAACCTTCTTCAACAAGATATTCCTCTGATTTATCTTCTTCACCACTGGTTCCATCTTCAGCCCTTTCATCATTTGATACAAACTCATCATCACTTTGTTCAATGATAGTATTGGAGTGATCACTGCTCCTTTTAGAGGCAAATTTGGCTTGCAGTCTATAGCTCTTCCTTCTTCTTGGAGGTTCAGGACTGGCAGGGGCAGACCATTCTTCTTTGGACTCATCACCTTTTGAGCCATCATGGTGGCTTTCAGGATTGGAAGGGGCATGTTTTTCTTCTCTTGAACCAGCATTGTCTGACCCATTATCTGGGCTTGTTGGGGCAGTTGCTTTTGGGGATTGAATTGGGTTATCTTGAATCTTTTCTTCATCAGTAGAGTGACTGCTTTGAGGATTAGCCACAGGGCTTGAGTATTCCTCTTCATCAGCAGATGCTGCATTTTCATTTATTAATCTAGCTTCACCTTTACTGCTAGATTTGGTCTGTGGGGACTCAGCCTTGACATCTATATCTTTTTCTTCTGCTGACTCTACGTTCTCCTCTTCATCAGATGTACTATTTTGGGAAGCTGAGGCTGGCCTGTTTTCCACCTTAGCTTTCTTTCTTAATGGCTCTTGAAGCATCCTGTTGCTTCTTCACTTTGTGGTTTCAGCAGACAGGACTTTTTCTTTTTTATCCTTGTCTTTGGAGGAGAGACTTCTTGATGGGGTCTTGGTTTTCTTCACACTTCTGGATTTCTTTCTGGCTGATGTGATTGCTGCTGGTACAGAGTTATTAGACTCAGAGCTTTCTGCCTCTTCTGTCTTCCTCTTCTTTGCAGAAGCCTTGCTGCTGCTCCAAGTTGTCAGCCTTCTGTTCTCCTTGGGGTTTTTCTTCCAATTCACAAATAGTTGTGGAGACATCACTTTGTGAACATTCAGAGGCTCTCCTTCATCATCCTTGATCTTTCCTCCTAGCTTCTTCTTTATTACAATGCTTAGTAGTCTTTCATGAAATACCTTTGTCAGAGGTTTTTTTGTAGACTTCTTTAGCTCAACATTTTCTACCCACTTGGAGATTTGGTCAAACAGGATAACACCAAAGTTAATTTGTTTCTTCAGAACTATTGATGACATTATCTTTAACTGCTTAGCAAGCACAATATCATGTGCACTATCCTTGCATAATATACATCTTCCCACTATCTCTGCAAGGAACTCGTACTCTTCTGGAAACTCCTCATTCTTTATATCTTTCAGACTAGGATTTCTTTGGTACCCCCATGATCTCCTTTGCTTGTTCTGTATCGACATCATCAAGGCTCTTCAGTCCTTGGTTAGGAAAACCTAGGCATTGATTGAGGTCAAAAGATTTTAGTTTTAGAGACTGACCTTTGACCTTGGTAGAGAGGGTTCCGGTTATGGAAGCATTTGAGTAGAACTCTTTCACCAGGTCAATATATACTCGAGTGCAAGCCTCGAGGCATTCTGAGAATCTAGCTTTCTTTACAAGCTCGAGAATGTCTCTAAATTTCTTTTCAGATTTCTCAAATGACTTGGTTTCGAGTTGAATGCCAGTGATTACTCGCCACTCTGCCATTTGAATAGTTCGAGGAATATGGGTATAAGATTTAGAGGAGTCTATGAGAGATGGTTGATTGTGATTTGGTAAGGCTCTAGAGTGTTAACCTATTTTAGCTCTTGAGAGGATTTTAGGGTTTGAACATTGGAGGGAGAAGGGTTCGATAGCTTCTGCTAACTGTTTACAGATTTGAATTTGTCTTTATGGTAGTTCCTTCTAACTCTGCATAACCAGTGATGTGTCAACTGACCATTGGTTGCACGATGTCCAGTAATGAGTTGGAACTCCCTATATCTTTTCAGTTAGATATTTCCTTTTAGAAGAGTAGACGTTTAATCAACGTGGCTTTGACCGTTGACCTTTTGATTCGTAGAGTAGCATGGTAAGGCAACTATGGACTCTATGTTTTCCTTTGTTGACACAGTGATCAACTTTTGAGAGATGCTGTAGTGGCTGGTTTTGACATCAGTCCTTATCTTGACACTGCTCGTCTTGACCACTGATGTACTTCATGAAGGTGAGAGGGCTCCATTTCTGAGATGAATCTGCAAGACTTCTTTCGAGCTGATGATTGAACTTATCTCCCCATACTTTGAATTGTTGAGCAATTGTTCAGTTCGTCAAAGCTCCTCATGAGCTGGATTATCCTCTTGTAGAACTGCGATCGTTGAGTCTGCTTCTACGACCGCTGAGGTTGAACTACGATCGTGGAGTTCTCTTCAACTTCGACTCTACGATCGTTGACTATCTTAGTCCTTGAGATGAACTTGATCAAGCATTCCTTCTGGATCAAGGTAGCTCAGGAAGGGCCAACCTCTTAGAGTGAACTAAGGGTCAGGTTTGTCGCTGAGGAGCTTTCCAAATGAAGTACTTTAGGAGTTATTTTCACTGACATCTCTTTTGACCTTTTCTGTTAGGGAAGTTCTCTACCAACTTTGGACAATTGCATTTGCTGTAATCGTGGTGTTTTCTTGCTTCTTCACTGCGATTAGATGTTTGATCGTGAGCACTCCACGACTTTGAGTTGGGTGGCTGATAGGTTATCAGTAGTACGTTTTGAGACGTTCCTACTGACTATGGATCTTCATTTGGTTCATTAGCCACAAAGTTTTGGGACTCTATAGTTGGTACATCTCTTCAAAGTATAACTTAGTGATGTTGTTTCTCAACAGATCACTGCTCCCCATGGTTGATGTTGTCTTTCCAGATAGATGTGATTCCCTTTACTTTAGGTTCATTTGAAGGCAGCCTCACATATCTCCTTCTGACTGGAATCACAATTATCACATAGGTCTCCTTGTATCGTAGGCATGGATATTTTCAGGACTGATCACTCTACAATCTTTTGACAGCTCTACAAACGTAGTCTTCTTTGACAGTCTTGTGTTTGTGAAGTTTTCCTTCCGTAATGAATTCCTCTTGACTGATGCTCGATGATCCTCTATTGTGAGCTCCCTTGAGGATTCTTCTCATATAACATGTCGTACTTGAGTTGAGCGTATAGGACCCTTTTCATCTTTGGTTGCATGGCCTAATTCCATATACAGATTTGCAGCCATGTGAGTTTTACTCAGGTTAGCTCAGCGGATCTTCAAGGACATGCTTGGATATATAGGAATTTTATCAGAATCACTCCTGAAAAGTCCTTAGCCTTCTGCTGGTTGAGTATTCTTGACTGAAGTCTTCTGCTTCAGTATTCCTTAGTGTGGTCAGACAGACCAAGTACCTGCAGGTTAGACACATTTCTATTTTGGTACCTATAATTAAATGGGTCCTGCTAGGTTAGTTTTCTAAACCCATGTTCCTCATATTTGGATAATCATCACAGTTGTCAACAACATTCATATTCATGCATGCAACTGGTTTTAGATAGTACATTTTGAGATGCATGAAGGTGTGTGTGTAAGATTCGTTATTTTAAAAACACATTCTTTCTCTTTAATGGTTTCATCATTTGCAGGGTTATGTTCACAAAGTTTAAGTGTTCACATAGTGAGAATCAACTGTACGATTTTAGGAGTATCTAGTTGATTCATAGAGGTGATCAGTTTCTACACATCATCAAGATACTCTTGTAGAACTAATCATACTCGGTGTGTTATCAAACACTTAGAACAAGGATTTGTACATACATACTAACCCACCAGCAAAGATTACTTCACATAGAATTAATTTGACCTGTGATGCTCTTATGACCCATTTCAGATTTCCTTCAAGATGTCATCTTCAACCTGAAACTTGGATGGAGAGAAAGTTTATAAAAATTTGAGTTTCCATCCTCAGAGTACTTTCTCTCAAAACCTTTTTAGGTAGATTATGACTTCTTGACAGAAATCTGTTATGGTTCATAAGAGGGTGCTTTTATGATGAACACATGTAATAGTGAGGAATCGTACCTTTTTACTGTCAGTTTCTCAACAGTCATATACCTTTAACATACTGAGTTTAGGCATTGATGTGCATAGTTTCACATTTGCTCCTGACATCTTATTGCTCTTGTTGGCCTTTAATCAATCAGTCGTAGACTTGAAGATACATCCTGAGAATCTCAGCATCTTCAGTTCTTTGACATCCTTCAGTTTACCAAGTTTGCACCCAACTACTGATTGGCCAGACATATGTCTGAGAAGAACTTCTTTCTTCTCTGGATAAGCATTTCTTAGCATGTATGGCCTTTTCATCTCTCAGGCTGGTGGATGCTTGACTTTGTGTTGTTGATGTCTCTTGGGCTATCTCGTCTGGTCTTCAGACTATAAGATTGACTGCAGGCAAGGATTGGTCTTGTTGATATAATATTTGAGAACATGGACCAATCTGAGCAGCTTCAGGTGTATATACACATTTACCTATACATAATATTTCTAACGTGTGAGCTCATCTTCATATAACAAGTTAATTACTACTAAACTAAGTTTAGAACAATGTTTGTGCCTGGGATCAGACTCAAAGAGATTAGCTTTTGAATATAGCATGAGAACCCGCTTTGATACCAATTATTAGTTCCTAGTAGGCACAATAGATCTAGAAGGGGGGTTGAATAGATCATTTTTAATTTCAAATACTTTTCTCTTTTATTTTGTATTGCTATTACATTAGCATATGACAAACATAAGAATCTTTTCAAGCACAACGGAATAAGTAAAAGATCCCCTTCATTGATATATTCATAGTCATACATACATTGTTCGTAGAGTTAGTTTGGTTGTAAGCAATTAAAACATACATAGCAGTTATAGCAATTAATAGACATAATGTAAATGACTTAAGGTAAAAGACATAAGGGGTTTTAAGTGGTTCAGAGACTCAAGTTCCTAATCCACTCTTCTGCTTTCAACTAGAAGGATTTCCACTAAGGAAGGGCATCACCCTCAATCACAAAGATTCCTTCAAGGCCAGCAGCCTTGGGACTTCAATTCACTAAGAACTCTTCAAGGCCAGCAGCCTTGGAACTCCTCTAGTTCCATAGGAAGTCTTCAAGCCCAGCAGGCTTGGAACTTTATTTAGTCCCTTCGGACAAGGACCCCTCAGGCCCTGGCTTCTTGTTGAGTTGTTTATTTATTTGTTGAAGTTGGTGCTGAGCTGCTAAGATATCTTCATGCTCTGAACATCTTCTGTATTTAGCAGCTTGGTGTAATCACCCTTGAAGTGCAGTTGAGTGTTGAATGATGCTCAACTTCTTTAGTTACTCAACCACTTCGGATGATCCCTTGATGACTGCCTTGAAGATAATTCCTCTTGATACATGATGGCTACACATGATGGGTTTCTAAGATGACTGTAAGCTCTTCTGCTAGGTACTTAGAAACTTTCTCATGCTTGCCACCATGATGACGTTTGTGATCTCCCTTCTTGATACTTGATGTCTTCTCATGATGGACTTGCTAAGATGACTGTGAGCTCTTCTCTATGGTACTTAGAGTCTTCCCATGATGGACACCAAGATGACATGATGCTCTTCTTTCTCTCGACAGTTTAGAACACTCTTCAAGTAGTAGAACAATCAAGACATTGTAGAACTCTCACTTCTACTTCTTTCTTTGTATGTTTCTGAGTGTTCTTCATGGATCGTAGAGTGACCCTTCGGACTCACTATCTTACGTGGTTTAGAACTGTCCACCGTTACTCCAAACTTGGCAACTCCAGCAACCTTCGATCTTTGAAGTTCTAGCAGATTTATACTCCTTTCCAATCCTTCTGTTGGAAAGTAGCCGTTGAAAACTATTCAAATGTCTTCTCAAATTTTGAGTTGATAGAGGTAGACTGCTGATGTGACAAGTCATACATTCTTTGACATTGCAGTCTACTATTTCACCTACCCATCAGAGATGTCACTTTAATGTCTTGGGCAGGTCGAAGAATTTATTTCCTCCTTCTGATTTCTCGATCAGAGGTTGTCCTTTTGCATCAATGCTCTCAAAAAGCTTTTGCCCGAATATTACCCTTCAGATTGAACTATTGCTAATGCTTTAGTCTTCAGCTATTAGAACTCTATGATTTTGATGCATGTCTTCAAGGACCTGATCGTATTGTCATATTGACTGGTAGAGACAACACTACGATCTTGAAGAGTGTTGATTGAATCTTCAATGTAGAACACCTCTTCCTTCTCTTGTGCAGTACTTCAACACTTCTATTTGCCTCAACAATTCTCAGATACTGATGACTTGACTTCTTTGTTCTAGCCCCTTCTGAATTGCAAGACACTTCAGATTTGTGGCATGTCCAGCTCATTTTCTCCTTATGATCTCATGTTCACTTATCATTAATAGACTGACACAATGCTTAATCACTTTAGCCTTGTTCTTCAGAAGCTGTCCAGTATCTCTGTATGCACTTCATCAGTTCTTTCTTTGTTTGGTAAACACTATGATTCTGGTAGCTTCCAAGATCGTTGTCCTCTGTCTACTTGACATCTACTGCACTTGCTGACTTTCTTCAGTCAGTTATTGATGCCTTCTTCTGATCAACTTGTGGAAGACTTCATCTTGAATGGCTTCTTCAACTCAATCTTGATGATGATTGGGTTGATGCTTAGATCTTCTGTTAGCATACATGCTAGTCGTTGAGTCCTCTCTGGTTCCCTTCAAGTGGGATATATCTTTTCAGTGCCAACCAGAGGCTTTGTTCCTTTGGATATTCTCGGAGTGCTCAATAGTTGAGAATTGTATTTGCTCTATGATTCTGCATATGCATTATGAGCACAATGGCTGAGGTCATAGTTCTGCACTCTACGATTCAGCTTCGGCTGTGCAGATACTATGACTCCTAGATCAGATCTTGACACTCTACGATTTCTGCTTTGTGTTTGTTGTCTTCATCTGATCTTGCTTGACTACAATCTCTACATGTAATCAATAAACTCTATGATTCAGGGTGTAGTCTACGATCCTTGACTTGGCTTCGGCATCAGTAGACTCTATAACTATGAGTGTAGTCTAAATTTTTGACTTGGCTTCGGCAGATGTTTGGTCGGCTTGTAGTCAGGCTGTCTCTACAATTCTGAACATGACTTTCTCAGCAGACTTCGGTCCTGAGGAAGTTCTACTCGACATACTACGATCCTTTATCGTTTCTCCTGGTAGTCTACGAACTCCGAGATCTACTATCTTACAGACTACTATTCTGCCTCGACAGCTCTCGAGTTTTTCTTGACTCTCCTGGAAGACCCTGATTTCTGGTGCAGTGCTCGACGATCAGACAAGCCTATCTATTACATCATAAGATCAACCTAACATGCTTGATCTTTCTACTTTTATAGTCCTTGTACATCATTTCTTTTTAAGGAATTTACAAAGCTGTTTTGCTTATGTAGCATCAATCTAACATACTTGATCAATTCATTCTAAGTCCTTGTACACATGTTTCTATTATCTATCAAAAGACTTTACAGCTTTTCTTAATGCAAGCATACTAGCATATTCATTCATATATATTATAATCAAATCATATATAATTAGGAATAACATTCAAATGCTTATTCCTGACATTATATGTTTGAATCAATTTCGGTAGCATTTCGGTGTACTGATGGCTTTATCGAGTAATTATCGAGTTTATTGTTAATAAAACTCTAATCTGTATTTTAAATGTTATTCTGGATATTTCAAATATCATTCATATTATTTTTCATAGACTTATAATAATTTTCAAATAATTATTATAATTTATCATAATTTTTCAAATACTGGAATCATTTTTAAATGATTTAAATATTAAATAATTCCATTATAATTAATATTTAATTAATATTAAATTATTAATAAAACCATTGCCAAAATATTAAAGTTATTTATAATAACTCAAAATATTTTCAAAGTATTAATATTACCCTTAAATGATTTTTAAAGTATTAACCATTTTAATGTATTATTCACCAAAATATTAAAAGTCATCTATTATTACTTAAAATATTTTTAAACCATTTATTTCCTTTTTAAATGATTTTTAAATAAATAAAACCATTTTTAAACTATCTATTTAATATAACTATTAAATAAATCTTTTATCAGTAATATTAAATAATTAATGAAATTTTCCTTAAAATATTAAAAGTTATGTTTTATAACTTAAAATATCTTTAAACACTTTATTTTTATTTAAAATAATTTTTATAATATTAAAATCATTTTTAATTAATTTATTTAATATAATTACTAAATAAATTAAATATCATTAATATTAAATAATTAGTGAAATTTATCTTAAAATATTAAAAGTTATGTTTTATAACTTCAAATATTTTTAAATACTTTATTATCATTTAAAATGATTTTTAATATAATAAAATAATTTAAATCAATTTATTTAATACATTTATTAAATAAATTAAATATCAATAATATTCAAATAAATACTAATATTTATGAAAAATATGTCAAATTATTAAAAGTTAATTTTTATAACTTAAATAATTTTTAAAACTATTTTTGGAATTTTTAGAAATTATTTTCTATTTTTAAATGTTTTTTAGAAAATAAAATAAATAAAACTATTAAATTTGTCGCTATAGCCTTTAGCGACAGAAAGTGTTGCCTAAAGTGTTCTTGAGCCTCAAGAACATTCATATGCAGTTTCGAGGGGCTATGTTTGACCAAACATTAATCACTGATTAAAAGTGTTTTGGGCAGGTTATTGTAATGATCATGTAGTATTGATGAAATACTACATGAATCATCAGCTATCAGGGTCAAATTACAACATATAAGCAAGATATAAGGGCTCAAAGTGGCTGTCAGGCCCTTCCTGGGTTTTCTGGGTTACCCGGAAACCCAGGTAGTGCTTGATAGCTACTTTGTGCCTTAATTAAATCAAGATCTGTTTGATGTTATGGTGTTCTAACAGTTCATGCTTGTAGTCTACATATCAAGGTACAAATATCATACATCATGTCAGCCTAACCACATCTGAATCACAAGCTAGAATCCGGTCAAACCTTGTCAGAAGTGGTGTTCTTAAGTTTTCTGGGTTACCCAGAAAACTGCAATCGTGTTCGTCCAGGCTAGTTTGACAATCAATTACTTTAAATATGTATGTTATTTAGGTGATCTATAGGTCTTAATCGGTAATCCGTTTATCATATTACAACCGTGTTACAATAACATAATCAAAACAATAAATAACTAGCAGATCAAAGCCCATGAACTCGCTGTCAGAGTTTCCTGGGCAAAAATTTGGGTTACCCAGAATGGTCAAGTCATGGCCGGTCAATGTGAGACCATAGATTTTATAAATAAAGATTTAATTTTTTCGAAATATTTTTTTTGAATATTATGGTGTGGATTTGAGATAGTGTTATAGTTGTGAGTAGTATTTATAAAATTTGAAAAGTATGCAAGTTGTTGTATAATATTCGATTGGTCGGGGAATATTCTTTTTGTCGGGAAATATCCGTACGAAGGTACAATCATTGGTGGACCCCGCAACAAAATTATTGTCGGATTGAGAAAACGACAAAAATATTTTTATGAAAATTACGGCAGAAGTTTTTCCGTTAAAACTGTTGAACTACTCGGTAATAAAAGTACAGTAATACGCGTGGTTGCATAGTAGCACACGGTATTGATTATTGATGCTTACGTGAGAAGTCAGTCAGTTTTGTCCAATTATTGCTACAGTAATTGCTACATAGTATCTCACATTATTTGATTCAATTATTGTCAATATTTTATATATTATTAAATCAATAATTGAGATGACAAATTTATTAATATTATTATTTGCAATATTAACGATATCTAGAAATTCTGTCAATGAGAGGTTTGGTCACCTAATTGAGCGCCAATGTGGAGAAATTCTTATTGGAAAGCCCCATCATTTATGGGAACGACCTGGTCGATTAATATTATGAATTATAATAATAATGATAAATTTTGTTTTATTAGTATTATTAATGTAATAAAACAGAAAAGCTTTTTATATAAAACAGAATACTTTTATAAAGTTATTTGTTTTATTAGACAATAATTAGAATATATTCTATTCTATTTTGCATAGTAAAATCTTTTTATATAAAACCGAATACTTTTATAAAGTTATTTGTTTTATTAGACTATAAATAGAATATATTATATTCTATTATGCATAGTAATATCTTTTTATATAAAACAGAATACTTTTATAAAGTTATTTGTTTTATTAGACAATAATTAGAATATATTATATTTTATTATGCATATTGTTGCATAGTGCCTGCATAGTGTTCTGCATAGTAAATCAATATGGACCGTCCGTTTAAAAGTAAATCAATCTGGACCGTTCATGAATTAGTTACTATTAAGTCCATTCTCCTATTAATAAAAGTTCATTCCTTCATTATTTCTTACGAATTCACTGAAACTCTAGAGAGAGAATCCTTCTTCTATAATCTTGAGCGTATTTCTTTAGAGTTTAAGAAAGCTTTGAGCATAGTGCAAGTTTTCTTCAAGTATATCCCGCCCTACCCGTCGGAGTACTCTTCTTTATAAGGTAAGGGATATTATTTTTTGTACTCGTAAGGGGTATTATTTCTTTTGTATTCATGAAGAGAACTTCTGTTATTCCATTCTTTATTATTCTGTTGGAATAACCTGTATATGCGGACTACCGTATACTTGGTGAAATTCTACTGTTATTCCATTATTTATCATTATGCTGGAATAACATGTCTATGCGAAGTACCGCATACATGGTGAAATTCTTCTGTTATTCCATTTTTTATTATTCTGTTGGAACATCATGTCTGTGTGTTACGCATGACCTGGTTCCGTTATTTATTATTCTGTTAGAACATCCTGTCTGTGCGTTTACGCATGACCTGGTTCCATTATTTATTATTTTGTTAGAATATCATGTATGTGCGTTTACGCATGACCTGGTTCCATTATTTATTGTTCTATTGGAATAACCTGTTTGTGCAGTCTATCGCATGTCTGGTGATTTCTTTTGTTATTCCATTCTTTATTATACTCACTTGGTTAAAGTTTTGACTTCTATACTACATGAAATTAGTGGAATATCTTGATATTTGTGCTTCATCCAATATCTTTTTATGGAAATATTCTTCTGAGCATTCTTGAATTTTTACTCCATAAAGCAATATCATGTTGACAATTTGGACGTTATTGGTTCCTGGATAAATTAATTCTTGAACTTGTTTTATTGAATTATTATGTCATTGTCATCATCCTCATGTTTATATTATGTTGAAAGTCATCTGTGGCCTATACTGCATAGATGGACTTGGTATGATTATGACTATGGATTATTTGGTATAATTATGACCGTAATGTTAAAAATGATGTGAAAAAATGTCCTCATTGGCCCGTAGTGCATTGATGGACAGTTTTTGGTATGATTATGGCTATAGATTCTCTTCGGCCAAGGGTGCAAAGATGAATTATTTTATGGCATGATCAGGACCGTTGATGAAAACACGATTATCTTTGGCTCGTAGTGCATGAATAATTCGTGGTCGTGATACTAAAGAATATCCTTGGCCTGTAGTGCAGGGATGAATTGGTGATGTGGATTATTTATTAAGCTGAGTCTCAGCGATAAAAGTGATGAAAAACCTTTTAAATCATAGAAGATAGTAGATTTTATTCTCTAATTGACTCTTCTAATGGATTGCTTGTTCCGTTCCAGTTAAACTTGATGGTTGTTATATTGTATCAGTTTAACACTGTTGAAGGCTAACGATAATTTATTCTGCATTATCTTAGTCATAATATTTCTTACTGGGCTAGTTGAGCTCACCCTTTTGCTTTCATTGATCTCTTCAGGAAATGAGAATTTAACGGGGACTAGTCGGGGAACGGAGTGACGGTTCAGATGATAGCATTAGTAGTCCTCACTATTCTATGAAATAGTGTGAAAATAAATGTATTGAGGACTTATTTTGAGTTTGAATACTATTTAGAAGACAATATTTTATTAAAACTCACAGCTTATGTTTGGTTGAATTTTACACGACAACTGTATAATTAAGTTTTATTTGTATTTTGTACAAGTATTTGACGACTCAGAATAGGTGATGTATACCTATTTTGGGGGCGTCACAGTCAACGTAGTTTGACCATCTATAACTTGAAATCTACACATGATCCGACCCTGATTCTAGTTCCATATCAAAGATTTCATAGTATACTACAAGTTCAAACATTTAAACAAATAAAACCATAAACAGACAAAGATCTATGAGGTCTGACATTTGGTTGTCAAACTACATTTTCAAATTTTTTCAGATTTTCGAAAACTTCTATTTTGTGTATCTAAATGTTATGGATCCACTAAATACCAACCCAGATCATTTATTAACATAACATACAACACTTTTAAACATAAAAACATAACATTTAACATAGCAACCAAGATCAAATTTCTAAATTAGGGTTATACCTTTCTTTGCACAAATCTTAATTCTAGGCTTCTTCATCTGTTATGGAAGTAGTAGGGACTTGATTGGGGGACTGATATACTATTATAATTTGTAGGGTTGGAGAGAGAGAGAGAGAGTTGGTTGAGAGCTTGCGAATAAATTAGCTAAATAATGGACTTTTATCTCTCTTAATCTATATATAACACTTGTATACAATGTATGTGGCTATTGAATATGGTTGATTGCTGAGATTTTTGTCAAATGGAAAGTCAAGAGTGGTTGAACCACTAAAGTATTGGGAAAATATACAAGTTATCTACTAAATAATGCAAGAGAGGCAATTTAGCCTTTTGACTTTTAATTTTAATGGCTAACTTGTCATTTGTCTAACCTGGGGTTTGATCCTTAGGGTTTAACCCTAAGGTTCTACAAATTTTGATTTTCTAGGATTTTGTAATTAGAGCTAAAATGGAAATTTTAGTTTCCTAAATTACAAATTAGAGTTTCTTAATTAGTTAAGTTTTTCTAATTACTTAGACTTACAAATTAGGTTTAATAACTTACTAATTATCATTAAGCTTGCTAAATTAACAATTAAGGTTAATAACTTGCCAATTAGGGTTCCTAATTTGACAAGTAGGGTTTTTAGTAATTAGGGTTTCTATTTACGAATTAGGGTTTCCCTAATTAACAATAAAATCTACCATACTTGTTAATAATCTTATAACATAATCACTAAACAAATTTGAACTTGTATTTGACTTTTTAAATAAGGTTTTATCAAAGTAATGCTAGGGTTTTATCATGCTACACTAAAACTGTTCCACATATTAACATTACACACATACTATACATATTTATAACATGAAAATATAATTAATATTATATTATTATTCTCATTCCTTATTCAAAATCCAAAATCAGGGTTTTGAATCCATATCCGTTTTCACTTTCGTATATACCATTATTAATTAAGTTACAATAATTAACTTAACTAATCTGAAAAAATTCATATAATAAAATATTATTGTAATAATTCTAATAATCATATCATATATTAAATAATACAATAATCATATTTTCATGGAAAATAAATAATTAAATATTTTAATAACAAAATTAATTTATTATAAAAATATAATTTATAATGATCAATAATTCAAAAAAAAATTATTTGTAATTATTCATGTAATAAATAAATTTTATTTATCACATATATACATACATTTTACCTAGCACATATTCCCACCTTTATAAAAAAAAATTATACCCAAATTTTTTTATTTAATTATATCGAAAATATTGAGTTATTACATCTATTTCATGTGTTTTAGTATTATTTTATGTGTTGTGTTGTGTTCGAGTTGTAGGGTCACGTTAAGATGGATAAAGCAGGATTTGGAAGAAAAGACATGGCAAAAATAGCAAAATACAGCAAGTATACCCGTCGAGGCGGGCATTCACTAAGCAAAATCAACCACCGGGGAGGGGGTACACATCAGCAATTTTAAATACCCGCCTGGGCGGGGCTTTATCAGTTCAAAATGCATGTCGGGGCGGGATACGCTGCAGTAACTTTAAGTGTTCTGATGTGATGCTAACTCTGGAGATCTATCGCTGGTGGATTCAGGATGTACTAGGAGAGGGATAAAAGGCATATTCAGGAGCAGAGAAGGTATCTTGGATCAGAATTAAAAGAACCCTAATTTTAGATTGCAATTTTGGAGGATTTGGAGAACGAAGATTATGAAGGGGATTGAAGAAGAGCAACATATTCACTGTTTTTGTTCTTCATATTCATCTTTGTATTCAGGATGCTAGTTTCTTTATGGATTTCAGTTTTTAATTCATTCGTTATGAACTAATTTTCTTTTTAAGTCTTCAATGGATCTTTTTGTATAGCGAAGGTTTACATGCTTTTATTTTAATTCATTGATGCTATTTCAGATTCGTCTATTATGGTTTATGATTAATTAATGAATTGCTTGATCACCAATTCCTTGCGAACATTTAATAGGTCAGCAGCTGGTGGGACCCCGTGACTCACGAATTGGGACAAGGGAAGAGGAAGTATATGTATTGCAAGATATTGAGGGAGAGGGAGTAACACTTGTGTAATAAACCAAAACTTTTCATTTTCTTAACTCCGCTCTCCATACTAAACCTATGCATTATGAGCAATATATACATAATTGATTATTTGGGAATGGAAGAGGCAAGGGAAGCTTATGCTAATATCATATACATATATACTCTCCACTCCTATATTCCTCTCATTTGCAAAATTCCACCAAGAGAGAAAAAAAAAAGAGAAATTGAGAGAATGAGAGCTTGAGAAGGGGGGAAGCAAATTCTAGAGATTACATAGCAACTAACAAGCAAGGAAGAGGGATAATCAAATTAACACAAGAGAAATTCATCCAAAAAGGTAAGCCAAGAAACTCTCTTTTCATGTTCTTGAAGAAAAATAGTGAAAAAGCATGTATAGCCATGGTATATAGTTTATGTTGATTCCGTGAGGCTATGCTAATGTTGATTTCTATTATGAGGATGATAAGGAATGAAAATTCTTGTTTAAACATGTTGCAATTACATAGAGAATCAAAAATTTCATGTATGTATGTGATATGTTTGATAAAATGCATCTCAGTTGTCAATTTATTTAAATCATGGTAATTTAGTTTGTTGTAACATGTTCATATATGTTGGTAAGTGTGATCTGGACTGTAGGAGTCGAGCCCATGCATGCTAGAATCAAAATCACATAATTTGTCAAAGTTGGTTGAATGTGAAATCTGTGACTTTTTGAGTTTTTCGGAGACTCGGAATCATGGTTTATATGACCCAATTAGTGTATGTAATAATTTTATAAAATAGTATGTAGCATGAGGTACAACATGTCCAAATTTCATAAGAAAATGATTTAAATTGAGCAAGTTATGAAAATCGTAAACATGCATGTTGGAAATAAAAATATGCAGAATTATGGAAATTTCCAGAATTTTTCCAAGTATAGAACCAGTGTTGGCACGCTTATGTAGGTATCCGGGTTGTGGTCTTAATATGCTAGTTTGATGTAGGTACTAATCTTGTAAAATAGTAGGTAACATGATGTCTAACCTGACCAAGTTTGAATGTAATCCAAATTAGAACGAGCAAGATATGAATTTTGGGAACTAGCAAGAAAATAATCAAAATCTGGAAAAATCTGGAAAAAATTTTAACTCTGGAAATAGTTCGCGCACGTTTGTCTATGTAGTTGGTTTGTGGTCTTAGCATGCTAGTTTCATGAATGCTATATTTTTGTAAAATACCTTGTTGTATGAAGTTTATTGTGTTCAAGTATCATGGTCATATCATCTGTAGATTAGTGAGAATAAAATCGTAAAAGTGGCTGCAAGAAACGAAAATTTCAATGTCAGGTCGGAACAAAAAATTCTTTTTTTCTCAGATTCTAAAATTGTACAATTCTACCTACGTGATGCGGCACATTATGTGATTAATTTGTATTGATAATAGAATGAGAATTAAATATATATTCTAATTCAAATGAAAAGAATCATTTATCCTTAAAACTAGTATTTGAATACTTAGTTGCTTAATGTGACTCACATGATTAGGTTACGTGAAGGTTAATTGCTAGCGTTAATTGTAGTAGGCGTATTACGCAAGTTTCATACCCAATTTTTCATTATGAATTTATTCAACTCTTATTCAGTTGATTGCAGCGAGGGTATGTTCGGGCTTGTGATTAATTAATCATTCGTGCAAGCTCTTTTACTGTAAAGTTCTACAGCTTCAATTATTTTTTAAAACGTTATTGATGAGTATTCAGTTTCTATTGCAACTGCTATGCTTTAAAGTTCTTATTCTCTTAATGAACTATATTCAAGTATGCTTTCTAGCTTTCATTCCAGCTAGATGTTATTGATGCAAACATAGTATATTGTTTAAACAATTCATATCCTTTGAAGCTGTTTAATGTCTACCAATCCAAACTTCTTTGGTGCGGTCTCGCATGATTACTAAGATGAACAACTCGAATAAACAGGCAAACAAATGTCGGGCAAATAGTCCCGTTTATGCTTATGCAATTTAAACTTAATACTTGTGCACAATGTAGGGTATTCTACATTGATTGTTAAACCGTTTGCAATCTATTTAATTGTTAAACTGTCGGATGGTTTTTGATGAAACAAAGTAATGTTCAGGGTATTCTACACCCCTTAGTATGATATTGAGAATTCTTCAAATATTATTGTTTATATTCATACCTAACACTTGATATTTCTTTCAACTGTTGAGATTTAGCTATTCAGATAATTTTACTCCTGTCATATGCTTTCCATCTATTTTATATACTTGTTGGGAAATTTATGCTCATTCTTGCTAAACCTTTCAGTTAAGGATGAAAAGGCCGAGGGCTCGGGAAAGGACAAGGGAAAGTCTAAGATGAAATGTTGAGATTTAATTATGTAATAAGTTTATTTATTTTTGCATATGATGTAATGTAGCGATAAACGCTAAGTTTAAGTTTCAGTTTATTAAAGGTTGTAAAAACTTGGGATTTTATTCTGAATAAGTATGTAATAGTTAATATTATTATTATTATTGTTGGAGTTTACTTAGATAGATGATGATGTATGTTGTACCGTGAGCACCATGTCCTGTAATCGATGTTATACAGATTTGGGGGCGTCACATATACCATGCATTCTTACAATCTCATTTATGTATATACGAACAAGATGTTCAAGTGAATATGTTTCTCGTATAGGTAAGAAATGAGCAGACTTGGTTGATCTATCGACAATGAGTAAATTTCATCTATGCCTTGAGAAACCTTGGGAAGACCAGTAACGAAATCCATGTTAATGTTCTCCCACTTCCATTCTGGAATTTCAAGTGGTTGCTATAGACATTTTGGCACTTGATGCTCTACCTTGACACGTTGACAAGTTAAACACCTTGAGATAAACTTCGCGATCTATCTCTTCATATTGCTCCACCAAAATGTATATCAAAGATCACGATACATTTTGGTACTTCTAGGATGGATTGCAAACTGTGTGATGTGTGCCTCCATCATGATTCTATACTTCAAATCAGAGTCGTTAGGAACACAAAGTCTGGAGTTGACTCGAAGTATTCCTTCTTCGTCGATCCTTAATTCTAGAATAACACCTTGTTGTAATTTCTTCTTCATACGCATCAACTCCGGGTCTGTAGCTTGAGCAACTTTAACTTTATCAATTAAAGTCGGTTTTACTCGTATATTTGACATCATCATGTGTGTCCTTGAAGTTTTTAATTCTATCTCCATCCTTTGTAAGTCATACAAAATGGGCCTTTGAGTTGACTGAGACGCCCCCAAAATAGGTCCACACAACCCATTTTGAGTCGCCAAATACATGGTACAGAAAACAACTACAACTTCATTATTACAATTGTCGTGCAAAATACGACAACACATATGATATGAGTTTAAATACAAATACTATCTTCTAAACAATATTCAAACTCAAATAAATTCTCATTATAATTATTGATACACAATTTTACAAAATAGTGAGGACCGCTAAAACAACTGACTTAGAACATCACTCCACACCCCGACTAGTTCCTGCTATATTCTCGCCTCCTGAGAAAAAAAAATGGAACAAAAAGGAAAAGGGTGAGCTCAACTAGCCCAGTAAAGAATATTATTACTAAGATAATGTACAACAAATTATCGTTAGCCTTCAATAAATCAGATAAAATATAAAGGACAACAAATTTTAGATCAATATTCGCAGCAGAAATAACAATTCATTAGAAGAGTTAAGTAGTGAATGAAATCTACTATCTTCCATGATTTAAAAGTTCATCATCAATATTTTATCTCTGTAACATCAATCAATGCACATCTTGAATCAAATATTCATCTTTGCACTACAGGCTAAAGATATTCATTCGTATCACCAGTTGGTCATGTTCATCTCAAGACATGTTCATCTTTGCAGTACGGGTCAAAGATATTCATCAGATAATCATTAATCTTTAAACTACAGGCCAAAGATATTCATCAAATAATGATTCATCTGTGCACTACAGGCTAAAGATATTCAGTTATATCATTATTTAGGACTGGGATGATGAAAAATATTTTAAAGAAACGAATCCAGTGAGATAAAAGGACAAAGATTAGGAATTCGTACTTTAGATATATCAAGTTCAAAAATACTCCGTAATAAATCACAGTGGAGTAAAATTCAAGAATGAAGATCAAAACATGGATAAAATAAAAGATAGTAACCATAATAGACATCTTGGACAAAGAAGAGAAAAATTCATTTTTCTGTGAATAGTGTCGTATTTGTGAATAGTACAGTATACGTGAATAGTAACCCCGACACGAAAAGGTAGAAATTTCACAAGAAAAATCATTCTTCGTGAATAGTACTCGTGAATAGTACTGTATTCTTGAATAGTGCCATATTCGTGAATAGTATCGTATACGTGAATAGTAACCTCGACATAAAAAGGTAAAATTTTTATAATAAAATTCATACAAATATTTCAGCATAATGATATTGAACGAAATAACATCCTTTACGAAAAATAACATCCCTTGCGTCAAACAAATAGTACTTCTGACTGGAATATCGAATATAATGTTGAAGAAAACTTGCACTAAATAGCAACTCTCAAAGTATCTAAATACTCACAAAAATACGCTTGATATTATAGAGGGAGAAAATTTCTGATTCTGGTGTGCTTTTCAATTCTAACTAAGCATCCTAT
Source organism: Panax japonicus (assembly GCA_020205505.1). NCBI lineage: Eukaryota > Viridiplantae > Streptophyta > Magnoliopsida > Apiales > Araliaceae > Panax > Panax japonicus. Next base: position 68,126 of record JAINUV010000174.1, read on the forward strand.
TTATAGGAAAATACTTAGAACGCTAAAGCAGACTATTAAATAAAATATTAATATTTTAAAAGTTTTTACGCACACCTCCTAGACCAATTAATCATCAGCACTCCCACAAGTGGGGCCCACCAAAATCACTAAATTCCACAACCAAAAGTGGGGCCCACCATGTTTTAAAAAAAGCATTTATTTCCAAAAATTCAATAATTCATAATAAATAGCCTTTTTAACATAAAATTGCAAATTTTATGTCCATTCCATAAGAAACTTAATTCTCTACAAGCTTTGTAGAAGAAAATTTGTCCAAATTCCAAACTGAATATGACTGAAATCCACATACGGACAATTTTTAATACCTCAATTCTGACAAATACTGATAAAACACCTCAGCATTAAATCCTTCATTTATATCTACATAAAATAAATATTTCATTATCTATAAA